>OZ038489.1:38713592-38776092 GCA_964036315.1 Acanthosepion esculentum
AACGGAATAATTTCTGAGTCGACCGCCGTGTGTTGTGGCGTGCTTTTCTTTTCCAATTTTAATGTACTGTGATTTTTTTCTCTACATTGATTTCTATTGGAAAAATAGTTTCGGTTTACGAACATTTCAGGTTACGAACGGCCTTCAGGAACGTATTAAATTCGTGAACCGAGGTTCCACTGTAGTCCTAAATCTACGTTCGCGAATCGAAACAATTTATTAACAAGTGTGAATATATTTTAGAGAACAAAATATATATGTTATATTCTACCTTCAAAGTGGGGAATCTTTGTAATGAACATTTTACATGCACACACACACACACACATACACACACACAACAATGATAAAGGTTGTCTTCTATATATAAAATTCTGTGACTTCTGTTAGTCTGTACGTCACACCCTCTAAAATAGTCGTACATTGACCGATTGAAACAAAATTTTTGGAAGAAGTGCAAACAAGTGGGTACAAAATACAGTTGGTTTTACTCGGGTGCGTAGTTTAGTATAATGATTTTTCATTAATTTCTTTGAAAAAATGGAGAAAGGATAAAAGATGAACGGGGTTTACGGGATCAGAAGACGGCGATTGGCGTTTCATTTAAATTTTTGAAGATTGTAGTTATCAGGGAAGCAAGTAAACGGAAGGGAATGTGAAAAAAAGAAGCTGTTGGTGTAGAAGTGGTGGTTACATTTAACATACAAAATACTCCCACTATTTTAAAAACAATTTAATAATTAAAATAGCAAATACTTATTTAATAAAAAAGCAATATTGTTTTATGCATATTTTTTCTTTAAGTTTTTACATACAACAAACTCAGTTTCCAGTTTGACCTGCGTTTGCAAGAACTATAAACAAATCACAAAGCCAAACGCTTCAAAAAATTGGAATTTGACACCAGAAAGAAATAATTACGTATGGCCAGTTGTATGTTGCATGCTCAAGCGTAAGAACCCTAAGAATGCGCTGTTAAAAAGAAAAAAGGAAAAAAATAAATCTTCTTAAACAATATTGTTTACCATGAAGCCCTATAAAATTAAATTGAATTAAAAAAAATTATTAAATCGCGAAGTAGGGCTTTTGCCAAAGTATTTTTCCCAACAAATCAGCTTATTCAAATTTCATCGATTGCTTTACGAAATTGAACGAAATGTAGAGTTTGTAAATCTCGACATAACATGTTAGCGATAATTACAACAATGCTAAATACTGTGAGGAAATTTAACGTAAGTCAGCATGCTGCAAAAAATTCTACTCCACAAAAAAAGCAAAAGAAAATAATGATTTTTCAATCAAGTTTTTTTTTTAAGCATTTCATCCCGAGCAAGGCGAGAGTTCCACTGGCTCGCAGAGGATTACATAGATGAAGGTGAGAGAAAAACTGTGTATAGGGGGAATGAGGAAAGGATAAAAGATGAACGGGGTTTACGGGATCAGAAGATGGCGATTGACGTTGAATTTAATTTTTTGAAGATTGTAGTTATCAGGGAAGCAAGTAAACGGAAGGGAGTGTGAAAAAAGAAGCTGTTGGAGTAGAAGTGACGATTAAATTTAACTATTTCAACGGTAAAAGGGTGGGGCCTAGATGCTAGTCTAGTGGCACGCTTACATTTATGTAGTCGGGGTACCAGGGAAAAAAAGCTCGACAGTACAGTGGCCATGAAAATATTTGTAGAAAGGACAGAGGGAAGCCACGTCACTTTGTGAGAAAAAGACTGAAGTCGAGATGCCAGGTCAGGATGGATTACATTGCAGATCGTTCTTTGGATTTTATCAACAACCTCGAGATGAACAGCTAGGACACCAGACCAGATATGGCAGTAGGACTCAATGCACGGACGAATGGTAGATTTGTAGATATTTAGGATGAACTCTGATGATAAAAACACCTTCTGGTACGACACAGTGAGCCAACTTTCCTTGCATCAGAAAGATAAACGGACACGCATAGAAAGATAGACAGATAGAAAAACACTCACGTACAGAAGCACATGAGAAACAGATACACAGAAGTATCTACCTATTTCAGCTAGGGAGGGAGGGAGAGAGAGAGAGAGAGGGGGGAAGAGAGAGATATGCAAATGAGAGAAGAATCGAGATAGAAACTGAATGAGTGGGTGAATTAGATATAGGATGAGATAGAAATATATATATATATATATATATATATATATATATATATATATATATATATATAGATAGATAGATAGATAGAGAGAGAGAGAGAGAGAGAGAGAGAGAGAGCTAGAGTGTGAAAATTTTCAAGACTGAAGGAGTGGAAAAATGTTATCGCCCATAAACTTAGTAACGGGTGAATCCAACTGAATAAGTCAAAATCAAGTGCCGACTTCAAGACGCTTTCAAGTGACCCTCATTTGGGCGATAAAAATTCCTTTTGATAACTACTGTCTGGCCTTGCCAAAGGTCAACCGGAAAATACTTCTCACGTGTCAAAGCTCCCTATTCTTTTCCCAAAAGAATTCTACCAAAGTATTTAATTCGAATGCTGAAGTTTATCCTTCATCAATCTCTTCAGAGGCCGACTCCATGTCGTTGGCAAATTCTTTACTGCAAAAAGTTGTGACGTAAGAAAATAGGAATTTTCTCAAATGGATTTTGTTGGCAAAATCGATCAGAAGAAACCTAAGGAAAAGGGAGGTAAAAGAAATTAATAATGGTGTTGAGCATATTAACGATGATGATGACGACGACGACGGCGATGATGATGATGATGATGACAGCGATGATGATAATGACGTTGACGATGACGGTGATGATGTCGATGATGAAGACGATGACGGCGATGATGATGATGATGATGGTGATAATCGCGACGACGATGACGATGATGATGATGACGACGACGACAATGATAATGATGTTGGTGATGACGATGATGGTGACGACGACGGCGATGATGATGATGATGATGATGATGATGATGATGATGATAATGACGACGACGACGATGATGATGATGATGACGATGACGATGATGATAATGACTTTGATGATGATGCTGACGGTGATGACGACGACGACGATGATGATGATGATGGCGACGATGATGATAATAATGTTGATGACGATGATGATAACGATGGCGATGATAATGATATTCATGATGACGATGATAATGACGATGATGATGACGGCGACGATCAAGACGAAGATGATGACGACGCGGATGATGATGATTACAACGACGACAATGATAATGATGTTGACGACAGCGATGATGATGTTGATAATGACGACAATGATGATGATGCTGATGACGATGATGAAAACTATAATAGCGGTAAAGATGAGTAAAGTGAAATCGCACCGATGAAAACTGGTAAGAGCAATAATTACTATTGATTTTCGCGAACTTAAAATACGTCTGGTTCATGGTCAGACATTTTGATCACTCAGAAGATGCCTTCCAAACGCTAAGCAAAGTATTATGTAATAGGAAAATTTCATTAGAAACAGAGAAAAGAGGACTGAATTGTTATGTAATTTCAGTCCTCTTATATGGCAGTGAATGCTGGACAATCTTTTCACAGATGAAGAAATGTCTTAAAGAAGCTGATATATTGTTCTACAGAAGTATGTTGAGAATACCATGGACTGAACATGTGAGCAACGGCGAATTTTTTTTTTATAAAATGAAAACAATAAAGGAAACTTGATGTCGGAAAGAGGCAGTTGTAATTTTAAGGTGAGGTAATGAGGAAAGACGGCTTGTAAAATTTGATATTCACAGGATATACGAAAGGCAAGAGGGAGAGAGTAAAACAGCACTTAACCTACTTAACGAGCTTGTTTAAATGTATGGAAGAACAGTGTTTAGGAGAAATAAAAAATAAAACCATACCCCCCCCCAAAAAAAAAAAAACGAAAATGTACTAAGACAGGAAATTGCGAAGAGCCATAATCACCAACGCCCTGAAAGGACACGGCACATAGAAGAAGAAAAATATCAAACTTTAAATAACGGATTAGGCTCATCTATATCGGCTGTGAATGGCTTCCATAATCAAAATTAAGGTATCGCTCAAAGACATACGATGGAACCTCGGTTAATGAATTTAATTTGTTCTTGAAACCGTTCCTAAACCGAAACTATTTTCCCCACAGAAAACCCCAGATGATTGATCATTTAAACCTTTCACAACAATACTTTGAGCTCAAATTTATACACAAAACCAATGAAAATCGTTAACCCTTTGAGCCCTGCGTCCCTGAACAATTTTAACACTTCTGCCTGAGCCCTTGAGCCAAAATTCTCAAATAATTGGTATGTAATGTTTCACGATAGTTATAAAAGTAGTTACAAGTGTTTACCCACCGTTCAAGCGGTGGCTGAGCATTAAGTCATTTTCCCTACCACTGTTCAACTGGTGGCTAGGAATTATGTCATTTTTCTCTACCACTGGTAAAGCGGTGGTCAGGTCTCAAAGGTTTAAATCTAACTGAGAAAAAGATAAACAATACTAAATGTTGTAATATTTGTCAGCCGAGGCCTTGTTAAATTGAAAACAGCAGGAGCTGTCGCAAAAATGGATACAGAGCATTTATTTCGACCGATGGTTATCGGTAAGTGAAGTCAACTTCAAAGTACAGAGCAAGAGGCTCAGACTGAGAGAAAGTCATCGGAAGAAGATAAATTACTTTTTTAGACGAAGGTGACAAGACAAATGCACTTAAATTCATAAAGTCTAGATAGCAAATTACCATGAAAATATTTATAGAAATTTAAATACAATGCCAGTCTTTATCTTTTGACTTCTTATTTCTTATTCTTTTGTTATCCGCTGTCTTTAGTAGTTTTTTCTCATATTCTATAACACTCAGTGGCCTCTTACGTCCTAGTGTCTTTATTGCCGTGTTTGGGGTGAAATGATAAAAAAAAGCGCAGAGAAGCGGTGTTGGGAAAGTGACTGAAGCCGAGATGCCATGTCTAGACCAATAATGATGCAGATTATTCTTTTTATTTATCTGTCGAGCAAAGAATAGAATACGAAACACAGCAGATACAAATATTTCTGGAATTATTGAAGAAAGTTGCGTTTATAAGGCAATATTTGGTTTTGATCGACGAGATCTTTGTGACTGAATTGGTGTAGAGCACGTTGTTTTCTCCTGCTAATACGGACGCAGGTTCGAATCCTGTCGGAGGGTGCATTCTTTCTTTAAAAAGGTTACAGAGAGTGAAAGAGAATGAGAAGACCTTTGTGAGGAGAAAGGATATTGAAAGAACAGGATTCAGGATGACAGATGACAATTAACATTGCATTTAAATGTTTGAAGAAAGCAGAAAAATCGTAAGAGAGTTCCACAAGCAAGAAGTGCGAGGTAAAAATCTATAGAACTTATGGTTACATTTCACCAGTAAAACGGTGAGACCTAGTTGCCAAGCTACAGTGGCCTAAGAAAAGTTTTTAACCAGGAGAAATAAACTACAGCCCATTTCAAAATTTAAATACGTAATCCCAACTCAAGTTAAGTGAACAGTATTTGGAACTAGTATGGAGTAAGTCATCCATTTGCTAATTTCAGTGCTTGTACTCGATTTTTCATGGATTTTATCAAGTTATCAACAATCGTCTGATCCATATTTTGCCACTCGTTTAGCAATCTTTCTTTAACGGTTGACACTGAAGTGATTTTGATCGAATGCTTTCGAAGTTTTCGATCAAGGTGCTACCAAAAGTACTCTATTGGATTCATGTCAGGACTTTCGGCTACCCATGGCAGTGACTTGATACCTTGCGATTCCTTCCAGGCCTTTGGTACTTTGCTCATATGACATGGCGATCCATCTTCTTGAAAAAGTTAGACATTCTTGTCAATCTGATTGGTTTCAAATAGTGCGAGTATTCCTTTCTCTAAAATTTGACAGTATTTTGGACCATTCAACTGCTCGTCAACAAGAATCAGCTCAGATTTCCCTCCAAACCAGAGAGCGCCCCACATCATTACTCCAATTCCTCCATGTTTCACGGTCGCCTGCAGACATTCAGTGTTCCAAGTCCCATTCTGATTTCTCCAAACATAAACCTGTCTTGAATTTGAATATTGGCAGAATTTACTTTCATCGACCAAATTACAGACTGCCAAAATTCATGATCTTTGCTTTCGAATTCTCTCGCCCAGCCCACACGCCTGTTCCTGTTAACCTCTGAAATCAAGGGCTTTTTTCTTGCAGCACTTCTTTGATAGCCTAGCTCTTTCAGAGTCTTTCTTACCGACTATGGCGACATTTCCATGCTGCTGGCGATATCTGTCGCTCTGAAGACGGTTTCTGATGACTTTCCTATTCAGTGCCCTTTTCGTTCATTCAAACACGATGCTTGGTCTTCCTGAATGTCGTCCCACATGACAATGGCCTTCTGCATTAAATTTCTTGACAATATTATTAACCGATTGATGACTAACCTGGAAAAACCGAGCAATTTCTCTATTTGACTTGCCACACCTATTATTTTCCCTCGTAGAAATTCCCCAATTTCCTTACTTCCGGAAAGTTTCATTGCAAAATATAAGTCAACTATCATTTATAGATGAGAATAGCTTGATACTAACATGGTATTGTTTTTTAAAAAAAGAAGAGACGTTATTATACAAGTCAAAATTCCTGTAATCAAGGGTGTGACTAAAAACTTATAGCCCGTTGTAGTATTGCGCTGATCAGAATAATTGCCATGTAAATTTAGAAAAGACAAAGAGAAGCAGCATGACGGCTGCGGGAAAGTAACTGAAGTCGAGATGCCAGGTCAGGACCGATAACATTACAGACCCTTCTTTGGATTTTGTTGACAACCTCGAGATTAATAACAGGTGCACCAGACCAGATATGACATCAATATTCAATGCATGGACGAATGGTAGATTTATAAATATGCAACATATATTCTGGCGATAAAAAAATTGTCTTGAACTACACAGTGAACCAACTTTCGTAGCAGCAGGCCTAGGAATTTATTCAACATAATCATTCCGCTTCATGTCTTTGAAAAATGTGAGACCAAGGAGGTTAGCAGCAGCTATATTGATGGAAAGCAAAAGGGTTTACTACGATGATTAAAAGATAGCAGTTCAATTTTAGAAGGGTTAAACTTTATAGGCCATGTCTTGCCCCAGTTAACAACAGATTGGAAATCATTTTCGAAAACAGTAGACAGTTTTACATTGTCAGATTTAGCGGACGTAGAGGAGTAAATAGTTGTACCATCAGCATAAATACCGTATATATATATATATATATATATATATATATATATATATATATATATATATATATATATATATATATATATATATATTGTTTATACGTTATTTTTATGGATACAACATATTTGAGTAAATGCTTTGTTTTTAATTAAATAGTTTTAATTACATTTACCGGCCTGAATAATTTGAGTTTTACTAAACCGGGCGCTGTCTGTGGCTGAATCGGTTAACTGCACATCAGGCGATATGAGGGTTTCCCTATGGGATACGGGTTCGATTCCAGTCGAAGGGCGCGTATTTCCTGCGAAATTTCTCGAATATTCATGCCGGTAGATATAATTAATACTTTTTAATTAAAAACAGAGCATTTACTCAAATAAGTTGTATCTATAAAAATAACGTATTAACAGAAAATATATTAAAATATTTAATCCATTTCATATATATATATATTATAGAAATTGTAATGAGGATTTGATAATTATAATTAAGAAATTCATTGAGTCTGAAAGAAACCTCAACAGAATGCAGAAAGTACTGGACGGCCGTTTCGTCCTATATTTGGGACTCATCAGCAGTGCGCATCCACTACCAAGAATTGAAACCCGGACAGTTGCGTTATCAAGCAAACGTCATATCAACTGTTCCAACGGGCCTCGGCGACGAAGTGGTAGCAAATCAGACTCAATATAGCGCTGCTCGCTCACATATTCCGTGGTGGAACTCAACTGAAGTTCTCTGTAACCATAGGACTGTGCCCCCAGGAGCCACGACTACTATCACCAAGCCGCTCGAACTGAAGCATTAGAAGCCGGATCAAGCAATGATATACATATGATAGAAATTGTAAGGAGGATTTAATATATATATATATGTAAAAAAAAAGAAAGTGTTAGAAAGGTCTGTACAAAACTCGATGTATAGAAAAATAGAAAAATTTTGGTAAGCACCTGATGTTTTTATATATTTATACATACTATAATACATTATTATTATTATTATTATTATTATTATTATTATTATTATTATTATTATTAAAATTCTTTTACTTACGTGTGGGTTTAAAAAAAATCGATTTACTTAACCGGTTTCGCTGTGTAACTTTTCAAATGTTTGTAAACATTTATCAAATTACCACCTACTATTGGTTAAGTTGGGAATAAAAATATAACAAAGAGCTTAATTGGTTTTATCTGTGGCTTGTGTCGAGGAAAAAAATAATACAGTCAGTTTTGAGGGACGTAACCCTGGTTTGTGTAATGAGCTTAGTCTTGGTGTAAATTTGTTGATGAAAAGTTTTTCTTTGTTCAGAAACAAAGTAGAATGGGAAGATATTAAAGTTTGGCTGATTTCGTCAGCCGCATTCCTCTATATGTTATCTAAGAGGAATTTTCTAGTGTGCTGGTGCCCCAATTTGATCAATGTTGTGCTTGTGGCAACCTTTGCTTTACAAAATCTTATTATTTTTCTCTCTCTCTCTCTCACTAATTATATATCTCTCCGTCTCTCTCTCTATATTCCCCAAATCTCGCCACTTGCGCGATATTTTCCTCTTCAAAAATCAAGTCTCACTTGAAAGGAACATGATTTCAAGATGTCGGAGAAATCCAAGAAAATACGATGAGGCAGGGCTGACCGCTATCCCCAAAAAACGAGTTCCAAGAATGCTTACATTAATATAAACGGCGCTAGATAAAGTTGAGGATTATATATATATATATATATATATATATATATATATATATATATATATGCAAAGATATTTTTCGTATTTTTTACATATATATATATATATATATACATATATATATATATATATATATATATATATATATATATATATATATATATATATATGTAAAGTGATGAGAAAGATATTTTTCGCATTTTTACATATATATATATATATATATATATATATATGCAAAGTCATGAGAAAGATATTTTTCGCATTTTTTACATTTATATATATATGTATTTATATATATGTATATACATATATATATGTAAAGTAATGAGAAAGATATTTTTCGCATTTTTTACATATTTATATATATATATATATATATATATATATATATGTATATATATATATATGTATGTAAAGTGATGAGAAAGATATTATTCGCATTTTTTACATATATATATATATGTGTGTGTCTGTGTGTGTGTGTGTGTGTGTGTGTGTGTAAAATAATGAGAAAGATATTTTTCGCATTTTTTACATTTTTCATTTAACTGATATGTGGAGCCCAATAAAGAGTTTTAGAAATCACAAAATCATTAACAGTAAATAACGTTTTTTGAACTGTGCTAAGTTGCAAATCCAGCAGACGTTAATGACCTCAGTGGAATCACAAATACTATAATTCGTGGCACGCAGTATTGCTTCTTCTCTGTTCTTCCCAAACTCCGACAGGTCTGTCTCTCATTCTGATCACTAAAATACCCTTTGAGTTATTCAGCTAGAAAGAGAAAAAGTTAAAATCGTTTTGTGTCAGCTCCACTGTCTTCCCAAATGAGCAATGGTGAGAGGAAAAAATCATTCAGGCCCTCAGTAATGGTACCAACATTCATATTCTGGCTTCCATCTTCAAAGTCCATTCAAGAACCATCCAGAGATTGGTGAATAAATTTAAAAAAGAGGGAACAGTAGAGAGGAAAACTGGATCAGGAGGTTGCAACATCAAGAGGGATCATCATTTCAACTTAGAGCTAAAGAGATCAATTAGAAAAGATCCAACTCGATTCGTAAGACGTTTGGCACCTGAGAGAGAAGTTTCAGCTATGACAGTATACATACATACATACATATATATATATATATATATATATATATATATATATATATATATATATGTATATATATATGTATATATATATATATATATATATATATATATATATATATATATATATATATATATATATATGTATTTGAACTTTATTTCAATCCTTCATGAGCTTCCAATCTTTAGTTATGATTAATTAATGATGAACATTTCATTTTCGTTTATGATTGAATTCATCACGATTCTTCTGTTAAGCTTGGAGTGTAATTACACTTTGTTATTACACAAAGTAGAGTTCAATAGTCTCATAAAAACATCGGAGAATTCAAATGTCTTTAATTACTTCTAAGATATTACGGTTCAAAGCTTAATCTAACATTTTAACAATTTTGCTGTTACACGATTTGGACAATTTTGCTGTTACATGATATATATATATATATATATATATATATATATATATATATATATATATATATATATATATGTATATATATATACGCATAGAATCTACAAACAATTATTTCGTCTCCGTTTTAATTTTAATGGGAAAATATACCTGAGGATGAATAAAGGATTATTCGAAAGTACTCGCATTTAAAAAAAATATAAGCTGGAAACAACTGACAACAGTTTTATTAATGAGGATCACATCATTCTATGGATTAACAGTATGTTAATGCATCCATTATATTCTACTAGCGATGTGATATCGCCAATAATCGCATTAATATTGCTGATTGATTCTATGCGTGATTATTTCTTTGTATATATATATATATATATATGTGCATATATATATATATATATATATATATATATATATATATATATATATATATATATATGTATGTGTTATGGTCCAGGTCCTTGTACCACGGTGATGGTCCAAGGTAGAACCAATGAAGAATAACTCGAACACATGTATGGAATAACACAGATATATATTACAAATAGAATATATGTACAAAAGAGTAGAAGTGTGAGTAATAATAATCAGGTTAGGTTAGGGAGAACTATATTGTCTCGAAGTATCACTATTCCAATGTCTTACAGTAATCGTCTAGCCGATTGCCCGACTCACTCTCTCTGTCTGTCTGTCTCACTCACTGTCTCTCACTGACTGACACTCACTCCCTCTGCTTCCTCTTGCGGCGCAGTATTTATGGGGTACGTACTAGTCCATTACTATTATGGGTAGGTTCCCATAACAGTATGTATTGTCATCCACAGACAGACTGTTTTGCTGTATCGCAGCTTAGACGTCCGGTTGCCTCTAGCTGGGATCGAAACCCGTCTGAATCGGCCTCAGAATCTCCCCCTAAGCCGTTGAGGCATGGCAGGGATGAAGGTGAATTTAAGCGTATCGATTTTTAGATAAACACGCCAGTGACTGAGAGAACTCGATTCGTTTTATCGAAGAGTATTGCAGTAGTAGCAGTAATAGTCACTGTTTACAAACTCCCACTTCTTCTCCAGAGAGCTCAACCGAAATAATTTTTCAGGAGCATACATATTGTCATGCAAAGACAGACTGTTTTGCTGTATCACAGCTCGTCAGTGTAGCTAGACGTCCGGTTGCCTCTAGCTAGTATCGAAACCCAGCTGATACGAGGTCTAATAAAGAAGTATCGGGGTAACTGCTATATAAAGAAAACTACAAGACATATCAACTCGGCATTTAATTTCCTTCGAAGTAGTCCCCTTCTAGAACCATAAACTTTATCCAGCGTCGTTTACATTAATGTAAGCATTCTTGGAACTTTTGGGATAGCGAGCCGCTTCCTCGTCGTATTCTCTTGGCTTTCTTTGGCATCGTGAAATCTTGATCCTTTCAAGCGGGGCTTGATTTTTGAAGAGAAAAATGTTGCAATGGGAGAGATCTCGGGTATACGGTGGTTGTCGGACCTGAGGAATGTTTTGCTTTGCCAAACACTACTGAGCAAGGTCATGGTCACTGATGGAACCTCTGCGGTGTGGTGAGACAACTACACTCTGCCCACTTTCCTTCCAAGCACAGCTATAAACAACGGAAGTGAGCGAAAACGTTAAAGCTTAGTGCGCATGCGCGACAGAGAAGAACATATACAGAATGTCGTGAATGAAAGCGAGAACATCAAGTGCAAGAAAACAGAATATATGGTTGTCAGCAAAAGGGACTGCCCAAAGTACAAATTACAAATTGGAGATAGCAAAATCAAACAAGTACAATAATTGTAATATGTCATTACAATAAGTAATGTGTAATGTCAAGATTATCTCCTTATTTTTTCTTCCAGTTACATGTGCTATACAATTTAGTTGTTGCTGCTGTTGCGAGTCTTCAAATCAGGCTGTTTCTGTTATGTGATGCGAAGACATATTGGGATAATGAAAGAGGTCTTCTAAAGCTAAGCAAAGTATTAAGAAACAGGAAAATTTCGTTAGAAACAAAGAAAAGAGTTCTGAATATGAGGAGCAAATACATTTAGACACTTATTATAATGCCATCCTAAAGCTAAGCAAAGTATTAAGAAACAGGAAAATTTCATTAGAAACAAAGAAAAGAGTTCTGAATATGAGGAGCAAATACATTTAGACACTTATTATAATGCCATCCTAAAGCTAAGCAAAGTATTAAGAAACAGGAAAATTTCATTAGAAACAAAGAAAAGAGTTCTGAATATGAGGAGCAAATACATTTAGACACTTATTATAATGCCATCCTAAAGCTAAGCAAAGTATTAAGAAACAGGAAAATTTCATTAGAAACAAAGAAAAGAGTTCTAAATATGAGGAGCAAATATATTTAGACACTTATTATAATGCCATCCTATAGCTAAGCAAAGTATTAAGAAACAGGAAAATTTCATTAGAAACAAAGAAAAGAGTTCTAAATATGAGGAGCAAATATATTTAGACACTTATTATAATGCCATCCTAAAGCTAAGCAAAGTATTAAGAAACAGGAAAATTTCATTAGAAACAAAGAAAAGAGTTCTGAATATGAGGAGCAAATACATTTAGACACTTATTATAATGCCATCCTAAAGCTAAGCAAAGTATTAAGAAACTGGAAAATTTCATTAGAAACAAAGAAAAGAGTTCTGAATATGAGGAGCAAATACATTTAGACACTTATTATAATGCCATCCTAAAGCTAAGCAAAGTATTAAGAAACAGGAAAATTTCATTAGAAACAAAGAAAATTCTTCTCAATATGAGGAGCAAATACATTTAGACACTTATTATAATGCCATCCTAAAGCTAAGCAAAGTATTAAGAAACAGGAAAATTTCATTAGAAACAAAGAAAAGAGTTCTAAATATGAGGAGCAAATATATTTAGACACTTATTATAATGCCATCCTAAAGCTAAGCAAAGTATTAAGAAACAGGAAAATTTCGTTAGAAACAAAGAAAAGAGTTCTGAACTGTTATCTTGTACAGTCTTCCTATCTGACATTGAATGCTGGAAAATCTCCTCAGATGAAGAAAATACTTGAGGCGACAGAAATGTGATTCTACAGAAGGATGCTGAGCATAACATGGATCGAACATGTGAACAACGACGAAGTTTTAGAAAAAATGGAAACAATAAAGACACTTATACTTGACATCAGGAAAAGGCCGTTGAAATTTCTAGGTCACATAATGAGGAAAGAGGGCTTGGAAAATTTGATGCTCACAGGACAGATTGAAGGCAAAGAGGAAAACAACGCATAATCTACCTAACGAGCTTGTGTAAATGCATGACGGAACAGGGATTAGGAGAGATCGCACTAAGACAAAACTTATTACGAGCTACAAAGAACAGAAAATTGGGGAATGCCATGATCTCAAACATCCTGAAGATTCATGGCACAAAGAAGAAGAGTGAATGAATGAAAGAGAGAGAGAGAGAGAGAGAGAGAGAGAGAGAGAGAGAGAGGTGGGGAAGAGAGGGATAGAATGTGTGAAAGAGAGAGAGGGAAAGGGAGGGAGAGAGAGAGGGGGAGGGAGGGAGAGAGATGGAGGGATTGAAAGAGAGAGAGAGAGAGATAGAGAGAGAGAGGAGGGATAGAAAGAGAGAGAGGGAGGGAGAGAGAGGGAGGGATTGAAAGAGAGATATAAGGAGAGAGAGAGAGAGAGAGAGATGAGGGATATAGAGAGGGGAGGCGGAGGAAGAAGCGTGTGCGCATGCGCACACACGAAAGATAGAGTGAAATAAAGTGGCACGTAGATATATATGAGAGAGAAAGAAATAGGAAAAAAAGCGAACGTGTTTGTGTGCATGCGCGCGCGCGAGAGAGTCTCCGTATGTGTGTGTGTGTGTGTATAATTGTGGTAACAAGGGTACCCGTTAGTGTGTGCAAGATAGAGGCAGAGAACGAGGCGCGCGTGTGTATGTGCGTGGGAGAGAGATAGCGAGAGAAAGAGTTGTCGGTGCACAAGAAAGAGAGAGAAAGAACGAGAGACGTACGTGTGTGTAGGAGAGTGTGACGGTGAGCAGAAGAACGAAAACAATCGTGTGTGTGTGTTTGTGTGTGTGTTTGTTTGTATGTGTGTATGTGTGTGAGAGAGATAGATAGATAGATAGATAGATAGAGAGAGAGAGAGAGAGAGAGAGAGAGAGAGAGAGAGAGAGTTAGAAAAATAGAGATAGATGCAGAGAGAAAGAGAGGAAGTAAGAGAACGCGAGATAACGCGGGGAAAGAGAGCATAGACGCACCGCACCGAATTAATTATCTCCATTCAATAACAACAGCTCAATTTCGTCCCATTCAAAATCTTTAAGACGATCGTAATTACAATGAAACATGACGCTTGAAATTGCGAAATGTCTTCTATCTTTCAGTAATTAATGAAAACTTCTCTTGTTACTGATTAGAGAGAAACGAAATATTTATGAATTCCAGCATTCAATTTCTGAAATCTGAAATGGTCGATTCGTACTTATAAGGAAATTGTGTGCAATACGCTCTACGGCCAGAAATAATACTTTTTTTTTTATTGTTCTTATGATATTCCGTTGCGGTTTTATTCAGTCAGTGTTGATTCTCCAGTCCAAGTACCATTATATTCGGACGTGCGCCCACAACACAATGAAATGTGGCGCAAGGTCTAGTTTAATATTAGTTTATCGGCAGGCAATATCGTGAAAATATTCTGAAGCCTTTGAAGCGGTACAATGTGGTGTAATGGTTGGCAAGCTTGGAAAATCCCTATTGGGCACCTCGGTGTGGTGTAATGGTTAGCATGCTTGTCTCGCTAGAACAATTATGACTGAGTAGAGAGTTCGATCCTCACTGGGTGCCCCGTACTTTCGGCCTTGTGCCACATCTAAGCTAAGCTTGGAAAATCCCTATTGGGCACCTCGGTGTGGTGTAATGGTTAGCATCCTTGTCTCGCTAGAACAATTACGACTGAGTAGTGAGTTCGATCCTCATTGGGTGCCCCGTACTTTCGGCCTTGTGCCACATCTAAGCTACGCTTGGAAAATCTCTAGGGCACCTCGTGGTGGTGTAATGGTTAGCAAGCTTGTCTCGCTAGAACAATTACGACTGAATAGTGAGTTCGATCCTCACTGGGTGCCCCATACTTACGGCCTTGTGCCGCATCTAAGCTACTCTTAGAAAATCACTTTACCACTGGCAATATTTAGCTGCACGCACGCAGGGTGGAGTTTAAAGTAAGTTTATCGGCAGTACCGTAGAAAAATACACAAGCTGCATCGGCACATCCCTATTTTGAGGACGACTCAGGAGGTACACTATTTACATTGATCGGACTATCATCCTCATCTTTGTTGCCATATTTATCACAACGTTTCGGCCGTTGTACGCTCCGGCCTTCTTCAGGTGGTTGGAATGTCGAACTGAACCCTTTATTTCGCTCACAGGGGAAGACTGTTCTAGTTCCACGTGCCATGTCCCTGGATCTAAGAAAGGCCTTTTTCCACTGTGCCATGTGTCCTTGAGGAAATATAGACAGAGACTCGGGAGGTGTGCAATAAATCCATGCCCTTCTTACCTGGCGGATATGGCTCTCGAGGCTTGAGCTATATTATCGGCAGAGGAGCAAATTTCTCTGCCAGCCGCTGACAAAAGACATTCCTCGCACTACTACAATAGTTCAAGT
Organism: Acanthosepion esculentum; assembly: GCA_964036315.1. Lineage (NCBI taxonomy): Eukaryota > Metazoa > Mollusca > Cephalopoda > Sepiida > Sepiidae > Acanthosepion > Acanthosepion esculentum. Next base: position 38,729,710 of record OZ038489.1, read on the forward strand.
TACATGGTACTTAGCCACGCGCACACGCACAATTACGACTGAATAATTTTAATCTTCACAGGGTTCCCAATACGTTCGGCCTTGTGCCACATCTAAGCTACTCTGAGCTAATCACCTTACCACTGTTAACAGTTCAAGTACCATGAGCTCAAGTACGATGGTACTTAGCTGCGCACCCAGGCCGCAACGAAATGTGACACAAGGTCGAGTAGAATGTAGGTTTATCTGCAGTAGCGTAGAAATATTCTCAAGCCGCCTCGGCCCATCCCCATATTAAGGACGACTCTAGCGTAGAGCAATAAATCCACTCACTCCCGAAAGGAGACGTAGGTCTGGTGGGGATGTCTCCTGAGATTTGAGCAGTATTCTTAACAGACAAACGAACATGTTTTTCGGTGAGGGTCACCATTTACAAGGCCCGGGGGTCACTCGAGGTAGAGGGTTACATTTGTGCGTATACGAGTGGAAGATAACGATTAACCCTAACCTTGAACAGGTTAAGGTTGTAGTAATCGGAGAAAAGCCCAGTTGGGAGTCGGTTCCACAGGGCAGTGGTTCGCGGGAAATGTATGCTCGAGTGGAATCTACTCCTCACAGAGGGAATGGGGGTGGTTTGCCACTATGAAAGTAGCATGGAGTGATCTTACTGAGAAGGTTTTTAGTTCTATTTTAATAATAAGAAATTCTGCTAAATTTGATATACCTTAAATTATTTAATTATACATATATTATTTTTTAGTATTAGTAGTGATAAAACGAAAAGTCGCCGTCCTGGGTATGACGATAAACTACATCCGCGTCCTGGGTAAGACGATAAACTATGTCCAACAGTAAGGCCTCTGATCAGAAGGTTTTCAAGAGCGTGGAACCACCTCTTAATTGCTGGTGTTCACAGGTTCACCCTGATACGGGGTGGTAGCTCCTGATAGGGTTCCAGTTATGGGCAAATCCCCAAACTGTGGTCAAAACACTATGAAAGTGTAAAACCAGGCTTTAATACCAGCAATACGTTTTTTGTAAAATAATTACCTGCAATAAAATTTTGAAGGAAAAATTATTACCTGCAATACATTTCTGAAAAAAAAATATAAACAACAATACATTTTTTGAAAAAAAAAATTGCCAGCAATGCATTTTTGAAAAAAAATATTACCAGCATTAAAAATCTTGTCGGCATTAAATAACCCATTGAGGTGTTGATATGCCAAAGACAAACAAACACATAAACGAAAAGTTCAGTGGAAATTAATTCCTGTTCGCAAACGTTCAAGTCGCATAGACTCTCTAGACATCAGAAGTTAAAATGGCGAAGGTTCCCCAGATATTAAGAAGTTAAAGTGAGTTAGAGGAATTTTAACTAGAATATATTTAGTTCATAGGGCAAATGCGAATTTTATTTTTATTTTTTTTTAAATCATTTCACCACCCCAAAAGCAAGGCGAAAATGCCACTAGTACTCACCGGGTTACAGGGTGTGAAAGTGAGATAAAAGACTGAGTATTGGGTAGGTTGCTGAAAGAACAAAAGATGAACGCGATTCAAGGAGAGAGAAGATGGCGATTGACGTTGCATTAAAATTTTTGAAGATTGTCGTTATCAGGGAAGCAATTAAACGGAAGGGAATTCCACAGGTGAGAAGTGCGGAGAAAGAAACTGTTGAAATATATCTGTTTTATAGCACTGATTAAATTTTCTGCCTCAAAGATTTTCGATTAAAATAAGCTGCTTCGCGGACACCCACTGATGTTTAAACTTTATTCACTTCATAGTAGATCCGCTATTGATTAAACCAATGTCTTCTCCAATCCGAAATCTTCATTTTAGCGTTTCTAAACGTAGAAATTGTTGAAACCTGAAAACTGCGGGTAATTATTTGGCGTCTTGCTGAAAAGTTTCGGTGACATCGTTGAAATTTCCAGGGCGTGAGAAGTGTTGGAAACGTTTTGCGGCAAACAAAAAATTATTTTATTTTATTTTTTTGTTAAATACTTTTATCTTATTTTTCTTCATGAAAATGCAGTCTTGACAGCTCTTCGTCTTGAAGAAATCACCACTCATGACGACACTCAGCAGTCAAACGTTTGACTGCTGCATACGAAAAGAAGGCCTAACGGGAGACATTTTTTTTTTCACACAGTCAGAGATCTCCTGCGGCACAAGCTGTTCCAGAATCAAAGATTCACGGTATTTCAATTAATGATTCAGATTTTAGTCGATCATCGTCAAATGCTTTAATTTCTTTTCTTTTTTTTTTATCATTTCACCCAAAGCAAGGCAAGAAAGCCACTAATGCTCAGGAGTGGGGTTAATGAGTGTGAAAGAAGATAGAAAAAAAAACGTTATTAAGGAAAGAGAACAATACGAGAACAGAATTTAAGTAGACAGAAGATAACGATTGGCACTGCATTTAAATTTTTGAAAATCAAAATGACTAGAAAGCAAGAAGCCGGAAGAGAATTGCAAGTGCGAGAAGAAACTGTTAGCATGGAACTTACGGTTTTACATCTAGACATTTCAACTGTAAAAAGATGAGACATAACCGCCAATCTAGTACTTTGCTTAAACTCATAAATTCTAGGTATCATAGACGAGAGTAGTATTTATTTTTTAATACAAAAATGTGGCACAAGGTCAACAGGGGAGATGGTGGGAAAGCTGGTCTTCAATCTGTCTTATCTTGAACTTGGCCACAAATACAAGTATTCCTTACACCAAAACAATACATTCTTACTTATCATTCTTACTACAGTTACCATAATACCTCGAGTCTCTATGAAGTCCTAACTAGTTCCCATATATACAATTTATCTGTGAAGGAGGGGGAATAAAAATAACAACATTTAAAAATGAAACCATAATGAATATTTACCATAGAGAAGAGTTCAGAATATTTGACCTGAAATATAGAAAATAGAAAAGGCCTGGAGAAGCTACATTAAGACGGTGGGAAATTGACTGAGATCGAAATGCCAGGTCAGGACCAATAATATTACAGATTATTCCTTGGATTTTATCAAGGGTCTCTAACTATATAGCTAGGAACACCGAACCATATGTGGTAGCATTGCTTTTGAACTGTAACTCACAAAAATATCAAGAAGTAATCAAAACCTTCACATTTTGTGAAAGCTATAAATAAGAATAAAAATTGAAAGAAAATTAGTTAAAATCTAATTTCTGAAAAATACAGTGAAAATGAAAATCAAGCGTTTCACTCATGTAGATTTTCTTCATGTGAAATAAAGTTCTTCAGCGAATCATGTAAAATTAAAAAAAAATCTAAATTGTCCTATATACACATATAAATATATATATCATTAATTCGTATGATCACAATCTCAATCTATCTTTCTCTTCTCTCTCTCTCTCTCTCTCTCTCTCTCTCTCTCCATTTCGGGATTACGGTCAAATCTAGCTGAAAACACTTTTCAGTTTGATGAGGAACAATTGGAATCACCGAAGTTGAACAAAATGGAGCTCGGCCTGTACTAAGAATACTCCTAAAATCCAAAACATATTTCGACTTTAAATAGGCTGATAAGCCTAAAATAAAACCAGATAAATCAAACATAAATCTCTTTCTCTAACTATATATATATATATATATATATATATATATATATATATATATATATATATATATATATCCTCATTCCCAGACAGATTGTTTCGCTGTATCAAAGCTCATCAGCGTGGCTAAACATCCGATTGCATCAAGCCGGGATCAGTCGGAGATTTTACCCCTGAGCTATCAACGCCCGGCAGAGAGGAAGGCGAATTTTTACATACCCATTTTTCGAATAAACACGCCAATGACCGCAGTAGTAGCAGTAGTAGTCATTGTTTACAAATTCGCGCTTTCTCTCCAGAGTGCTCGACCGGAATTAAATTTTCTGGGCGCGTATATATCCTCATATATGATGTTCATCACCTAAACTGTTCAATTTCATTGAGCTAGACTCAGTAGTTTTCAAGATAATTGCTTTTAAAATTATGTCAAATTTTGGGGGACACCATATATATGCAGATTACTATAGTGTTTTCTCAGATGACCGTTAACTACGACTTTTTCTGTCTCCCCCAGTCCCAGGTTCCGTTCGCACATTTATACACGTATGGCCGAGTCCAACTCGTCACCCGGGGTATAACAATATATATTAAGTAGTTATATATATTAATTTGTTTTTTTTTTCTGAAAATGATCTCGAAGAATAATCTTTCTTTGCGTTTTTAGCTTTTTAGTAACTCTGGTTACATTTGAGAACTGTTATTGAAATTTTACTTCTGATTAGACACCCGCCTTTGAGATTGAATGCTAAGCAGACGAAAATGGGCATATTTGACATCTCTTTGCTTTTAATCAAGATTAGAAAGCTGCCAAAGCGGCTCAAGACATCTGTGCCGTGTATGAAGATGACTTCATTACCGACAAAATGGCACAGAAATGGTTTCCCATTTCAAGGAAGGGAAGTTCGAACTCATAGACTCTCCGCATTAGCCGACCTACTCAGTTTGATGAGGACCAATTGCACACGCCGGTTAAGGAAGATCTGCAGCCAGACCGTTAGAGAATTGGCACAGACGATGGCAAGCTCTCATGTTACTGTCGTTCGTCATCTTCATTCAATGGGTAAGGTCCAAAACCACGGCGCATGGGTGCCACACTCACTGACCGAGAAAAAGAAGCCCTAGCGCTCCTCTATTGTCGCCAGTTTACTCGCTCGACACCAGGTTACTCACAGATACAAGGAAAGAGCTCGGTTGGGAAATTATGCTACACCTACTGCAATCTCCTGATTTAGCACGTTCAGGCTATCACATTTTTCGGTCACTTTCTAACAATTTGAGGGGTGTTTCATCCAACAATGGCATGGAGTTAAAATGTGGCTTGATGTATTTGTCGAGTCAAAATCTAGCAATTTCTATCGTCAAGGCATTGTGCAGTTAACCGATCGATGGCAGGAGGTCGTTATGAAGGGGAATATGTTGTTAAATGTTTCATCAGAACTATTAATAAATAGTAAGTATTAAAAAGGAAAAGGTACAGTAATGGATAGCGGCTCGGATTGAGGAATCGGAGAGCCGAGTTCGAATTCCAGTCGAATCCATTATATTAACCTACCTGCTAATACCCTTGGGAAAGGTATGAATCCTCCTCTTCTCCCCCCCAGATATGGGTAAATAGAAGGACAGACCGGGTTCTATAGCCTTGGATGACAACTGGTCTACTGCAGAAAGAAATGACAACCTACTGCGTCTAAGCGTGTATCGCACATAACTGATTGAAGTATTAAAATAAATGATAAAAACGAACGAATTTATATAAAGACCAAATATTTTATACTTTCATTAATCCTATAAATGTTCTGTCTTTGATACTGGGCACTTTATTGTAAAGACTGCTTCACTTAAATGTCATTTCTTTCAAACTTCCACTGACTGATAGCATTTCTGGTTCCACCATTTATCTTTCATATCGCTATTGCCTTAGCTCCTGAAAACATTATCAGTTGACCACTTTTGCACTTTTTTGTCTTATTTGATCACATTTCTTTACGGCATTCAATTCTGTTCTAATGTTTTCTCATGAAAAATAATGACAATCAAAACAGCACCAATAAAAATGCTCATAAGTTTTTTTTTAACTTAATATAAAAATGACGAAAAAGGAGTGGAACAAGAAATTACACAAAAGTTCCTCTACAAAATTATGCCTACATGAAAAACTACACATCATTAAGTTTCTAAATAATGAAAAGTTATTAAACCATAGACAGGAGTTTAAGATTTTTTGCCGACATCAACAAATTTTCGCATTAAATAATTAATAAAAAAATATAAACAAATACATTCTATAGTTTAATAAAAGCCTTAAAAGCTCAGCCCAATCATTAAATAGGAAAACCTTTGTGGAGTCGCAAAAAAAAAATTCTAATGCATTTTAACACGTTTGTAAAAGAAAATAGCCATTTGAATAAACAAATAAATAACAGATTAATAGACAGATAATAATGAAACAGAATCCTCTCGACACTTAACGACCTGCCGCAAGGCCATAAAAATGCCTTTTTGACCAACTAGACGTCGGCCGCTACTATCAGACTTGAAATAGGCACCCCAATATAACCTGACATAAACTTTTCGAAGGGGACTGGTCTGTAGATAAAAATTAATTCTTAACTCTTAGACCACCTAACCAATATATCCGACCCTAGCCGTTTCCATAGTAACTAATGTTGCAAAAGACCATACTTATAAACACGCGCAAACCACAAGATAGCTTATTCCCAAATTCTCGCTTGACGAGGAAGCGAGACCAGACACCTTAATTCAACTTAATTTCAAAAATTATATTAAGGGTCTCGGCTCTCGCTTTTGAAACATGAGAACTCTTATGTAGCGAAGGAATCATATTTTAAAAAAATATTATAATATAAGCTCTACTTCTGTGTGGAGCACTGTCTTTTTAAAAATAAAAGCAAAAATACTAAGGAAGTCCGGATTATTTACCTAACGTGTTCTGTCCTATTTTTCTGCATACCTGCACACACACACACACACACACACACACACACACACACACATATATATATATATATATATGTAAAATTGTAGGAGAACGAAAAGAAAAAGAAATAAGTGACAAACAAATCTTTGATAATGAACATTAAATAATATTTACTGTAGCCCATCTTAAGTCAACAAAAAAGCTTGTATATGTTAAAACCTCAAATGACTATCAGAAACCATGAGAACGACGCCTAGTGTAGCATCATTATTATTATTATTATCTCTTTTTGATAAGATTTTTTCTTCTTTATCTTCTTGATAAATAGAATTCTTCTTCTTCTTCTTCTTCTTCTTCGTCTTCTTTTCTTCTTCTTCTTCTTCTTCTTCTTCTTCTTCTTCTTCTTCTTATTATTATTATTATATCTTTCTTGATAATAAGATTTTTTCTTCTTTCTCGTCTTGATAAATAGAATTCTTCTTCTTCTTCTTCTTATTATTATTATTATCTCTTTCTTGAAAATAAGATTTTTTCTTCTTTCTCTTCCTGATAAATAGAATTCTTCTTCTTCTTCTTCTTCTTCTTCTTCTTCTTCTTCTTCTTCTTCTTCTTCTTCTCCTTATTATTATTATTATTATTATTATTATTATTATTATTATCTCTTTCTTGATAATAAGATTTTTTCTTCTTTCTCGTCTTGATAAATAGAATTCTTCTTCTTCTTCTTCTTCTTCTTCTTCTTCTTCTTCTTCTTCTTATTATTATTATTATTATTATTATTATTATTATTATTATTATTATTATTATCTCTTTCTTGATAATAAGATTTTTTCTTCTTTCTCTTCCTGATAAATAGAATTCTTCTTCTTCTTCTTCTTCTTCTTCTTCTTCTTCTTCTTCTTCTTCTTATTATTATTATTATTATTATTATTATTATTTCTGTTGTATACACATTACCTTCCGGGTATCAACCAGGGACCTAAGGTCAGAAATGGCTTCATGACATTTTCCACCGATCATTTTTGCTAAAAAAAAAAACGAAAAAAATATAGAAAAGAAAAGAACTAAGATTACACACATTTTACATAAATAAAGCTACTCGTAAGGCGTGTGCTATTCTTGCGAGTTCAATTTTTTCGTATTTCTTTGAGGCATGGTCTACCAGGAATCCCTTCAACGAATCTATTGGAACCTTTTCGAAACAATCCGTAGGAAAAAAAAACCTACAGTTGGAATTATTGATGTTCTCATTTTTTAGTTTTCCAATTCAAAATCCTTGTATTTTGATAGTTTTTTGAAGATCTTGAAAGATACATTGCACTCTTCAGGGACAGTCATGTAAATAAGAAAACACATTCTGTTCTTTTGGTCTTTATTATTATTATTATTATTATTATTATTATTATTATTATTATTATTATTATTTACCTCTGCATGACTTGTTCCACTAGTTTTGTCCTCATAAATATTCTTCAATCTATGATGCAGTTACTACGCTTTGGGTTCATCTTTTTAGCCCACATCTCTGGTTTGTTACTTTTTGCATCATCTTTCGTGACTTTCCCAATTAATTCTTTCTGGAATGAATTATAAGAAATCCTGAGGTAAAACGTGAGGATTATTTTAACTTTTTCGTCTGCAAAGCAGATTAACCGCTTTTCCTGAAATTCAGGAGGAAAAAAAAAAAGAAAAGAAAAGAGAGTCTGACGGCAGAACGTGATTCCTCGGCTTGATGCATTTATATGTGTAAAATAGAACCAAGAAAAGAAATAAAAAAAATAAAACAATATGGCGTGATGCACTTCCTGTATGTGCTTTCATTGCACAATACTTAGCAACAAAAATAACAGACGAGAAAAATATAATGATAGTGATCATAACACACACACAATCATATATATATATATATATATATATATATATATATATATATATATGTATGTATAATGTATAGTTAGTAATTCGATGGTATATAATCCAAATGAATCCTATTAACACAATATAAAATATAAAATATTAAAATTAAATAACTGATTCGCACATAGTACTCAATGGTTTTATAGTAAACAGAGCAAATTATTTCATACGATCGGAATTAAGATAACATTATGTAAATGATCATTTTCACATTGCAAAATTAAATTCAATTTAGAGGATTTTTCAAACAGTCCATGGATGATGAATTTTTGAAATTTTTTTTTTCAGAAATTTATCATCCATTAACTGTTATATATATATATAAAAGAGTACTCAATGTCATAAGAACTGGCAGGGCATTAATTTATTTAAGTCAAAATCAAGATAGGCAGTTACCGACCACGACTGCTAGTTTCATGCGTTTTCACACTACCATTAGGTTCATCATCTAAGACTAACCTGGTGGTATATTTTACGAACTCTATCTATCTATCTATCTATCTATCTATCTATCTATCTATCTATCTATCTATCTATCTATCTATCTATCTCTCTATCTCTCTCTCTCTCTCTCTCTCTCTATATATATATATATATATATATATATATATATATATATAACACATTTATAAAAAAACATATTTCGATTCATATCTAATCTTTCGTGTCCCGTTATTACCTGGATGTATTAAAAAACAAATCAATTTCCATGCCTGATAATGTCTGTATGAACAGATGAAAGTACTAGCAAAAAAAAAAGTCCTTGTACAATTTGAATTTATTAAAAACAGGGATCATAACATTCATCTAGAGGTTCGTGGGTTAATGTAATTTTAATAAATTTGTTTGCGAAGATGTATTTTCGCCATTTATATCATTAACTTCACTAATCTGCTTTTTGTATGAAGGATTCATGTAATATATATATATATATATATATATATATATATATATATATATGTCAAAATCCAGGTAGGCAGTGACTGACTACGTCTGCTAGATTCATGCGTTTTCACGTAATCATCAAGCGGTCTATATCAATTGTATATATGTATGTATATCAGTTATTAAAGATAAAGAAATCAGCGATCATGAGCCAATACTCAAAGATAAACACAATTATTATTACAACACTAAATGCTTTTCTCCAATTTCGAAAATTACGACCATTTTACGCTTAAATATAAATAGATTAGAATTATGCCACTATATAATTAATTTAACAAATAAAATGCATTAAATGTTCTTAATATATATAACACTTAGCGAGATATTCTTGATAAAGTGCACTTGCTACATAACACTTATTTTAAAATGAAACAAATCGTTGTATACCATGACTTATATAAAAAATAAACAAATATATATAAAAGATTATAAAAATATATATATTAAATACTATAAATGCAGAATAACAACAAATATTGTAATATAATATAATAAACAAAGAAAAATATAATAATAATGGATAATTTAAAGCAATCAAGACTTTCCTTTAAAACTCCTTGGCATTTTCTATTGAGAACAAAAAACGTATGAGTTTGTGCGGAAAAGGGTTGAAAGATTTGTGCGCACTAGGAACCTCTTCCCACCACTGTCAAACGGAGAAAAATGGTGTAGTTTGGAAACATTACAAGGCACGACAGCTTTTGCAAAACCATCATGCGAAGCACCGTTGAAGTTGGACGTAGGAGAGGATGGCAAAGCAAAAACTGGTTGGACAATGTCAAACAATTGACATGTATGACTGTACCAGAATTGTTGATGACTGCCGTAGACAAAGCGTTGTGCAAAAGAGTTAGTGTGGCTTCTGCATTCGGATCCACCCTACGATTACAAAAGTCAAAGGGATGATGACGATGGTGATGATGATGATATTTAAGTCCAGAATTTTTCCACAGCATACCTAGCTACCTTCCCTTAAATGGTATCCATAACCCAAGCCATGACATAGCGTTTCTGACTCCACATATAAAAATGGTAATTTTCTGATGACCACAACAATTTTTGTCCTTCACAACTATGAACACTAAATACATACTCTATATTTAACAATGTCCTGATGATGACATTATGCTATGTCGAAAGTACTCGGAATAAACACAGTATGAGGCAACACGGACATTACCTCTCGTCTTTTAATAACCGCACAAAAAAGCTTATCTGCTAATATGAAAGGATTCTATAAGTAGACAGAACATGCCTAAATTATTTAACGAAAACTGTCAATATATATATCTCATCAGACCAGGCATCAATTGTAATGGCTTCTGTCTCATTTTTCATGTCTCTTGAGAGCAACATTCGATTTCATATATTAGAGAAAAAACTCGATATCTCTGATTGGGTAGATTGGATCTGCATGTCGTACAACTCCCCTGTGTACAAGCATGTTGATGATCTGCAAACTTTGTTGCAAACAACACAGGTATTGTTGGCAGGACGATGAGTCATGCTGGCCTAGTTGTTTTGCTTGGTTGACATGATGACCTTTCAGATGGTTTACATGACCTGCCCTCAACAACAGCATACACCCACCCGCGACGTTTCCAAGTTTTCATATCAGTTGGCAAATGCATACATACATACATGCATGCATAATACATATGAAGTAAACCAATAAATGTTTATCTCACTGACAGATTCCAGGGGTTGGCTTTATACCGTTCGTCAAAGTTAGAGGGTCAGACATCTGACACTGACGATCGGTATAATGCGAAATTCTGGAGTCGGTCAATGAGATAAGTTCATTTAATTATAATTTTATTTTCCTTCTAGTTACCTATTGACTACATTCTGTTATAATTTTGCTAGGCTTAAATTGTAATCATTTTTCATATCTATCTATCTATCTATCTATCTATCTATCTATCTACAGGGTGTATATATATATATATATATATATATATATATATATATATATATATATATATATATATATATGTATATATATATATATATATATATAGGGTGTATCAAAATACTTTTATAAACTTATAGATAGTTTACGGCAATTAGAGTTCTGTTGCCATGTAGACTCGGTTACATTTGTCATTCATTTAAATTTGTGGGTAGTCTGTCTTTAACGTTTAACGTGTGTAGTCGCGAGTTAACGTAGAAGTGCTCCCGTTCAACCATTGCAGGATATTCATATCGTGAGCAGGCAGATATGATTATTTACATGTGGTTGCGCGAATGGTAATTTGCTTGAAGAAGGTTGCGAAACCAGAAACACGTGTTGCAGAATTATGGAAAATAGAGTTTAATATATATTTTAAAATAATAAATCTACATTTCAACCCAAAACGTTGGCGGTTTATTCGCCTTTTTAATATATATATATATACATATATATATTGATAATGTTAGTGGTCAGTATATATATATATATATATATATATATATATATATATATATATATATATATATATATATATTGGTAATATTAGTGGTTAATATATATATGTATATATATATATATATATATATATATATATATATATATATATATATATATATATATATATATTCCTAAAGAGGATAGAATCCAGGTAGAAGTCAATGTCCAGGACAGAGTAAGAATATAATATAAAAGGCTCAAACACTAATATTCCATGGTTATAATTTATTACATTGGAATCGTAATCACGATCCAATTCAAACGACCAACAAATTTATAGGTCTGATGAATTGGATCGTGATTACGATTACAATGTAATAAATTATAACCATGGAATATTATTCTCTGAGCCTTTTATATTATATATATATATATATATATATATATATATATATATATATATATAAAAGAGTGGAAATTGTAAACAACACCCGGAGGCGACAACCTGTTTCTTGCTAAATGCAATCTTCAGTCTATATCCGTTGTGTTTTTGCTTTGCCATTTGTAGGTCAATAATGTATTGTGGATATTCTGTCTCGTTGTTTTAACGTTTAATTTGTAAACGGTTAGGTTTCGAATTATTCTAGGGGCTATTGGGTGGAAATAATCGTAGATCCGGATGTAGTTTTTGAGCTTTTTATAATGTTGTTTGTTAACTATTTATTATTTTATTGTTGGTTGTTATATTACGTTTGCCTGTGTTTATTCGATTGCGTATAAGCATGAAAGAGGCAATAAAAGTTGGGTGTTGGCTTCAATATCTACTTTTATATTTACATACGCGCTATTCCTGACATTATGCACCTTAACTAATAAATATAGCATATCAGTTCCGGCCGGTAAATGTAATTAATACTGTTTATTTAAAAAGTAGAGCATTTACTTAAATAAATTGTATCTATTAAAATAATGTATAAACAGAAAATATATTAAATAATTGTCGGACTTAATCCATTTCATATGTTGTCAATGTTTACGTTAAAGTACGTTTCAGGAGCAGATATGATGGTTCGGGAAAGATCGTCTAAGATTTGTTGTCTATAAAGAGTAATTTCGATTTGTTAGCTAGATGCTTTCTTTGTAGCTGAGTGTTATAGCACATCAGATCAGTTGACGGTTCCATATGGGACACAGGTTCGATTCCTGTCGGAGAACGCATATTTTTTACGAAATTTCTCGAACATTCAGGCCGGTAAATGTAATTAATACAGTTTAATTAAAAAACACAGAGCATTCAATTAAATTAATTGTATCTATAAAAATAACATATATATATTAACAAATATATTAACTAATAATCCATTTCATAATATATATATATATATATATATAATTAGGTGCATACAAACCTAAAAACAAATTAAGGTCTATGTACGTGTGCATATTAACGGATATGTCTGCATGTGTAATTATATATATATATATATATATATATATATATGTATGTATATATATATATATAATTAATACTGTTTAATTAAAAAACAAACCATTTACTTAAATTATATCTATTAAAAATAACGCATAAACAGAAAATAAATGAAATGTTTTGGATTATATGAATAATTCTTTTTTTTATATTGCATGAAAATTCTTTTTGGAGCTGACAATGATTTTTCCAGATACGTCCGACTATATAAACCATAGCTGGAAAAGGGAAAGGGAGAGAAAGAGAGAAAGAAGAAGAAGAAGAAGAAGAAGAAGAAGAAGAAGAAGAAGAAGAAGAAGAAGAAGAAGAGAGAGAGAGAAGCAGAGAGAGTTAGTGGAAAATAAAAAGGGAAGCAGTGTTTATAGTAGAAAAGGAGAGTTGAAGAGATATTGAAAACGGAATCGAAAGACTAATATGGCTCTCTCCCTCACACAATCTCTCTCTCATTCGCATACACACACTCTCTCTCTCTCGCACCCTCTCTCTCTCACGCATGATCTCTCTCTCAAACACACACTCTCTTTCTCACACGCTCTCTCACAGTCTTTCTCACTCATACTCTCTCTCTCACTCTCCCACTGACACTCTCTCACACACACAATCTCCCTCACACTCTCACTCACACATACTCTCTATCACAATCTCACACTCTCTTCCGCACACACCCTGTTTCACACACGCTCTCTCTCACAATCTCTCTTACTCACACACACCCTATCTCTCACACATGCACTCTCTTTCTCTCTTTTTTCTCTCTCTTTCCATATATATATATATATGAAGAAATATAGTCTTAAGGCTATATATATATATATATATATATATATATATATATATATATATATATATATATATATATATATATATATATATATATATATAAACAAAACTGTGAGGAGACTGGAAAGGTGTGTTAATGTCTACAATAAAGCAAAATTTGTGCGCCGAAAAAAAGGAACATTTTTAATTATTTCCCTTTTAATTGGACAAAAGACAATGTCAAATGCGACTTGTGTCTGCATGCAAGGAAAGAATGAAATTGTTCTCGTAATCTTACGAGCGTGGAACAATAAAACATTCTTGTTGGCCAAAAGAAATAAAAAATAAAGTCTCGTTACTCGAGAGTTTTGGAAAAAAAAAAGAAGCTTTACGAGAAAATGACTAATTGTGCACACTTCGGTAATCATTCATATAATTACTTCCGACATTTATTGTTGCTCCAAAAATGAGAACAAGTTTTATTAATTCTTCCATTTCGTATTATTATTATTATTATTATTATTATTATTATTATTATTATTATTATTATTATTACTATTATTATCGATGGAGAGTGAATAACATCAATTCTCCTCAGATCTCCAAAACATTTCACAATATACATTATTATTATATCTCACGAATTTACATGTTCCCACTGGATGCCCTGTGGGTACCGATAGAGACTGAGTGACAGAAATTCTCCTCAAATGTACAATACCATTCACGGTATCCTTTATTAATAGGTAATGCATTTGCATATTCACACCAGATGTCTTGTGGGTATCAGTGGAAACTGTGTGACGGCAATACTGCTCAAATCAATTCCCCAGGTCCCTCCTCTGTGTACATTATTATTATTATCATTATTATTATTATTATTATTATTATTATTATTATTATTATTATTATTATTATTATTTATCATGCACTTGCATCTTCACACCAGACGTCTTGTGGTTATCTCTGGAGAGGGAGAGATAACAATGCGCATAAAATCTCCAGGACCATCCTCAGTATCTATCATTATTACATGCCATACATTTGCATATTCCCACCAGATGTCTTGTGGATATCGCTGGAGACAGCAATTCTCCTCAAATCTCCAGCAGCTTCCTTAGTGTGCTTTATTATTAAGTAATACGTTTGCATATTCACACCGGATGTCATGTTGGCATCGCTGGAGACTGAGTGACAGAAACACTACTTAAATCAAGTTGCCAACATACCTCAGTACCATGCCGGTTTTCAACTAATGTCATATGGGTATCTAGGGAGATTGTGTCACAGCCGTTCCCCTCGGCTCTCCAGGACTTCCCAACATCTTTTGTTATAATATATTTTTTAAGCATTTCACCCCAAGCAAGGCAGGGGTGCCACTAGCACACAAGGGGTTAAAGAGAATGAAAGTAAGAATAAAGTGGGGGTGTTTGCGGAAACGGTAAAGAGAAGGACGGGGGATCAAGATCAAGGCATCAGAAGATGTCGATGGGCATTACGTTTGAATATTTGAAGATTATAGTTATCAGGGAAGCAAGTAAGAGGAAGGGAATTCCACTGTCGGGAAGTGCGAGAGAAAAAAAGCTGTTGGAGTAGAAGAGACGGTTACATTTAATCGTTTCAACAGTGAAAAGGCGGGACCGAGATGCCAACCTAGTAGCACGCTGAAATTCATGTAGTTGGGGTACCAGTGAAAGTAGACGGTCAGAACAGTTGTCATGAAAATAATCGGAGAAAAGACAGAAAGAAGCCACAACACGTCTGTGAGAAAGTGACTGTAGACGATTGGTTTTGGTTTGGTTTATTTTGTTTTACGCCATATCAACCTCAATGCGTTATTTAGTGCCGACAACATATTTTATTGCTGGTAATATTTTGTTTTGTCAAGAATCTCTTTCTAGTAATATATTTCCTTCAAAATTGTATTGCTGGTAATAATTTTTTCCAAAAGGTATTGCTGGTAATAGTTAACTATTTGCCCATAGCTGGGACCCTAACAGGTGCTAGCACCCCGGGTCAGGGTGGACCTGGGAACACCAGCAATTAAGAGGTGGTTCCACGCTCCTCAAAACCTCCTGATCAGAGGCCTTGCTGTTGGACATAGTTTAACGTCTTACCCAGGACGCGGATGTAGTTTAACGCCTTACCAAGGACGGGACTGTAGACGAGAAGTCAGATCAGGACATATCACATTGCATATTCGTTTTTGTATTTTCATGTTCATAGTGGATGCCTTGTGGTTATCGCTAAAGAGTGACAGTAGTTCTTACGATATCACCAGGACCTGTCGCAGTATCATTAATCAATATACACTCACCGTTCGTTTTATTAGGTATACATTTCTAATACCGAGTTGGGTCCGCTTTTTTGCCTTTAGAACCGCTGAAATTCTTTTTGGTATGCGTCCATGCTGTTATTACAGCATTTCGCAATTATTGTGGATCTATTTTTTGCTGGACATCCAGGTTTAAAATCCAAAATGTGTTTTATCGGCTTCAGATTCGGTGACTGTGGAGGCCATTTTAAGGCAGAAACTCATTACGATGTTCCATGAACGAATCTTCCACAATTTTTGCTTTGAAACACGGGGTATTGTCCTGCTGGAAACTGATAGGTTCGCCTTAGTCCTCAACTTAGGTAGGGGGTCAACTACAGAACCTAGGTAAGTTGTGGCATTTGAACAATCATTTATTAGTGTCATGGGTCCCAATATATACCATCACGGAGCGGACCCTGAATTTTAACCTACCGCGATGAAAGAGTCTACTCCCAGGGAGGCCCCGGTGCCTTGAGTGCCTATTGGGATTTAAACCCAACATGAATCTCAAGTGGGACTCGTATATACGATCCATCGCTAAAGATATGTGTGAAATTCCTCAAACTAGTTTCCTCATTATATAAACGGGCAAATTTAATTGCCTCTTTCTTTCCCTCAAGACTGTTTCGTTGCTTACGCGCTCCGTCCATGGTATTCTCAGCAGCCAACTGTAGAACCACATTTCTGTTACCTCGTGTCATTTCTTCATCTGCGGGAAGATCGTCCAGCATTAATTGCAATATAATAGAACCAATTTACATAGCAGTTCAATAATCGTTTCTTAGGTTCTAATGAAATTTTCTTGTTTCTTAAGACTTAGCTATTGGAAGGTGTGTTTCCTATTCCACATATTCTACACCTGATTTTGGTGTTCCATTTTCCGTTCTCTGTTAGGGCACACCCTAAACATAAAAAAATGTACATTCCATTCTCTGAGCTTTTTGCTAACAACCATATATTCTGTTTTCTTACAAGTGATAGTTAGTCCTTTCTTCTCATTTTACCACATTCTACAGGAACTCCTGTAGCTTCCTTCCTCTGTCTCTGTGTTCCTCTTGCTGACAGCCATAGATCCTGTCCTCTTACGATTGATGGTCAATCATTTCCTCTCACTTTTCTTTACTACATTCAGTAGGAGTTGCTGTAGCTTCTTTACTTCCTCTGTGTCTGTTTTTCTTTTGCTGACAACAATAGATTATGTCTCCTTAAAATTTATGGTTAGTAATTTCTTCTCACCTTTTACTGCCTTCAGTAGAGGTTCCTGTAGCTTCCTTATTCTTATCTTTCTTATCTTTATTGACATATGCACCACGTTTCGTCCATTGTACACTCCAGGCTTCTTCAGGATCTGTCTATATTTCTGAAACGAGCTATTGTAACTATTTACACCATTTACATCGTTCGGACTGTTATTCTCATCTTTATTGACATATGTACCACGTTTCGTCCATTGTACACTCCAGCCTTCTTCAGGATCTGTATATATTTCTGAAACAAGCTATTGTAACTATTTACACCATTTACATCGTTCCGACTGTTATTCTCATCTTTATTGACATATATACCATGTTTCGTCCATTGTACACCCCAGCCTTCTTCAGGATCTGTCTATATTTCTGAAACGAGCTAATTTAACTATTTACACTATTTACATCGTTCGGACTGTTATTCTCATCTTTATTGACATATGTACCATGTTTCGTCCATTGTACACCCCAGCCTTCTTCAGGATATGTCTATATTTCTGAAACGAGCTATTGTAACTATTTACACTATTTACATCGTTCGGACTGTTATTCTCATCTTTATTGACATATGTACCATGTTTCGTCCATTGTACACTCCAGCCTTCTTCAGGATCTGTCTATATTTCTGAAACGAGCTATTGTAACTATTTACACCATTTACATCGTTCGGACTGTTATTATCATCTTTATTGACATATGTACCATGTTTCGTCCATTGTACACCCGAGCCTTCTTCAGGATCTGTCTATATTTCTGAAACGAGCTAATTTAACTATTTACACTATTTACATCGTTCGGACTGTTATTCACAACTTTATTGACATATGTACCATGTTTCGTCCATTGTACACCCCAGCCTTCTTCAGGATATGTCTATATTTCTGAAACGAGCTATTGTAACTATTTACACCATTTACATCGTTCGGACTGTTATTCTCATCTTTATTGACATATGTACCACGTTTCGTCCATTGTACACTCCAGCCTTCTTCAGGATCTGTATATATTTCTGAAACAAGCTATTGTAACTATTTACACCATTTACATCGTTCCGACTGTTATTCTCATCTTTATTGACATATGTACCATGTTTCGTCCATTGTACACCCCAGCCTTCTTCAGGATCTGTCTATATTTCTGAAACGAGCTAATTTAACTATTTACACTATTTACATCGTTCGGACTGTTATTCTCATCTTTATTGACATATGTACCATGTTTCGTCCATTGTACACCCCAGCCTTCTTCAGGATCTGTCTATATTTCTGAAACGAGCTATTGTAACTATTTACACTATTTACATCGTTCGGACTGTTATTCTCATCTTTATTGACATATGTACCATGTTTCGTCCATTGTACACTCCAGCCTTCTTCAGGATCTGTCTATATTTCTGAAACGAGCTATTGTAACTATTTACACCATTTACATCGTTCGGACTGTTATTCTCATCTTTATTGACATATGTACCATGTTTCGTCCATTGTACACCCGAGCCTTCTTCAGGATCTGTCTATATTTCTGAAACGAGCTAATTTAACTATTTACACTATTTACATCGTTCGGACTGTTATTCTCAACTTTATTGACATATGTACCATGTTTCGTCCATTGTACACCCCAGCCTTCTTCAGGATATGTCTATATTTCTGAAACGAGCTATTGTAACTATTTACACCATTTACATCGTTCGGACTGTTATTCTCATCTTTATTTACATATGTACCATGTTTCGTCCATTGTACACTCCAGCCTTCTTCAGGATCTGTCTATATTTCTGAAACGAGCTATTGTAACTATTTACAACATTTACATCGTTCGGACTGTTATTCTCATCTTTATTGACATATGTACCATGTTTCGTCCATTGTACACTCCAGCCTTCTTCAGGATCTGTCTATATTTCTGAAACGAGCTATTTTAACTATTTACTCTATTTACATCGTTCGGACTGTTATTCTCATCTTTATTGACATATGTACCGTGTTTCGTCCATTGTACACCCCAGCCTTCTTCAGGATCTGTCTATATTTCTGAAATGAGCTATTGTAACTATTTACACCATTTACATTGTTCGGATTGTTATTCTTATTTTTATTGACATATGCACCACGTTTCGTCCATTGTACACTCCAGCCTTCTTCAGGATCTGTCTATATTTCTGGAATGAGCTAATTTAACTATTTACACTATTTACATCGTTCGGACTGTTATTCTCATCTTTATTGACATATGTACCATGTTTCGTCCATTGTACACCCCAGCCTTCTTCAGGATCTGTCTATATTTCTGAAATGAGCTATTGTAACTATTTACACCATTTACATTGTTCGGATTATTATTCTTATCTTTATTGACATATGTACCACGTTTCGTCCATTGTACACTCCAGCCTTCTTCAGGATCTGTCTATATTTCTGAAATGAGCTATTGTAACTATTTACACCATTTACATTGTTCGGATTATTATTCTCATCTTTATTGACATATGTACCACGTTTCGTCCATTGTACACTCCAGCCTTCTTCAGGATCTGTCTATATTTCTGAAACGAGCTATTGTAACTATTTACACCATTTACATTGTTCGGATTATTATTCCTATCTTTATTGACATATGCACCACGTTTCGTCCATTATACACTCCAGCCTTCTTCAGGATCTGTCTATATTTCTGAAATTAGCTATTGTAACTATTTAGATTATTTACGTTGTTCTGTGTCTGCGTTCCTTTTTCTGACAACCGTAGAATCTGTCTTCTTACAGTTGATGGTCTTTCATTTATTCTCACATTACTTTTCCATCTTTGACAGGAATTCCAGATCCTTCATTCGACTGGTTCTGCGTTCCTTGTGCTGACAACCATATATTCTGGCTTCTTATGGTTTGTCCTTCACGCTTTCTGTTACTAACTTCTGTAGGAATTCCTGTAGCTTATGTCTTCTTTGTGTGCGTTCTATTTGCTGACACCTATAGATTCTGTCTTCTTGCAATTGACGTTCAGTCATTTATTCTCATTTTAAGTTACCACCTTCTATAAGAATTCCTGTAGTATCCTTCTTCTGTGTCTGCGTTGCTTTTACTGACGACAATGGATTCTGGCTTCTTACAATCGATGGTTTGTTTTTTCTTTTCATTTTTCTTTTATCTTCTAATGGAGTTCTAGTGACTTCTTTTCTCTGTGTCTGCGTTCAATCCGCTGACTACCATAGATTTTATCTTCTTACAATTGATTGTTTGTCCTTTCTTCCTCCTTTCATTACTATCGCCATTACGAGATCCGCTTGCATCATTCCTCCGTTTCTGCGTTCATTTTGCAGATAACTATACTTACAATTGATGGTCAGTCCTTTCCTCTCACTTTCTTTTTCTAGAACTTCAGCCATTTCGACCTATTTATTATGCCAGTCGTTAACATACTTGGATTGGTTGATAATCACCATTCATCAGATTCACTGAGCGAGCGGCCACCGCCACTAGAATTATTCTTTTCTCCACTTCCTGGTCAGCGGGCTGGGATCAAATTGTAGTATCTGTTCTCATCTATAATGGTAATATTAAAAGGTTCCTCATCATGAGAAATGTAACATTCAATGACTAAGGTGCCAGGGGTACCGTCAGTCGAAATTCATGAATTCTTTCTATTAAAATCATTTTTCAGGAATATAAGTTTCTCAAGTCCAGTAGGTGCTATAGCCCTTTCCACTGGTGATGGGGTTTCTTTTCTAACCTTTTATTTAAAGTAGTATGGAACATCAATATCTTGATTATGTCATTATTTGTCGCTTTGACTTACATGTGATATCCATTTTAGCTGTTGCTGTTGTTCAACGTTCACAATTGATGTGGTTTCTGTTATTTTTTTACAGTTATTTGTAATTCTGTAGCACAGATCGGCGTGATTCGAAGACGGGTGGTATTCGCTATGGACCAGCCAGCTTTATTCGTTCGAAGCCGGTTTTAATCATAGATCTGACAAATCGGATATATACAGCTTATGCGAGTATACAGGCCACCCCGAATAGGCTCCGTGTTTGGGTCATATGTATATTTAATTTCCGTTTAAGGTATTACGGCCAATTCAAGCTGACTATCATAGATTTTATCTTCTCACGATTGTTTGTCTTTTCTTCTCCCTTTCATTACTACCGTCTTTAGGAGATCCGCTAGCATCCTTCCTCAGTGTCTGCGTTCATTTTGCTGGTGACTACAGATTCTGTCTTCATACAATTGATGGTCAGTCCTTTCCACTTACTTTCTTTTTCTAGAACTTGAGCTATTTGGACCTATTTACTATGTCCGTTGTTACCATACTTGAATTGGTTGATAATCACAATTCAAGCTGAAAACCTCTGTTCTCTTGCGGTAACAGCAGTGCTGAGTCCGGGCCAGTACATAGATTATGAACCGTTTGAAAACCCCGGGGGTGCTTTAAGCGACCCCCTACAATATAAAATATACTTCAGCTTTAAATAACCCACAAGGGTCATAAAGTCATAAAATCAAATCAATCTATCTCTATCCCGTGCGCTCTCTCTCTCTCTCTGTACTTAGATGGAAGACTACTTGGGATCATTGGGTACTGCAAGCAACCTCCCACAATCTGAAACATGTTTCAGATTAAAATAACCCGCAGGGGTTGATAAACCATAAAAAAACTAATCCATCTCACTATACCCCCTCTCTCCACCGCTGTACTTAAATGGAAGACTACTCGGGAACTATTGCAAGCAACCACATACAATCTGAAATATGTTTTAGCGTTTCAGCGGCACTTAGATGGAGGACCACTTGGGAACATTGGGTACTCTAAGCAATCTCCTACAATCTGAGATATATTTCAGCTTTCAATAACCCGGGTGTTGATAAGCCATAAAAAACTAATCAATCTCTCTCTATCTCTATCTCTACCTTTCGGTACTTAGATGGGGGGGGAAACCACTTGGGAACATTGGGTACCGTAAGCAAACTCCTACAATTTGAAACATGTTTCAGCTTGAAATAACACGCAAGGTTATAAGGTTATAAGTCATAAAAAACAAATCAATTTCTCTCACTCCTTCTCGGTACTTATATGGGGAAGGCCACTTGTGAACACTGGCTACTGTAAACAACCTCCTACAATCTGAAAGATGTTTCAGATTTAAATAACCCGCAAGGTGTTGATAAGCCGTAAAAAACAAATCAATCTCTCTCTATTCCCCCCTCTCTCTCTGTCTCTTTCTCAGTATTTAAATGGAGGATTACTTGGCGATATCGGGTACCGCCTACAATCTGAAATGTGTTTCAGCTTTAAATAAGTCAGCAGAGGTTGATAACCCATAAAAAATCAGTATCTTTAATGTATAACCCGCAGCTTTCTACCCATTGTTTGTGTTTTCCCTTTGATTTGTATATTTGCTTATTTTAATTGTTGATTGATTGATTCGTTTTCTACGGCTTATCAACCCATTTCAGGTTATTTAAAGCCAGAAACTACTTTTGGATTGTGAGATTATTTTTTCTTCGAGATAATAATAATTTAGTGATACAAGTCTTGCTAATTAACCCATAGCTGCAGGGAGAAGAGACGTATTCGTACTTTTCCGAAAGGTATTTATCGCGTAAGTGAATATAATGAACCCAACGGGAATTGGAACTCGGTTTTTCGATTAACAATTCTGAGACATTATCCATTACAGCGATTAACAATGCTTACATCACTTGCTATTTCCAAGGGCTTACCCATTCAGGTACTGACTAGGCTCGACGTTGCTTAACTACGTTGACCGTACGGAAACCGCTGTTTCATCGTAATGTGGCTGTAAGCTTGCTTATTTTAAGTTCACTGTCCAAGATATTTTCATTTGCCTGAGATTCTGTAATTATAACAAAATCAAGTTTCTCTGCCAAAATAAAAGAAAAACTCCTTGGGTCTAGTTACTGGGTCTAAACAAAGCTTTTAACGGCCATGTGAATATGGCAATGAAGATGAGGATAACAGTCCGAATAATGTAAATAAAGTAGTGACTTTTCAGTCTAACATTTTAGATAGTAGCTACTTTAATTAATGGCCTCCTTTCAGTGAATCAATTTACTTATATACATATGGTCATATTTCGATCAAAAGTTTTAGATGATGTTAATGTTTTAGTATATAATTTTAGGTAATGACCACTTTTTAGTCTCTAATGTTAAGTAAGAATTATGTTCACGGTTGTGGTCACGGTTAATCAATAATTTTATGAAATGGCCACAATTTAGTATATGTTTTCCATAATACTTACTTTTATTCGATAATTTTAGATAATGGGCTTGCTTTAGTCTGTAATGTTTAAGCAATAATATCGTTTTAATCTAACATTTAAGGTAATGATCACATTAAGTCTAGTGGTTTGAGTAATCACCTTGTGCATACATTTAGGTAATGTCCATATTTGAGTCGATGATTTTAAAATGGTCATATTTCTGAACTTTTATCTCTGTACATTTAATGGTCGTATTTCGGTCAATACGTTTAGGTAAAATTTATGCTACTATTTAGACTACAATATTATATAATGACTATGTTTTCGTCTATATCAACTGTGCCATTTGAATATGGCAATGAAGATAAAGATAAGAAAAATTTAAATAATGTAAGAAGCCACTTTTCAGTATAACATTTTAGATAGTGGCTAAATTACTTAATAGCCACCTTTCAGTGCATCAATTTAATTCTATAATTATATACGTAATGGTTATATTTCTATAAAAAATGTAGATGATGTTAAGGTTTTAGTATATCATTTTAGATAATGACCACTTTTCAGTCTCTAATATTAAGTAAGGATTATGTTCTACTCAATAATTTTGTTATTCGTCACAATTAATCAATATTTTTTTTTACTATACTCCGATCGTCCTGGGTAAGACGTTAAACTACATCCGCATCCTGGACGATAAACTACAACCAGCAGCAAGGCCTCTGATCAGGAGGTCTATTTAGGAGCGTGGAACCACCTCTTAATTGCTGGCGTTTCGAGGTCCACGCTGACCTGGTGTGGTAGCACCTGTTAGGGTCCCAGCTATGGACAAATAGTTAACTATTACCAGCAATACTTTTTAGAAAAAAATATTACCAGCAATACAATTTTGAAGGAAAAATATTACCAGAAACAGATTTTTGGCAAAACAAAATATTACCAGCAATAAAAAATGTTGTCAGCATTAAATAATCCATTGAGGTTGATATGCCGTAAAACAAAATAAATCAAACGAAACTATACTTCTGGCAGTTTACTTTATTTTTTCCATTGCTTGAAGAAGAACATCTTTTGGATCTATTGAATTGGAAGAATCTTCGATTTTAAATACCATTATTCAACCATTACGCGCGTGGGAGTTTCTGCAGACATTTAGTCGAGAATGAATATAAAAAGAATTACATACATTTAAGAACAAAATATTTTATCCCCTGAGAAAACGAAACAGAATGAATACAAAAGGGGTTAACAATGTGTATCTGTGTGTGGAGATGTCCTTTTTCGATAAGTACATTGTCTATAAAGTTATTATGAAAGTTTCTGAGAAACTTACATTTGGTATCATAGAATCATTAGATATGCCTGTATTTAACCAGCTATGCTTACGGGACTGTGTTCTGTGTTCTAACTCTTTTTAGTATATCTTGACGTTCAAATGAACTGAAGACTTTCCTAAAAGGGGATGAGACATATCCAATCTCCAAGGCATCTTGTGCCGAAAAAAATAATGATAATTTTGCTCACTTTTCTATAAACCTGCATTTGACGACGCCATCTCGCGGCCGTCAGCAGAACTTCATGCGTAAACAAGTGGTATAATCCCATTAATTGTATGAAGAAAAAAATTCTGTTGTATCAGTTTTTCAACAGGCAGCAGCTTAGCTGGAAAATCATTACCCTAGGTTTTACTTTGATTCTTAGACTCAAAGGAAAGAAGCTACTTTCTAAACTCCAAAAGAGATCCAAATCGCTTACAGGACTCGGCGTTCAAAAGGATCTCGACGCTGCTGAACTTCGGCAGCCAGACGAATGCTTCTAGCAGAATTTGACCGGAAATACTTAAGCAGGAATGAAATAAAGAAATATTTGGCTCAATTCATTAGATTAATTCTGCTAAGACTTTCATCTTCTAGGCCATGTATCCTTAGGGAAATATAGGCAGAGATATTGCAGTAGTAATATACATCTATCGAGAAGGAATCTATATCACACTAAATATGTTTATTAACAAAACGATAAAAAATGAATGCAAAATAGATTTTAGGAAACGCTTATTTAAAAAAAATAAGAAAAAATAAAAAAATTATATGGCTGAGGAAAAGGAGCGTTTTCCATTAACAGTAGGGTTCCACGTTTTTCGTTTCTGAAACTAGAAACGTATTGATTACATGACAGCCTGGAGAGAAGCGCTTTCCGTTAGGGTCATCGGGCCTATGTATTAGTCGAAGGAAAAAAAAAATGAAGAAACGGTTTTTTTTTATGAAAACACCAAGAAGAAAGGACTAAATATCAACTGGAAGAAGGCATTATATGGCTGTCAGTAGACGAAAGAGTCAAGCATGCGAATTAAAAAAATTGGAGATACCAAAATTAAACAAGTAGAAAAATATAAATTTCTAGGAAGTATTTCAATGGAGGACAGAAAATGCGACACCGAAATCCATTGGGAAATCGAAAGATCCCTTCCAAAATGTAAGCAAAGTATTAGTAAACAAGAAAAATTTGGTAAAAACAAGAAAAAAAAGCCCACTGAACTGTCACATAATATTGTTCTTCCTGTATGGCTGTGAATACTTGATAATCTCCTCACAGATAAAGGAAAAAAAATTGAAGTACAAAAAAGAGCTGTGATACAGCGAAATAGTCTGTCTGGATGACTATATATATATATATATATATATATATATATATATATATAATATAGAAAAGACAACTGAAAAGTTGCAAATTAAAAAAATTGAATGTTTTTTTTGTGAAAGTATTTATTTATATTTTTATATATATATATATTTGATATTTCAGATCGGCCCCGATCTTTCTTCAGAATGATATATATATATATATATGCATTATACTATATATATATATATATATATATATATATATATATATATATATATATATATATATATATATGCATTATGCTATATATATTACATATATATGCATTATGCTATATATATATATATATATTTTAAAGCGTTTCCGTGAAATGCAGTAATTTTTACGTGTATTTCTTTCATTTTCATTGCCACTACTGATACTGAGATGTGTGAGCTTTTCAAGAATAGGAAGTCATGGCTCTGCACGACTTCTTTTATTTTTTATGAATTAACATGACTTTATGGGAAAGGTAGTGGAGTAGTTTCTCGTTACCATATCGATTTTTTTGAATTCAGAATACTCCTTTTCTTTTCATGATGTAAGTGATCATGGATCTCCACAGCTTCCTCTCCTTTATTTTTCATGAATTAACATGACTTTTGGGGAAAGATAGTGGAGTGGTTTCTCGTTGTCTTCTCCAGGCTTGTGAATTTAGAATAATGATTCTCTGTTTCACTTGAAGCATTAAAATGTGGTTCTACAGAAGGATGCTGAGAATACGATAAACCGAACTTGTGAGCAACGAGGAAGCTGTGGAGAGCCATTATCACCTATACCCTGAATGGTCACGGCGCACAGCAGTAGCTCGACTGTTGCTACTATTTATTTTCTCTACAGCCAATTATCTGTCGAAGCCTGAACTTACTACAGTAAGAATTGTGAAGGAGTGAATAGTTTACGTGAGTGGCTTGTCGCGGCAAGGCCCCACAAATCTTGCCACATACTGTAGGTAATACTACATTCTATCGCTTAGTAATCTGTATTGACCATTTCAATAAATAACTTCGGGGCGAGCGTGCATCTGGAGAAAAATGTTAAATCGCCAGGGAATAAAATTACATTCTCACGAGCCGCTTGTAATCATGCGACAGGAAACCGATATCAACACTCGCATTAAAAGATCCATTACATTTAATTGAATATCGCAAAGCGAACATTCTGGCCATTCTAACATGGCACGGATCCCTAGAGAAGCTGGGAATCGTTTGCAAGAATTTTACATTGGTTTTTTCCTCTTTTTTACTTTTTAAATCAACTCAAGAATACTTTTCATTTTTGGATAAGTGAAAAAAAAAATATAAAAGAATATTTAGTCTTAAAATTAAAAAAAAAAAGAAATTTGCTAGTCTGATGAAAACGGTTTCTGAAATTCATATTAAACACTATTCACGCAAATTTAGCGGGAAATAATAAAAAATGGCGGGAAAGCGTAAATAAATGACAACAAAATATAACTGTAATTTATTATGTTGAATATTTATTTGCAGAAGCATTTTCAGCTATTATTGCCGCTGTTGATGGAATATATCTCCTTTCCATTTACATTAAATATTAAAGTTTTATGGAGTTAGGCTTGATATTAGTATTGGTAATATAATATATAGGTAAACATTATCTTACCAGATATCTTAACTTCTTATGCAAGATCAGGGATATATATATATATATATATATATATATATATATATATATATATATATATATATATATATATATATATATATATATGCAAGATTCTTCGGTAAAGCTAATCGAGTTCTCTCAGTCGCTGTGTGTAGATTTAAAAATAAATAAGCTTAAATTCACTTTCATCCCTGTCGTGCGCCAACGGCTTAGAGCTACAATCTCCGACTGACGCTAATTCAGCCTTGTTTCGATCCCAGCGAGAGGCAACCGGCTGTCTAGTCACGCTGATGAGTTGTGATACAACGAAACAGTCTGTCTGTGGTTGACAATATATATATATATATATATATATATATATATATATATATATATATATATATATATATATATATATATAAATCCGTGCAGTGAAATATTTTACTTGTATTTCTTTCATTTTCATTTTCATTGTTTTCATTGCTACTACTGATACTGAGATGCTTGAGCTGTTCAAGAATAGGAAGTTATGGCTCTCCACGACTTCTTTTCCTTTATTTTTATGAATTAACATGACTTTATGGGAAAAATAGTGGAGTGGTTTCTCGTTACCTTCTCGAGGTTTTTGAATTCAGAATACTCCTTTTCTTTTGATGATGTAATTGATCATGGATCTCCACAGCTTCCTCTCCTTTATTTTTATGAATTAATATGACATCTTGGGAAAGATAGTGGAGTGGTTTCTCGTTGCCTTCTCCAGGCTTGTGAATTTAGATGTAGGCGATCACGTCTCTCCAAAACTTTCTCCCTTTTATTTTCTATGATTTAACATGAGCAAGAAAAATAGTAGAGCAGCTTCATATTGCCTTCTCCAGGGCTCTGAATTCAGGATACTGTTTCTAGTCTCAGGAATTATGCGATCATCGCTCTTCACAGCTTCCTTTCTTTTATTTTCTATGAATTACTATAACGTCTTGCGAAAGAGAAATTGAACAGTTTCACTTGCCTTCAAAAAGGTTTTGAATTCAGAATACTTCTCTTTTCAGGTGATCATGACTCTCCATGGCTTCCTTTTTTTTGTTTATTAATAACCATATGTTCTTGCTTAAGATAGTTGAGTGGTTTCTTGTTACTTTCGTAACTGCTTTAAATTCAAAGTAGTTGTTCTCTTTTCAGGATGTAAGCGAACATGGATCTCCACAGCTTCCTTTTCTTTATTTTCGATAGTGGAGTGGGTTCTTGTTACCTTTTACACCTTAGTAGTGCTACAAGTGGAAACCCTACCGGGATTTAGCATTGGCGGCCACATTCTTAACAACATAAGATACGCAGATGACACAGTAATAATAGCGGAAACGTAAATTAAATTACAAAATCTCCTACTGAAGGTAGCAACGGAGAATGAGAAGAAGGGACTAAGCATAAACTACAAGAAGACGGAGTGCATGGTCACCAGTAAGAGAGTGAGCCTGAAATGTGATCTGAAGGTTGGGAACACTCGAATCAAGCAGACGCGGAAGTCTAAATATCTGGGAAGTGTCTTGACAGAGGACGGTAAGTGCGACACTGAGATCCGTAGACGTATTGGGATGGCCAAGGAGACATTCCAAAAGCTGGGCAGAGTATTGCGAGACAGGAGGATTTCTTTGGTAACAAAGAAAAGAATACTGTAACGTGACGTCTGTTCTTCTTTACGGAAGCGAATGTTGGACGATTTTCTCAAAGATGAAGAAGAGACTTGAAGCGACAGAGATGTGGTTCTACAGAAGGATGATAAGGATCCCAGTGACCGAGCGTGTGAGCAATGATGAGATCTTATAGAGGTTTTAAACAAGGAGGAAACTTATACTTAATGAAGAGGCAGCTGAAGTTTCTGGGACACATAATGAAGGAGGAGGGCCTGGAGAATCTGATACTCACGGGTCGAATAGAGGGACAGAGAGACAAGGTAAATCAACGCGTGACATACCTAGCGGACTTAAGCAAGTGGATGACAGAACGTGATCTGGGGGGGGGGAAGCAAAGGGAAGGAAAGTGGAGAGCCATGATCGCCTACGTCCTGAAAGGACACGGCACATAGAAAGAAAGAAAAGAATTGCTCCAATGGATGGAACTGCAGTTCTTAAGGAAATGGCATCCCGACACGAGATAGAGAACAAATGTAAGGATGTAGACCAGTATTTTGGGGGGTAAAATTACAAACCCCTCCAGAGTAAATTACGGTGTCAAAATAAATACGGTGAGTTACGAAAACTTCATGGACAAAATGTTTTTGAATGGCAGTTATTCGCCATTCGTGGACAAGAATTTGCAACTTCAATATCTAATTACAAAGAAACAAATCCCCGCTGCACTAAAAGTCAAGGATACTCTCTGGTGTCTTTGGTATGCTAAAGTAGCCTCTTCTTCATTTGTTAAGCTTTTTACTACGGACCAGTTCCTTTTCATGTCTTTCTATGTCTCGTTTCCTTTCAGGAGGTAGGCGATCATGGCTCTATCACCCCCCTCTATCCCTTGCAGCTCTCAACAAGTTTCTTTTCCTCTACCACCTCTCCTAGACCACGTTCTGTCATCCACTTGCTTAAGCCCTCTAGGTATGTCATGCGTTGTTTTCCCTTGTCACTCTTTCCCTCTATTCGACCCGTGAGCATCAGATTCTCCAACCCCTCTTTCCTCATTATGTGTCCCAGGAACTTCAGCTGCCTCTTCCTATGCTTAAAATAGTTTTATGTTACATTCCACAAATAGGACGACGTACATAATGAAATAACATAATATGCCGATTGTTGGTTTTTCAGCGCCTAGTTCCAACGGGTCCCTTCCTTTGAGCTGCACCTCCCTATTCTCCTAAGAAGAGTAGGGTCGGTTGTGTTCTCTGATATCTCTGGTATAGCAAAATTAAAGCCTAATTAACGAGTTAATTCCATCTTCTTCTTGCCCACATGCCATGCATTTTACTTCTGCGCTAAAAACAATTTTCATATCGCGTTCATGTTGGAAAGCGTATGTTGTTAAGATTGTGGCCGCCAATAATAAATGGTGGGACTTCTCATTCTTTTAGAATCGACTGTCTGTAAAATCCGGCAAGAAGATATACCCTTGTCTTACGGCCCTTTCTATTTTTGTCTATTTATTGAATTTCTTTCCCAGGAAGGCAATCGTGGGTATTAATGTTAATATCAGGAAATCAGTCCGACAAGCTCAAATTGCCAGCAGATCTAAAAAGATGACCTACAACCTGCTGTTAACCAGGATCAGAAGTGGCCTGTTAATTTTAACGCTTCCAAAATAAAACTGCTCTCTATCATTCATCTGAAAGACAACTTGCTGCCTTCAATCAGCATGGCTGATGCTAACCTCCAGGAATGTGATTTGTTGCGGCTTCTCGGGTTAACATTTTCCACTGACATATTGAATCACTTTCTAGGTCTGCTGCTAGACAATGTTTCTCTCAACAATCTATCTTACAGTATTTACATTAGTCGGACTATTGTCCTCATCTTTGTCGCCATATTTGTCACAACGTTTCGGCCGTTGTACGCTCCGGCCTTCTTCAGGACACATAGTACAGTGGATAAAGGCGTTGGTTAGATCCAGTGACAGACCCAAAGAGTGTGAGTTCAATACCCGGTTCAGGCAGTGGAGAACTTTCAGAGGGAAAATTACCAGGAGATAACTGATAACTGACATCCATTAAACATGGCTCGTGGAACTAGAACAGTCTACCCCAGTGATCGAAATAAAGGGTTCGGTTCGAAATTCCAACCACCTGAAGAAGGCCGGTGCGTACAACGGCCGAAACGTTGTGACAAATATGGCGACAAAGATGTGGACAATAGTCTGACTAATGTAAATACTGAACATCATACCTCATCTCAGAAATATAGACAGAATCTATCTTACATATAAATGTGTCTACTATTCGTGCATGCATTGGACATTGTTGCCACATATGGCTTGGTGCTCCTGCTAAATATTTAGAGATTCTCGATGAAATCCAAAGAAGAATCGGCAATCTTACTGGTCCTGACCTGGCATCTCAGCTTCAGTCACTTTCCCACCGCCGTAACGTAGCTTCCCTGTGCCCTTTTCTATAAACACTTTCATGGTTTATTGTTCTGATCAACTTCCCGCTTATAGTAATTCGAATGTCAAATTCGTTGTATTTAACCTCTTCTTCTGAAAATTGACTTTTACATGCCTTTTCTGTGCTTATTAACATCTAAAAACCTGGCGTCATACGGGCGAAATTTCTGAGAAATGGATAAAAATATTCAAAATTGATTGATGTAAGAATAATTTCGTCGTTGACTGAAAATAGGGCACTAATGATATTAAAGCGTAAATACTTACACACACACATATATATATATGTCATTCGCAAACAGTACTCTTTCGCTGTATCACAGTTGCTCATCGCGACTAGACAAGCCCAACCGATTTGGTGTCAGAGCTTCTACCACTGAGCCATCTGCACTCGAGTCATCCAAATCTAGCGTATTGCATTTAAAAACGTAAACAAACGCCAAGCAGCCATAGTGCTGCTCCTTTCATTTTACTGAAGACCACGCAAATATTCTACAGAATAAATAGTCAAAAAGTCTTCACTGATAAAATAATTATGTAAATTACTTATACTTACACAAATCAATCAATTTAAAACGATATTTTCTACTGTACGAATAATTTTGTCTTTTCCTATTTTACATAATTCGCCTGTCAAATTTGTTGTATTTAACCTATTGTTCTAAAAATTAAGTTTTATTTTCCTTTTTTTGTGTTTATTAACATATAAAAAACCTGGCATCATACGGACATTAGATTCTGAGAAACGGATAGAAATATTCAAAATTCATGGGTGCATGAATAATTTCGTCGTTGACTATATATAAATTTTTTTTTACTAACAATACATATTTATAGAATAATTATAAACGATACCTATTTATAGCATAATTACCAACATTACCTATTTATCTGTAGTTGAAGCCATACGATTGTGTTCAAAATATTTAGATTTCGGCATTAAATAATCCATAGAGGTTGATATGCCGCTAAACAAAATCAACCGACCATATTTGAATGATAGTAAATTGCTTGCATATCTCTTTAAAATTCTTTCCTAATCGCTTCGATGTAATTTCTCTCTTTCTCTGGATTCTTTTTTATTGTTACTTTTGCCTTATATAACACATTTTGCTGTTAGCAATTTCCCTGTAGTGGACATTTGGTTTTGATTCTACAATTATACTAGGTTGTCCAAAACATCCTGACTCGCTTAGGAAGCGGAAAGAAAACAAGAAATATTGAACTCTGGTCGAGTTTCCAAGGAGTACTGTATTTTGAGCTTGTTACACATGGATGGGCCATTAACGCTGAACTATATTGCCAGCAGCTAGACCGCGTGTACGGCAAACTAAAGAAGGAGTATCATGTTTTGGTCAGTCGAGGCCGGGCTCTGTTTTAGCGAGATAATTGTTGAAACTTGACTAATGCATGGAATAATAATGCAACACAAAATGTACTTAGAACAAAATGTATTGAAACAAGAAAGTGTACACAATATTTACATATAGTCTTTTGTATATTCCTGGGAAGACCGTTCCTGGAGAATGTGTTGACTAAGTCGCAGTCGGGCAGAGTCTCTAGTTGAATCTCTTGATTCGCCTCCCTGTCTTCCCGGTACCAACCATATTTATATAGTCGGTACTCCACTATGCAAATTAGGTGGATCCTACCACAACAATAATGCAAGGTCGCACACTGCCAGGTTGACTAAGACGTTCAAATAGATGTAAGGTGTTGAGATTCTTCCACATTCACCATTCAGTCCCGATGCTACTCCGGGTGACTATGGCCTATTCTGCTCAGAGGCACACTTCCTCTGCGATCAGCGATTCAACACTTTTAACGAAGTGAAGGAAGCGTGTTTACAGTTTTTTTTTAATTCAAAGCCAGCGAACTGGTATCTGGGACAGATTCGGATGCTGCCTGACCGCTGGCAGAAGATTGTTGAGAATGATGAACTTTATTTTGAAGAATAAATCTTGATGTTGTTCCATAAAATTTCGTTTTATTCGTTCCGCTTCATAAGTAAGTCAGGACTTTCTGGTAAGCATAATATTTGGTTTGTGTTTTTGTATTCTCGTTATTTAGGGTTTAATAATTTGAGGCATCTGGGAAAGAATGTATTGCATTAGTCTTTAAATTAGGGATTACTTGACTAGCTTTTAAAATCAGTATTCACACTATTAATTTTAGCTTTTATCTGGTATCATACACAGTCCCTTACTGTCTTTGGGGTGGGAGTGTTTCATTGTTATATCCGAGAAGCGTTATTCTAGTTTTAAAATAAATGGCAAAAAAAAAAAAAAAAATAAACCCACGAAAATCATTCGTTTTGAAATGGAATTGATTAATAGCGAGTCACCAGGGGGCGTTCTAGACCGCCGCCTATTATAACTTCATGACCGATTAGAATCTTCAAATTCGTTTCCTTCCCCTGAACATTTTCGCCTGGGGAAGATTTAACTTTCGCACGACTGGCGTTGAAGAGGAAAAATTTGTGGCGCTTCTTCACGGCTGGGGTTAAAATGACGACATGTTTTTATGTTGTCTTTATTGCTTTAATCTCTGGGCATTCATTCTAAGAACAATGGCGTCTCTTTATGTAATCGCTGTTTATTGATCTAAATATTTTCACTTGTCACAAGTAAGGAAGCAATATTCATGAAGCCACGTTGGACTTGAGTCGCTGTAGAACAACACCCACTCCTACACACACTGGTGGATTTCATATTCACGGGTAAATAATCTATCGATTTCTCCCTGCATCTATCTATCTATCTATCTGATTGTTTTATATCTATCTACTTGTTTGAGTGGTTTCTATCTATCTATCTATCTATCTATCTATCTATCTATCTATCTATCTATCTCTTTTTGTTTGTTTGTTTGTTTTCTCTCTCTCTCTCTGTCTCTCTGTCTCTCTCTCTCTCTATATATATGTATGTATATATATATATATATATATATATATATATATATATATATATATATATATATACATATATATATATATATATATATATATATATATATATAGGAAAAAGCTATTTCAACAGCAACTCTTACATTAATTCCAGACTCCTGACAATTCTTTTCTTCCTCATTTCCAATGTACAACGCACACATTGATGACAGAATAAATTACTTGAATGATGACGCGTTGAATATTTACATAATTACGCCCTTCCTCATCAATGTTTCTCGACTTCCAAAAACATTTAATTTGTAAACATGAAACAAAATAACTAAAAAATCCTCCTTAACTTGCGAAATGATTGAGTAGCAAGAAGAAAAAAACAGTTACCAAAATCTATCTATCTATCTATCTATCTATCTATCTATCTATCTATCTATCTATCTATTCTCCTTGTTTTCTTTCTTACTTTCTCTGCAGTTTCTTTGTTTTCTATCTATCTATCTATCTATCTATCTATCTATCTATCTATCTATCTATCTATCTATCTATCTATCTATCTCAGTCTGTTCTTATCTATTCCTCCCAGTCTGTCCTTATCGATCTATCTATCTGGAACACTTCGACGTGGTTGAATGGTTAGCAAGATTGAATCGCTATATTAATTACAACTGAATAGTGAGTTTGATTCTCACTGAGTGCCCCGTACTTTCTGTTTTGTTCCGCAGCTATTCACACACACACACACACACACACACACACGCGCACACACACACACACACACACACACACACACACACATATATCTATCTATCTATATATATATAGTTTGATTGGTTTATGTCTATCCATTTCAGTCTGCTTATATTTATCTATCTATCCATAACTCCCCACATCCTCCTCCGACACGCAAACCCTACATCCTCTTGTCTTGTTCGACAGAGACTGTCCAACTCTCCTTTGGAGTTGTTGTTTATATACCCATTTTCCCATTTATTTAGTAGTGTTAGTAGTAATATTTGTTGTTTTTGACTAGATGAAGCATTATCAGCGATATGACATTTTAAATTACTATTTCGTGCATGTTAAATTGTTCTATTGTAATATTGTTTCTTGCAATATTACCTTCAAGTTGTTTTATTAGATGAAGCAGTGTCAGTCATAATTAATTTTTTCATCGCAGTTTCAATTATTTTTTTAGTATTTTTAGCAGCAATAATATCTTAATATCCGATGAGGCATTGTCATCCATTATTAAACTTTGATTGTTATGGTTTTAATTTTAATGGCTTTATTCATTAATTCGGGTAGTATTTGTATGAATGAGACCTTAAATTGTCAGCATTATTATGAAATGTCAGCAATTATTAATTATTGAAATTGTTTCATTCATCATCCAAATGCTTCGGGCAGCTCGACGGGGTGTAATGGTTAGCAAGCTTGTCTCACTAGAACAATTACGGCTGAGTAATGAGTTCGATCCTCACTGGGTACCCCAATCTTTCGGCGAAGTGCCGCATCTAAGCCACGCTTAAAAAATCGCCGTAATTTCAAATGGTTTCTCAAGTATTATTAGTCGAAACTTTATTTCGAAGTTTCATATAATGAACAACAAACGATCCCTCCGGCAGGATTCGAACCTACGTCCCCCTTTTACAAGTGAAATTGTCGTCAGAGCCGATGTAAAAAGATTGTATGAAAGATATTAGTAATGAATACTATAGGCCAAGGCCTCAGCACATTTAGGTGAATGCATCCAAGATCTTTCCATTGTTTCTCTCTAATTATAAATAGAAGCATAAGTTTTGTTTCCATTTTCCTTCCAACTTCCTCATTACTCATATGTTCAGTCTATGGTATTCTCACAATTCTTCTCTAGAGCCAAATTTCTCTTGCTTTAAGTCTTTTCTTCATTTACAATGAGATTGTTCAACATTCACTGCCATGCTTTTCAGGGCATAAACTAAACACCTTCCATATGTTTGGGATAGATTTCTTCTTAAGGTATCGATTGAACAGTTTCGTCGAGATTGGAGACAGTTGTAGGTCAAGGTACAAGGATTTTATCCAGACCAGTAGCTTCAGAGAGCCACATCTTTTGATACGTTTGGAAACCTATCGAACCAGTATAAAGACATCATGAAGTTTGTGTTCCATGAGGTGGGAGAAATCAGGTCTTTGTCATCTAAACTAGGATTAGAATTAAATTTCATGGCAAAAAGCTTAGCCTTATTTGGCTAGGATGAGATAACCTAATGGCCATTTATAATGGATGGCACTGATGGGTTGCCTCTATTAAGTATAACATTTGCAATTTTACAGGACCCACGAATACAAAGTTTTTCTGTTATCTACTTTTGGCGTGGACTACCTAGGTGTAGCTGCTTTTTGCACTTTCCAAGATTCTCTCGCAGTAATTATGCAGAGTTCTTAATGAGGTACTGTTTCTGCTACACCATTCCTTTGATAAAGATATTAGTAATGATTACCGTGCGCCAAGGCATCAGCACATTTAGGTGAATGCGTCCTAGATCTTTCCATTGTTTCTGTCTAATTATAAATAGAAGCATAAGTTTTGTTTCCGTTTTCCTTCCAACTTCCTCATTACTCATATGTTTAGTCTATGGTATTCTCAGCATTCTTTCGTAGAACCAGATTTCTCTTGCATCAAGCCTCTTTTTCGTATGTGATGAGATTATCCAGCATTTACTGTCATATAGGAGGATCGATATTTCATAACAGTTCAGTACGCATTTCTTTGTTTCTAACGAGATTTTTCTGTTTCTTAATATTTTGCTTAGCTTTTGAAAGGCATCTTTGGCTTTCCCAACTCGCCTTCGGATATCGGTGTCCCTCTTTCCACCCTTTGTTAAAACACTTCCCAGATATTTATTCGTGTACTTTATTGATTTTGGTATTTCCAGTTTGTAGTTTCCATGCCGAGCTGTTCCTTTTTCTTGACAACCATATATTCTGTTTTCTTGCAGTTGATCTTGTTTCGTTTCTTCTCGCTTTCCTCCGCTATATTCTGTAGGAGTTCTTGTAGTTTCCTTTCTGTGTCTGCTATCAACACTGTATCATCTTCATATCCTATACTGTTAAGATTGTGGCCGTGAATAATGAATTCTAGTAGTAGTCGCCTCAAAGATGTGGAAGAGACTTGAAGCAACAGATCTGTGGTCCTACAGAAGGATACTGAGAATGCCATGGACGGAAAATGTGATCAACGACGAAGTTTTAGAGAAAAAGGAAACGGATAAGACACTCATGCTTAACGAAAGGATGAGACAATTGAAATGCCTCGGGCACATAATGAGGAAAGAGGGTTTTGAAAATTTAATACTCACAGGACAGATTGAAGGCAAGAGGGACAAAAGAAAACAACGAACTTGAGTGGATGTGAGAACAGGGTTTAGGAAAGATAACTCTCTCAGAATTGTTTCTATGTATAGGTTGAATAAGTCCGGCGGAAAGACTCATCCTTGTCTTACACACCTTTCTATTTTTGTATATTTACTGAATTCATTTTCTAAAAATACAAACTTAAGGACGATCTGTTTTCAGCACCCGCTGTACACATCCTGTTTGGGCGAGCCTCTCATATCATCCTACAATTCTATCAGACAAGTAACACATAGTCCTGGGTATGACAGGAGATTGGCCCTTTTCAAGAGCGTGGAACCACCTCTTAATTTCTGTGGTTCCCAGGTCAACCCTGACCCGTGGTGGTAGCATCTGTTAGGGTCCAATCTATGGCCAAATAGTGAAACCCCAAACTCGGATTAAAACACTATGAAAGTAAAAAGATACATTTTTATAGTAAAAATACTAGCAATACATTTTCATGGTGAGAAATTTTCCAGTAATACATTTTAAAAAAAATATTACCAGCAATACATAATTGTAAAAGAAATTACTAATGCTCCCAAGAAAATTAAATTTTAGAATTAAATGACCCATAAGGTGTTGCTATGCCGCTAAACAAACATTTTGAAGAAAAAAAACCCAGTAATACATTTTATCTGTAGTTGCAGACATACAACTGCGTTCAAAATATATTTAATCGACGCTATAAAATTGCGTGCAAATTTAGATTTCGGCATTAAATGAGCCATAGGGGTTGGTATGTCGCTAAACAAAATCAACTAACCTCAATCATCGTTAACATTTCGTCTATAGCTTTCTCTACCTTGATTTGCTCTCGAGCCTTGTACTGAGTGATATTTATAAAAAAAATAAAAACAATAACAAAAAAACATGGATAGTGACTGTCCACTGTTTAATTTGACTGCTTGAGAGAGAGAGAGAGAGAGAGAGAGAGAGAGAGAGGGGGAGAGAGAGGGGGAGAGGGAGAGTAGGGTATCGTATAATTAATAGGTTACCATAAAGCCAATAATCAACGAGAACGATACTCTATTATAGCGCATGCACAACGGACAGCTCATGCTCTTCCTACCCTACAATCGACAGTAACGTCGAAGATTGTTATTATTAACGTGACTTGGCATTGGACAATCTTTCTTCATTTAGCCGACAGGAACGAGCAAGTTAAGGATAAGGTGTGACCACCATTCACCGACCGCCCGATCTCTTTACGGCCAGTCGCGCCGCTAAAACTCTTGGCTGACCGGTACTTATTGCTGATGGCCAAGAGGCGACATACACTGTTTGGACGGCGGATCGTATTTTTTTTCCCCATGACTTACAGTCTTCCATTTCTTTTTGTTATTTTTCGATTATAGTCGAGTTTTTATTTGTATTTTTTGCCTTTCGGCGATTCTGAATGTATTTATTTCTGAAATGAAGAAACGAAAAACCTAACTTTGATCTGGAGTTTTGTTGACAAGACGCAAACTCATTTCCTCGAGAAAGCGATCCTATCTCTCGACCAACAGCTGAGACAGTAATTTCTTTTAGTTTTTAACTTTAGTCAACTACATATCGATCACCCAACACTTGCTGGGCCAGTTAAGTGGTTACAACAAAGAACTGCCATCCAGGAATTTTGAGGCAAAATTTTCTGGTAATATTCGAGTAAAACTTTTGATATTGTGTTTTAATTGTTATCACCCCGTGCAAGGTGATTACAGGGTGTCGAAGAATTAGGAACAGAAACATTAATCCATTAACTCTCAAAATTTTTTTAATGCGCATTTTTGGCCCAGAACGGTGTCTTAGGAGTTTATTTATTCCTTATGTTTAATTTTAGTAGATACCATTGTCGTTTTTATAGAAACTAGAACATCAAATATATATGTGTATAAAACATCAAAAAATAATATTGATTAGAAATAATAAAAAAAATACTTTTCAAAATAGTCATTATTTTTCTACTCGTGAAATGTAAAATTACGACAGAAAGTGTCTTCTTACGGCTAAT
The DNA here is from genome assembly GCA_964036315.1 of Acanthosepion esculentum. Lineage (NCBI taxonomy): Eukaryota > Metazoa > Mollusca > Cephalopoda > Sepiida > Sepiidae > Acanthosepion > Acanthosepion esculentum. Next base: position 38,770,138 of record OZ038489.1, read on the forward strand.
AATAAAAACTTTAAAGTTTACGTGTTGTAAAATATTCCTCTGCAAATGAAATGTATGTAAGCAATTCAATGTAAATACAAGGCATAACATGTAGTGAGTTTAATTTTAACAGATCCCCAAATGGGGCTCATGGCCGGTAATAGGTTAATAGTGAACAGGAAGAGGAAAGAGTAATCAAGAGGACAGTAGACAGCCATTGACACTACATTTACATTTTTGCAGATTAAAGTTGGCTGGAAAGCGTGTAACCAGAAGGGAGTTCCACAAGTAAGAAATGCGAGAAAAGAAACTGTTTGTATATAATATACGGTTACATCTATCCTGCTCAACTGTAAATTACTGAGATCTCAACGCCAGTTTAGTACTGCGCTTAAATTCAAAAAGTCTAGGTACCATGGCGATTTGGTTTGGTTTATTTTGTTTTGTTTTACGGCATATCAACCTCAATGGGTCATTTAATGCCGACAACTGGTAATATTTTTGCTTTGTCAAAAATCTATTTCTGTTAATATTTTTTTCCTCAAAAATGTATAGCTGGAAATATTATTTAAAAAAATTCATTGCTGGTAATATTTTTTTTCAAAAATGTATTGCTGGTAATAGTTTTTTTTTTCTTCAAAAATTTATTTCTGGTAATAATTTCTTTTACAAAGTATTTCTGGTATTAAAACCTATTTTTACACTTTTATAATGCTTTTTACCTCAGTTTCGGGGTTAGCTATTTGCCCATAGCTGGGACCCTAACAGATGCTACCACTCCGGGTCAGGATTGACCTGGGAACAACAGCAATTAAGGTTCCACGCTCCTCAAAGCCTCCTGATCAGAGGCCTTGCTGTTGGACGTAGTTTATCGTCTGACCCAAGACGCGGATGTAGTTTATCGTCATACCCAGGACGGGTACCATGGCGAAGAGCTTATTCGAATTAATCATATAAATTGACAGCAACTTTATGCAACCTTATGCGACCATCAAATATATTACACTTGCTTTCTATCGTCTTGGGGTCCTTTCAGATACCTTGTGTTTTCAATCATAATATATTGTCAAGTTAGTAACGTCTGATAAATATTCATGACTAAATTTTTCATACATAAAATAATTGTTTATTCACTTTTGAACTAACTTTTAACGTCAGTTGCGGAGAGTATGTAGTTTTTATGGACTTTCTTCGAAAATTAGATCTTCTTTTCGCGAGGATGTGAGGGCCTAAATCTCCTCACTCGATGGTCGGTAGTATATATAACTTCTTTTCATCCGGTCGTTTTGCGTGTGCATGTCCTAAGTTCACCAGAATTGACTTCACACATATCGGTGAACCCACATCACTTGAGGCACAATTTTGCACTTGGTTGCGAAGAAGTGACCCATCGACGCACTTAGCTCTTTTGGAACTCTGGTGTGACACCGAGTACAGAATTTACTTTGCTATCTCTTACGGCAAACTCAGTACATATTGTGGTCAGCACAGATCAATTCGTCTTAGAACAAAGGTTTCTGATTGACATTCGATTCCAACTTTTGGTATTTATTGATAGGAATCACATACTAACATAAAAGAATGACTTAAGTTTTTGTTTGATAAATTCTTCAAGGAATCTTTGGACCAGGAATATTCCTTAGAATAAAACAAGTGTTTTTAAAAAATATATTTTATATTCTTTAACACTCAGTAACTCCTTGTGTCTTAGTGGCTTTATTGGCTTGCTTGGATGGGGGGTGGATGGTCAAGAAAAATTTGGATGACAGGAGGTTATAGGTTTGGAGAATATATATTTATTTCTTTTCGCGGCTTTAAGCAATTCACTACTACGCATAATAACGAAAGGCACATGGGGAAAAAATGAGCGCTAAAAGTGGATTTCATTATGGCATGTTAAAAGAAAAAAAAGAAAGATCCTGATTTCCAAGATCAAATTTGAATAAATACGTCGGCCACGTGATTCTCTTTGTAGAGCAAGGGAGAACATACCATTTGAAAAGAGAAACTATTCAGAGAGAGAGAGAGAGAGAGAGAGAGAGAGAGAGAGAGAGAGAGAGAAGAGAGAGAGAGAGAGGCACGTAGATGCGTATATGAAAGAAAAGAGAAAGCGAAATAGAGAGAAAGAGAGAGATGGAAGAAGAGAGATAAAGATAGAGAGAGAGAAAGAAAAAGAGAGAGAGAAAGAAAAAGAGAGAGATAAAGATAAAGAGAGAGAGAGAGAGAGAGAGAGAGAGAGAGAGAGAGAGAGAGAGAGAGAGAGAGAGAGAGAAGTGAGTGAGTAGGAGAGAAAGAAAAAAAAGAGACAGCGAGAGAGGAAGAGACGTGTGGATGTGTATATGAAAGAAAGAGAGAAACAGAGATAGATAGAGAGAAAGAAAGAGAGAGAAAGAAATATAAAAAGCGAGAGAAAATGAGTGAGTAGGAGAGAGAGGAAGAGAGAGAGGAAGAGAGAAAGAGAGGGAGAGGCGCGTAGATGCGTATATGAGAGAAAGACGGAGAGAGAAAGAAAAATAGAGAGAAAGAAAAAGATAAAGTGAGTGAGTAATAGAGAGAGAGAGAGAGAAAGAGAGAAAGAGAGAGAGAGTGAGAGAGAGAGAGAGAGAAAGAGAGAAAGTGAGAGTCAAAGTATTGCGGCCCTGTGTGGGCTAGTTCTTCCGGTTCCTCTCTTTCCAGACTTGACAAAAACATTTACGCTACCGTGTGAGTGATGGATTATTCCCCGCATGAATCCAGAATATATATATATATATATATATATATATATATATATATATATATATATATATATAGGCAGCATATATATATATATATATATATACATATATATATGTATATATATATATATATATCGGTAAATCGAATCGAGTTCTCTCAGTCACTGTGTGTTTATCTAAAAATAGATACGCTTAAATTCACCTTCATCTCTGCCAGCGGCTTAGGGGTAGAATCCCCCGACTGACGCCAATTCAGTCGGGTTTCGATCCTAGCTAGAGGTAACCGGACGTCTAGCCACACTGATGAGCTGTAATACAGCGAAACAGTCTGTGGATGACAAGATATATATATATATATATATATATATATATATATATATATATATATATATATATGTGTGTGCGTGTGGAAGCAGTAATGGTACAGCGTATTTGAATAAGTATTAAAATTTTTTATCTCAAATTAGCTAAAAAGGCTTTATCAGTCGTATTTCAATTTTCTACCCCTTATTTATGTGAATTAGTGTTTTCGAACCTAAATGACATAAAAAGTAACAAGCGAGAAAGACGACACTCAACTGCAGAAGAAGAGTATCTGCTTATCGCACATTTATCGGCACATCCCTCCTACCATCATCGTTTGCTTCAAACCTTTTCTCTTTCTCTCCTTTCATCGTCGTTGCTACCCTGTGAGCAACGACCCAACACTTTCGATGTTAAGGCACGTGATCGTTTTGAAACGAACATCCATTCAAAGTTCTTTGGACGGTTGGCATTTTGCCGCCAGTCAAACGGCCACGTGACTCATCGGATACCCGCCAAAAAGTATCCAAGAGTAAGAGACGACCTGCGGGATATCGAGTCGGGAAGACGTGTTTTACATCTCTCTCTGCAAATAAGCTTCAACCGTCTAGATTTCGGCAATAGACCTCTTTTCATAGTCAATTCGTTTGCCGGAGCTACCTTCCATCAGTGTAGACTCGTTCCTTAGCCCAACTTCCTGACCTAACCTCCTGTCTAGAGCAACAATCATTTTCATCACGAACCTCACTATCGAACGGACCTTGCCTCCTGCCTAAACTACAAGTAAGTCAGAAAGCCACAAGCTTCCACACGTGGTACCTATACTTTCTGGATCTCTCCCCTTTTTTTGGTCTATACTTCTTACAGGCAACGAACGCTTTTGCAGCTCAGTAATCTTGGTGATTTTCCTCGGTCGAAATCTCACAACCGACCGAATTAGTTCTGTCACTAAATTTCATCTGATCTTTCTTTTTCTACAAAAAAAGGACATTCTTAGATAAAGTTGCCTCCCTTATACTGTTTATTCAAAAAAATAAAAGAAGGAAACTTTTCAATATAACCTTTCTCTACGTTTTGGACTATTTCTTCTCCAAGGACACTTGGCGCCAACATTACTACATGTTGGCGCGCAACAGCCACCGACCATTAACGTCAGCCTCACATTGTGCAAATTTGGTTGAACCGCCATTCCAGAGACCGAGAACTCTACTTTGCATTCCTTCCTCTACTGCACCCTGCCAAATTTGTTGGTGAAAAAAAAAAAAATTACATCTTGTTATGCCTTTTCTTATCTAATGTTGTTTGTCCACTTTTTGCATTGCTAACTTGTTATGAACCATTGATGTTCTGAGGGAATATCAAAATACTCTTATACGGAGAAGTTTGGTAGACTGACACAAGGCCATCCGCAAGAAACCGCACTAGGTAACCAGGCTCCTCCTATACATTCGACCGAAGAAATCGTGAAGACACGAGACACAGGTTTCGCACTAAATAAGCTGCACAAATAGTTGAATAGAGACATTGAAATAAAGTAAGTCCATATTTGTGTGTGTATTTAGAAAAAATCTATGGTTTTATTTCATAACGTTTTAATGTATACAATTTAAAAAATGTTGCTAAGTGTGCCGTGATATTTTCATTTACTCTTACGCGTGCCGATGCTTAGAAAGGTTGAGAAACACCGGATCTAACCGGTGGCTAACCAAATCTTCTTCAGTCATGTCTCTGACATTTGTGTTGTAATAAATTGCCAAGTTGGTTTAAACGTTCACCGCAGAAAATATATTAAGTTTTAATTTGTAATTTCAAGTAAGGGCCACATTTCAGTTCATAATTCTAATTCCATTTTGTTCTATAATTTTACGTCACATTTTAGTTTAAAAATTCAAGTAATGACCAAGTTTAATTAAAAAAAAAAACGAATTGCTTGCATTTCTGTTCATTGTTTTAAGTAATAGCTTCATCTTAATCAATACCCTTAAGAGTATAATTTTCGGAAATGGCCAAGTCTTTATTTTCCTGTAATAGTCTAGTTTTAGTTTATAATTGTAGGAAATAGCCACTTTTCAATATCTGTCTATATATATGTATAAATTCTGAATATATATATACATATATATATATATATATATATGTAATAATAATAATAATAATATATTATATATATATATAATATATTAGGCTCCTGAAAAATTAATTTCGGTTGAGCTCTCTGGGGAAGGAAGTGTGGGTTTGCAAACAGTGACTATTAATGCTGGTATAGCGTGACTCTTCGGCAAAAACGAATTGAGTCCTGTCGGTCACTGTGTGTTTAAATAAAAAAATAAATACGTTAAAATTCAGCTTCATCCCTGCCGTGCGCCGACGGCTTAGTGGTAGAATTTGCGACTGACGCCAATTCAGTCGGGTTTCAAACCGGACGTCTAGCCACACTGAAGAGCTGTGATACAGCGAAACAGTCTGTCTGTGGATGACAATAATATATATATATATATATATATATATATATATATATATATGTGTGTGTGTGTGTGTCTATATCTCTGCGATGGTGTATTATGATTACTTACATTATTTACATTATTCGAACTGTTATCCCCATCTTCATTGCGATATTCATAACGTTTCGGCCGTTTGTACGTTTCAGTCTTTTTCAGGTGATTGGAATTTCGAACCGAACCCTTTATTTCGTCCACAGGGGTAGATCTTTCTAGTTCCACGTGCCATGCCTCTTCCCGATCTCTCAGTTATTTCCCTTTAACTCAACTCTCCAAGTTTTTGGTTCACCACTGCTGTAGCCAGGTATTGAACCCACAACTCTTTGGGTCTAGTCACTGGATCTAACCAACGCCTTTATCCACTTGGCCTTGTTGCTTATTCTAATTGTTGATTGATTGATTCGTTTTCTAAGGCTTATCAATCCACTGCAGGTTATTTAAAGCTAGAAACTATT
>OZ038489.1:38781092-38818592 GCA_964036315.1 Acanthosepion esculentum
CCTACAACATAGAATTTGCAAACAGGGAAAAAGCTTCACTCAGTCGGCGAGGAAGTGATTATTCCTGCTCTTGTGGAGGTTATTAGAAATGTAACGAAGATTAACCCAGTCTGTTCCGTTGAGTGCACGTACAGTGAAAAGCCGTATTGACAAGATGGCTACCAATGCTGAAAAAACATTGGTATCGGAGATGCAGTCCTCGAAGTTTTCACTTCAACAGGATGAGTCAACATTTGGCAAATGAAATTATGAAGTCCCTATCAGACGGAGCCAACTTCTAACTCGCCCGCACCAGTCTTGAATATTTTTTTTAATCGTGACAATATTTTAGCGACATTTACCTAGCTTTAAGTAAAATTATAGAAAATTCATTAAATAAACTAGAATAGGTGTAATTTGTTTGCCAATAAAAATATTCTTTAAGAAATAATTTTACTATTTATTTCAAACTAAATCAGCACATATTTCAATATAACCGTAATAAAAAACAGATATTTTATAACAACTATTATAACAATAAAACAGTCGAAATAAATATGGGTTTTTAATATTGATATCATTTCAGTTTATGAAACTATTTAGAAGTTATAACATCTAGAAAATTAAAAACATTGCTTTATTAAAATTTCCAAGATTTAAACATTCTGAAATCAAGTCAAACATGTTATCTACTTGAAACACAAAGACAAACAAAAACAATATTTTCCTTGCTATCCTTTCTGAAAAGTTAAATAAATATGATTTTGTCGTATATATATCATTTCTATTAGGCACTTGGCGTGGTGTAATGGTTAGCTTGTCTCTCTATAACAATTACGACTGAGTAGTGAGTTCGATCCTCACTGGGTGCCCCATGCTTTCGGCCTTGTGCCACATCTAAGCTACGCTTGGAAAATCCCTATTGGGCACCTCGGTGTGGTGTAATGGTTAACAAGCTTGTCTCACTAGAACAATTACGACTGAGTAGTGAGTTCGATCCTCACTGGGTGCCGCATGATTTCGGCCTTGTGCCACATCTAAGCTAAGCCTGGAAAATCCATATTGGGCACCTCGGTGTTGTGTATTTGTTAGCAAGCTTGTCTCTCTAGAACAATTACGACTGAGTAGTGAGTTCGATCGTCACTGGGTGCTCCCTACTTTCGACCTTGTGCCACACTTAAGCTAAGCTTGGAAAATCGCTATATCATTTGAGATTATGAATGTATTTAGACGTCATAACAAGTAGAAAATTAAAATCATTGTTTTATAAAGTCTTGAGGGGCCCTCGGCTCACCGCGTAAAGCGTAGCCTAATTGTTATTGTCAAATATTTTTTGGACAGTGTTTGATGGGGAGAAGTGTTTTTGGAAGAGCTTAATGAATGTTTTCCCGAGCTTTGTTTTTACGTTTTTGTTGTACAGTGTGTTGAACCATATCTTTCTTTTTCCGCTGGATTTTTTGTGTTGTGTGGTGTGTATAAATAGAGGGTGCAAAAATAGGTATACAGCGATGAAAAGCAAAATGGCGTCACAAAACCCATTGTATTGTTTATAGAGACATATCAATAATAAACATATCAATCCTTCAAATGTTCAAACTGTTTGTTCCCTTCTTTACCTGCAAAATTATTTTTATTTATTAATCCGACAGATTTTATCTCTTAAATGTTATTTTTAGTGGATACCCATATTTGAGTACCCACTCCATTTATTTATTAAACAGTATATTTATTTATTTTCGTTTACTGGCCAGTATATTCGAGAAATCTTATTAAAGGCAAATATGCGCTGTCCAGCAGTATTCGAACCTGGATCCTCCTGGCTGGCTTTAAACGAAAATCTTTCCCTGACTCGATATATATATATATATATATATATATATATATATATATATATATATATATATATATAAATATATATATATATATATATATATATATATATATATATATATATATAAATATATATATATATATAAATATATATATATATATAAATATATATATATATATAAATATATATATATATAAATATATATATATATAAATATATATATATATATATATAAATATATATATATATATATATATATATATAAATATATATATATATATATATATATATAAATATATATATATATATATATATATATATATAAATATATATATATATATATATATATATAAATAAATATATATATATATATATATATATATAAATATATATATATATATATATATATATATATATATATATATATATATAAATATATATATATATATATAAATATATATATATATATATATATATATATATATATATATATATATATATATATATATATATATATATAAATAAACGAAATCTTTCCCTGACTCGATATATATATATATATATATATATATATATATATATATACATATACCATAATTAACTAATTTATCGAGTCTACAAGAATCCTCCACAGAATGCAGAAGGCACTGGACGGTCGTTTCGTCCTATATTTGGGACTCATCAGCACTGCGCATCCACTACCGAGAATCGAACCCAGACCGTCATATCAACTGTACCAACGGACCTCGGTGACAGAGGTTACTAATTAGACTCGATATAGCGCCGCTCTTCACAAATTCCATGGTGTAACTCATCCGAGTTTCCCTAACCCAACGGACTGTGCCCCCCACCACCACGAGCCACGTCTTCTACCCCCAAGCCTCTCGATCCAGAGCATTAGAAGCCGGTTCAAGCAACGATATACAAGTGAAATAAATTGTTAGGAGGATTTGAAATAATCATAATTAAGTAATTCATCGAGTCTAGAAGAAGGAAAACGCAACTCCCTCCCTCCCTCTCTCTCTCTATCTCAATACACACACACACACACACACACACACACACACACACACACACACACACACATATATATATATATATATATATATATATATATATATATATATATATATATATATATAATTTCTAAATCAGTTTTAAGAATAGTCTCCAGAACTCGATATTTCAGGGACTATATCCTTAAGTTAGTCAAATTATAGTCTTTTGGCTAAGGCAACATGTTATATTTACTAAGGTTGTTTTAGTTTCAGTACAAATAATTGGGTATTCCTTAAAAATCGAACTGAAATGATTAGCGAATATCGGCTTGATTAATTATTAATCAATAACTAGCTTCGCTTAGCTTGGTACACGCAAAGACAGGCGCAAATCGCGCGACCGGCCGTGGTCCTCTCGCCCTGGGGGACCACAACGCATCGGCTGGCATCGAAAGACAGCGTCGGCCGATAAGAGCGCAGGTCATTCATGAAACCTAATGACCGCTTTGCGTACGTGAGAAAAAAAAATCAAAAATAGCCAAATTTCGCAGCCGCTGCTCAGATGTAGGTTTTGGATTTTTACAAGCACGAATCTATGCTACGGAACGTACATGGTTGCCGACTGCTTTTTATCGTTTGTGTGTTATCGTCCCTCGAGGAGGACGTATCGAGTGAGACGAGGGTTTAATCTCAATAGATCGCGGTATGGTGGCTGCTATACTAAATACAACACCCCGAGCCTGAAGTCAAGTGGACTACGAGCGATCCCTTGCCTGACAAAATTTCAGCAGCCAGGAATATTTGAACCGACTATATTTAGTGAATTTTTTGCGAGATGTGATAGCTGATTACCACTTCCCAAGAGGCGCTTAGCCGCCTTTTATCTTTGTGATATCGTTTAATTCTTGGAGATTACTGGTCTTTGTATTTCATTGCATGATGCAACCAGTTTTCGTTTTTTTGTACTTGTAAAAATCTACCAGACATTCGTTTAATACGTATCGATTCAACAATGTTTCTGTTTACAAAATAAATAAATAAAAAAACTGCAAAGGACTAAATGGTCAGAATTCTTCAGACAAATCACAGGATTCCTGCCATTGATTACGATATTGATTAACCAGCGTTCAGCGCTAAAGAATTCTCACCTGGAAAGGCTTGAAAGAATCTTGGCCACAGATGAAAACCAATTCTCTTTCTATCTTCTATTATTCCGGTTTAAAAGGCCATATTTCTTCATCGTTTAAAGAAAGACAAAATACCATCAAGAATAAGAGGGTTGAATAACTATTTTTTTTAAATAAACGAAATTTCGGGTGTGAATTCTAACGATTACCAATGCAGACTATGGAATCGGCGGGCCAATTTCAAATTCCAGCAGAGAGTCAGTGATGTCTTTGAGAAAGGCACAGATCCACCCGCTATTGGTTAAATAGTAAGGAAAAACTAAACCATCTATCCTTGATTGACGACCAGGCTAGAAAAAGGAAAACGCGACTTAAGACCAGCATTTGCCAACATACAATCTGGTGACGAGAGAAATCAAACGATTGGACACAATTTTTCCCTTTTGTTTTTAATTTTAGTTACTTATTTAAGATGATGGCCAAATAAATTTTTCTCGCAGTGTCCTCCAGAAAAGCCAGCGTCGACGGAAGATGACCTGCCACTAACTGCCGAGTTTTTGATTTCGATTTCAGTGGCTGTCCCCTGATATGTAAACTCGTGATTGACCTAGTTAACTAGCATTCACACCATATGAAAAGACATGGTAGGTGGAGGGGATATATAAACACCTACCAAGAAGGAAAAAGGAGAGTCTACAACATGCACATGAGAATGTAGAATTCATGTTCGGAGACAGCCCCTAAAATACACACTCACTGGTCGACGGTAATTGACGAAAAATGAGTTGAAAAAAGTATTACGCACAGGAGATACGACAACTTGTTTCTTTTTTTTTCATGTTTTCAGATAAGACGTTTAGCCACCTTGACACCAATTTTTATTTATTCATGTACAAAGAGAACAGGTTAAAATCGTTTTGTGTTAGTCCCACTGTCTTCCCAAATGAGCAATGGTAAGAGGAAAAAAGGTCATTCATGCCTTCAGTAATAGTCCCACCATTCATACTCTGGCTTCCATCTTCGAAGTACATTCAAGAACTATCAAGAGAACGGTGAATAAGTTTAAAAAAGAGGGAACAGTAGAGAAGAAAATTGAATCAGGAGGTCACAACAGGAGGAGGGATCATCATTACAGCTCAGAGTTAAGAGATCAATTAGAAAAGATCCAACTTAATCCATAAGACGTTTGAAACGTGAGAGAGGAGTTTCACCCATGACAGTCCAAATAGTAGTGAAAAAAGACTTGAAAATGAAATCCTACTTGAAGCGTGTGAGGCATCTTGTTACTCCAGGACAGAAACTTAGAAGGTTAGGGAGAGCGAAGATCATCCTAAATAAGTTGGAAAATGATCCTGGAAATATATATATATATATATATATGAGTAATTATACATTCTTATTGCTCAAAGTAGAATCCAAATCCGTTATAAAAACCTTGGATAATTCCAGTAAGATATCTTTAATCATTTATAAAATACAACGGTTCGGAGCTTAATCTAACAATTGGATAATTTTGCTATTACACGAATTGGACAATTTTGCTGTCACACCCGGTATATATATTTATATATATATATGAATTGGCAAACTGTGTTTAACACCAAGTGGCGACAGTATGTTTCAGGCATATGTATATTTAGGCAGCATATTTTCATTTAACCAAGTATAGTTAAATAGTTTATATATATTTTGTCTGAATTATTTGAAAGAAAATTTTGGAATTTTTCTTAATCAACTACAGGTTCCAAGAAAATAATTTGTGTACTTAGAAGGATTAAACAAATAAATAGACATAATACGTCTAAATTATTTAACACACACACACACACACACACACACACACACACACACACACACACACACACACACACACACACACACACACACACACACACACATATATATATATATGTGTGTGTGCAGGCAGGCTTAGATGTGTGGTTAGAACGATAGTGTTATGGCCATAAAACATGGGTTCGAATCCCACTATGATCGATTTGTCAGTGAATTAACTTTTTGATAATATCAGCCTGGGGAGAGCTACCCAGCGGGGGGCAAATTCGGAAAGAGCCTGAAAATCAACACACATGTTGATCCAAGCTTTGTGTATAAAATTGTGTAGACGGAATCGTTTGGAAGTTGTGCTAGCCCGAAGTCATAAGTCTTCATGTCCGAGGGTTTAGAGTACTGGCCTTGTTCACGCCAGATTATGAACTCTATCCCAGAAATTGTAATGAAGCTTCACTCATTAGAGTAGCTGTATAAACCACTCTGTTGGCGTCGACGAAACAAAAACGTGACTTAACAGGTGGCCAACTATCCTATCTAACGATGCAGTTAGAGTTAGTTGCAATCGTTTCTTATTGAACATTTGGCGCTCCTTTTAACGTCACATCCGAGAACGTGTTAATAGTAAGCGTTTCGGTGGGAATTTGGATTCTCAAGCGGCCCGCGGCACATGTAGACACACTTTTATGATAGTGCGATCCGATTTGAATTCAGAATTTCCTTCTCCTAGAGTGGTTGCCACCCAAAGCTAAGGACCTGGTCTGTCCTGCTTTTTCACTCATAACCCATCATTTTTCGTGTTTTTTTCCACTGAGAATTGCCGATTGTTAAAAAAGAATACTATAATCCCATTTATTCCTATTTAGTTATTTGTCAATGTTCTGGTGTCATCCCTCTAAAGATTCTATGTTGGACTCTTCCGGCAAGACCTTCTCTCCTACTAATCTTATAGTAGGCGGAAGTGTCCAACATAGACCCTATTTAGAGGGAGGACACCACAACAGTCAACGAGGCAAATCTATTTGAGTAAAATGTTTGTTCTTTCCTGATATGGTAGGTGGAAAACTACATTTTTTTCTCGCTTAATTATACTTAATTAACAATCATTTTGAACGGTAATTTGGATGACATATCAGTTCATTTTTTTTGCAGATTATCGATTTGAAATAACAATTAACTTCAGTAATCTAAATCAAACACTTTACCAGTATCTAAATCAAAGAACTTTCATAATAAAAGTGGTATTTTTACCTACTCGCTCCTCCCGCTTTGAATGTAGCGTAAGGGTTATCTGCGCAGAAAATGAATCTAGCTAGACGGGTTCAAATTCAAGTCTGTTGCGTTCACCTTTTCACTAATGTACTAAGGACGAGAATTCTACAAGTGCTAATGATGTGGATCACATTTTCCAGTCCCGCTGCCACACAGCCTGCACTTGTCCCAATCCACTTGATGATCGATGTTCTTCCGGATAGAATTAGTATTCAGGGCTTGGTCTTGGCCGGCTACGAGTAGGCTTTCTGTCTCGTGTTTCAATTAGCCTTTTGTCAACCAATCCCATGAATCCATTGGCTGAATGGCGTCTCTCGCAGACTCTCCATAAACCAGCATTGCTTCTCCTGCTTTTAGTTTCGCTCCTTCCTGTATTTTTCTTTGCTTTCATCAACGTTCCTTTTCACAGGGTCTTTGGAATTTTGCCACGTACTTCAGGGGGACTGTTCACCGTTTATGAAGTTCAACGACTTACCTTTACTGGCTACACACTTCAATGCCGATACGGCCTCTAACCTTACTACTACCGCACATTATTATTATTATTATTATTATTATTATTATTATTATTATTATTATTATTATTTCCTTTGATTTTTGTTGTATGTACATTTCCCTCCGGGTCCCAACCAGAGACCTAAGGTTAGAAATGGCATCATAACATTTTCGACTGAGCAGTTTTGAAAAAGATCGCACATATTTTACATAGATAAAGCTATTTGTAAAGTGTGGGTTGTACTTGTGAGTACAATTTTTTGTATTTCTTTATGGCATGGGCTATCAGGGATCTCTTCCAAGAGCCAAATCCAGGGCCCCAATGCCAACTAGAATTATTGATGCCTTCATGTACAACATCTTTTTTTGTTTGTTTCACTTCAAGATCCTTGTATTTTTATAGTTTTTTTAAAAGTTTTTTAGTGATTAGCTTTGATAGTTCTGCCTGTATGTATTGTAAAGTCCCATAAAATTGTCACAGGTCCTATGTCTATAACACAAATTTTGCATAGCTAAAGCCTTTCATTAGGTGTGAGAGCTGTACTTGTGAGTACAATTTTTTGTATTTCTTTAAGGCATGGACTATTAGGGATTCCATAAATGAGTCTATTGGAATCTTTTCCAATCGACCCGAGGGCTCCAACCACAACTGGAATTGTTAATATCCTCATGCGCCACATTTTTATGATTTTTATTTTAAGGTCCTTGTATTTTGATAGTGTTTTGAAGATCTTCAATGATACATTGCAATCTGCAGGGGCTGTATTTTAAAGTCTCATAAAATTGTTACAGGCCTTATCTCCGTAAACAGGTCTGGGTGGTGTTCATACCAATTTCTTGCAGTTTCCTTTCCGTAATTGTTGCAGATTTCCCAGTGCAGATATTGGCCCACTCTCTCTCGTGTCGTGTTTTATATTCAGTGGGTGCCAAAACGTGCAACCCGATGCAAGATGGTCAATTGTTTCTGGATATTTATCACAGAATCTGTATTTTGGGAAATTCTCAGTATATGTGCTCTGTAATTTCTATTTAGCAAGTATTGGTTCTGTGCAGTGAGAATAAAGCCTTCAGTTTCATCTTTAAACTCTTCACTTGTGGGTACGGGGTTTGGCTAAATCAGCTTGTTTGGTACGGGCTGAGTATTGAACGTGAAGCTGTTCATATTGCCATCGTTTCTGTATCTCGTCGGTTGCATTTGTCTTTGCTTTCTTTTTTCAAGTATTTTGCAGCTTCAGTCAGTGTATTATGCTTTACTTGTATTTCGTCACCCATTTGAAACTCCATTTTGAACTTGCCTTCTTTCATAACTTTATAAAGTCGCTTAGTAGTTTCATGTTGTTTGACAGAGATATTCATTCAATCTTTAGTTTCTAGGTATCTTTGAAGGCCAATTGTTGTAGTTTTGTAAGACAGTTCTAGTTGAATTAATCCTCTGCCTCTTTCGGATCTGGGCACATACAGATGATCAACACCAGCTTTGGGATGATGCATGCGGTGGCAGGTGAGAAGATTTCTCGTTTTGGCGTCCATTCGCTCAATGTCAGCTATGGTCCAGTAAAGAATGTTAAAACTGTATTGCACCACAGGGGCCGCCAAACAATGCGTTTATGGCTGATATTCTGTTTTTTGAATTCAGCTCGGTATTCTGTACGAGACGCACACACCTGTACCTTCTCCTTCATTTGGGTATGCTGCATTCCACCTCCTTCGCTAATTCTATAGGCTTCTTCTTGGTCCAGTTTTCTAATCTTTGTGCCAAAATCTAAATCTATTGAGTCGGTTTCTGTAACTTCCCCTTTCTTGAATGTTACTTTTGCACATTTATCTAATCTGAAATCCATACCTATGTCGTCACTGAAACATTTTACAGTATTGAGGAGACCCTTCAACTCATTATCATCTTTGGCGAAGAGTTTGAGGTCAGCCATGTAGAGTAGATGATTGAGTAATTTCCTGTTTAGTTTGTAACCATAGCTATTATTGTTTAGTTAATGCGTAAGGGAGAATAAGGACATACAAAACAAATGGGGAGACAGGGAGTCTCCTCGAAAAAATTCCTCGTCAGATATTCAGTCGGTTGGAGATGGCAGTAGTTCTGGTGGGATTTAAGTATAAAGTGGTTTTTAACATTCTCACGATGTGTTTAAAGAAATTTGCAATCTTGGGGGAGACTTTGTACATTTCCAAAGTGTTAAGTATCCAAGATTGTGGCACACTATCAAAGGCTGTGCTAAGATTTATACATTGTCTCCTGCAATTTTCCAGGATCATTTTGTTTATCAGTAGTTGATCTTTGCAATCATATGAACCTCTCTAGCATCCCTTCTGTTTCAGTGGAATAATGTTGTTTGTCTCGAGAAAAGAGTAAGTATAGTTCGTCAGGACAGACGTGATCAATTTATACGTGGTCGACAGACATATTATTAGCCGATAATTTTTCTAATCATCTGTTTTATTTGTTTTTGGCATGCGATATGTAATACCTTCAGTGATTCATTTCTAGATTTCGATGGGATTTTTAATAAGCATTGATCGAGTTTATGCAAGGGTCTTATGGTTTGATGAGAGATGATAAAGCCAGAAATTGGGCACCTTGTCATTTCCTGGGGATTTCCATTTTTGGGGTATCGTTAGAGCTTGCCTAACATTATTCGTGGTTATATTTTCCAACTATTGTAGAGGTTTATCCATCATTCTTTCTTCTCGTTGGATCCATTCTGCATTGGGGTTATATTCCTTTGGGCTGCCCCAAATATTCTCCCAAAAATCTCTGCACTTTGTCAATAGAAGGTGGCTTTTTGACGTGCATAACTGCTTTTCCAATTTACCTGTAAAAGGTCCGTTTGGAATATTTTGTTTTGGCGATAGAATCTACAACGTTTTTCGTATCGTCTTGTTCTGTGTGCCTTTAAATGCAGTTTCGGTTTTAGCATTTCCTTGATTGATGGAATTTCATTTAGTGATTTAATTTTATATTTTCTCTTGATCTTCGTACATTTGGATTTCGAGTGAGCTCATCCAGTATCGAAACCCCACATCCTGAGTTATTTTATTTCTTGCACCAGTTTTGCCTTCCAAACTGACCCTCGTTGTCTGTTGTTTGATTTTTTCAATATTTTGACTCCAAGCTTTCCATTAGATTCGTCCTGGGTATGACGATAAACTACATCCGCGTCCCGGGTAAAACGATAAGCTACGTCCAGCAGCATATTTCATATTTATTTAACAAATGGAATCATGTTTCTGAATGTGACGATATATTACTAAATTTTATTGGTTGAATTATAGAAGATGATGTCATGCAAATATTACCTGGTTGCTATTTCCCAAGTGTATGTGTTCCGCCAGTTGTCGCGTGACTTATGGAACGCCCTGTAGTTGGCTCGGTAGAATTAGTTGGTTGATATAAACAGTGTAATTCGTACGCCTAAAAAGAGGATTTTGTTATTAATGTTAAATTTATATGAAATTAAAAACCGAATTATTTTCAAAATCTAAATAACTATAGAGATTTGACAGATTTTTAATGGGAGTAATCGCCGCTGGCACCCGCTCGCATCCAAACATCGGCATTGTCATCTTCTTATTCGCTTTCTACCCAATTCCCTGAAGAATCGTGACCAGGATTCACAGAAGAGTGTGAGTTTTGGACGAGGTTGGGCGAATCCGGACCCACCTGGCGGCACATCGCAGATCCTCTTCATGTTGGTTGGATTCAGAAGTCTCGTCTCCTCTGGAAGCCGATTAGCAGCAAAGGTTTCCCAGGGTCGATGTTAGCCTGTGTCATAGATGTCCAACTCATCCTTGAAGCATCTTTTTGGGGCTCCGTGTGGCCTCTTGCCGTTATATATATATATATATATATATATATATATATATATATATATATATATATATATATATTTTACAGCAAAAAAACAAAAATTACTTCAACATCGGAATAGACTATTTCAAACCGTCCCTTAACGGCATTCGTCAACCATTAAATCCTTGTCTTCGAAGACAAGTACTTAATGGCTGACGAAAGCCATTAAGAGACGGTTTGAAATAGTCTATTCCGATGTTGAAGTAATTTTTGTTTTTTTGCGCTGTAAAAAATACATATGCTCTGTTAAAATAAAATCGTCGAGCTCTCTGTGGATCAGTTTTAATAATGATTATTACGAGAATCCACTCGGATTATATACCAACGGATTGATTACCTGTACTTTATACATATATATATATATATATATATATATATATATATATATATATATATATATATATGAAATTATTAGGAGAATTTGATAATTATATTTAAGTGATTCATCGAGTCTGAAACCTCTACAGAATGCAGAAAGCACTGGACGGCCGTTTCGTCCTATATTTGGGACGCATCCACTACCGACAATTCAAACCCTGACAGTTAGGTTGTCAAGCAAACACCATACCAACTGTTCCAACGGGCCTCGGTGACGCAGAGGTAGCAAATCAGCTTGGTGATAGTAGTCGTCGCTCCAGGAGACACAGTGCTATGGTTAAAGTGAATCTCAGTAGAGTTTCACCACGGAATATGTGAGTGAGCGGCGCTATATTGAGTCTGATTTCCTACCTCTTCGTCGGCCCGTTGGAACAGTTGGTATGGTGTTTGCTTGACAACCTAACTGTCAGGGTTTCAATTCTCGGTAGTGGATGCGCACTGCTGATGAGTCCCAAATATAGGACTAAACGGCCGTCCAGTTTTCTGCATTCTGTAGAGGTTTCAGACTCAATGAATCACTTATATATATATATATATATATATATATATATATATATATATATATATATATATATATCTCGTGTGTGTGTGTGTGTGTGTGCTGCATGCTTGTATAGTGTCACCACCAGGAAGGATGAGATGTACTATTTCTAGTAACTTAGTTTCCTCCTTGCCACCGTGCTCCCGTTGGCTTAATGGTATGATGCTTGCGTCGTATCGGAGCGGTCTGGATTTGACGCTCAGGACCGGTAGAAGATGCGCATTGCTAAGGAGTCCTAAAAAACCCGGGCGAAACGGCTGTCCAGTGCTTTACTGCATGTGTGTGCGTTGATAATTCTAGATATAGGAATGATGAAAATTATACAAATCCCCTAATTACTAATCAGTAATATAAATTATGCTGGATCCAGCTCGGATCCATTGATTTCCATTGGCATTAACCCGCTTATTGCTCAACATTTTTTTATCTTAAAAATGCGTATAATATGTTCAATATCCCAGATCCTTCGTATGCAATTTTAGATAATACAAATATATGTTGTAAAACATTGCGTTGGTTTTGGGTGTATCTTTTTCAATTTCGTTTTCTGTGGTTGACATGCAGAATTCTGATAGTGTTGGAGCGATAAGACGAGCCCATTACAACGCCATCAGTTTGTGCGTATATATTCCTGAGTAATTGTAAAAGGGGGCTGATATCAGTTTCTTGAGAGTTGTTGGTTTTATTTTCGGAGGTGAAAGCGACGGATGTTTATAGATGTTGTTAATTAGAATGTATCTTGTTTCAGAGACACGCTAAATGAATAAATTTCCGGCGTCGAGCGACGCTGATACACCGTAATTTCGTTCATGGCTTTTGAGAATTTGCACGAAGCCGTATGTTGATTTTATGCAGTATTTGAAGGTAGGTATGGTTTAAAGACAACTAATATATATATATATATATATATATATATATATATATATATATATATATATATATATATGTGTGTGTGTGTGTGTGTGTGTGTGTGTGTACTCTTGCCGTGACAAATGGCGGCAATTGTTTGGAAGTTTTAATACTGAGATGCAATAAAACAAGTTTTGAAACAATACATTCAGATTCGGTAAAGTTTCAAAATTCACAACTAAAATAAACACCAATGCACCGTTTTAATAATCCGTTCTCTTTATATTTTTAGATGGTCAATGGTATCAATATGTTTTAGACGGTCAGTAGTATCTATAATTAAGTCCTGGTATTATATGAATCGATGTGTTTACTATAAGAGTGACACGAACTGGAAGCTCTTCTCGAAACGAAAAAGATTAACAACAAAAATATTGGCGATAAAGCCTATCTCAAGACCAAATTGAAGTAAGACGATCACTTAGTAGAAAAAGGTATCTGAGTACCTCACTAGAAAAGCTTGAACAAATAAGACTGCAGTCTAAGAAATGTAATAGTGAGGAAATAGATTAAATGGTTCATTTTGATCGGGAACTACCTTTTTCAAAATAAAAATAAAAATTTTATTTGTCCAGATTATTAAAATGACTAAGTGAAATAGTATAGTATAGTATATCTGGCCACTTGTATTCGAGGATACCAGTTCAGGCACATTTGTGTTTGTTCAACACCCACAGAGACCAACTTTGGTTTATACTGCAAGTATGCTGAGCAGACCTTAGTTACAGTTTCTGGGAGAGACCGTGTTATCTAGCGTGATCAACAACGTGAGCAAGGCCAGCACGCTCAAACACTCATGACTTCGTGCTAGCACGGCTATCGACGACCCGTCTACCCAATTTCACCCACAAGTCTTGGGTTAACCTCTGGTATAGCCTTGAGGCACTTTCCAAAGGTGCTGCCTACTGGGATCGATCCCTCCAGTCTGATAACACCAGGAAGTCTCCTTCTTGATAAATCGACCATGGTGAGATTCGAACCCGGGTCTCATGGTCAAAATGCAAACGTTCTAAGCACTGGGCTACGTGCGCATACTAAGGGAAGTAACTCCTGATAAATTCACCAGCTTAAGTTTATTTAACTCCCTTCCCATAATAGACCTCGTGACCCGAAAGATATAAATAAATAAATAAATACACAACGGTAATTACACGCTAACCTATTGTCGCTCCTTGCTCTTCAGAGCCAATCGAGGACAAAAGCATATAAATATATTGCCTTTTTTAGTCGTTATGCATATGGCTTTATCTTCGATTAAATCTGAAAATCTTTTTTGTTGTCATAATTTTCGATGCATCACTTTACGGCAGTGATTTCCTTTTTCTATGCTTGATCTTTTCCGTTTTTGTTTGACGCATTATTGTATATGTTTATATCTAGATTTAAAATGTCTGTTTTAAAAAGCCTAATGAAAGTTTGTACCCGCCGCAGATTACTTATATATATATATATATATATATATATATATATATATATATATATATATATATATATATATATATAATGAAATGGACAAAGTCCGACAATTATTTTAAGACATTTTTATGTTTAACATTCTTTATATAGATAGAAATATTATTTAAGTAAATGCTCTGTTTATAATAAACAGTATTAAACAACATTTACCGGCCTGAATGTCCGAGAAGTTTTCATAGAAAATATTCGTCCTCCGACAGGATACGAACCTGTATCCTATATGGAACCGTCATATAGCCTGACGTGCCTTTTAACCGATTCGGCCACAGAGGATCGTTCGGTAGGCAAGGTCTAATTTACTGCTTTTAAACTTTAATCTTCCATGAATCTATCACGTACATTCATATCTATATATACATTTTCGATGAAAATTTCTCGGACATTCAGGCCGGTAAATGTTGTTTAATACTGTTTATTATAAACAGAGCATTTACTTAAGTATTTGTATCTATAAAAAGAATGTCCATTTCATAATGTGTGACGTCATTTGTCTACATTTGATACGCCATGAGCAGATATTTTAAAACAAATTCTTACCAATTTCTTACCAATTTCCTTGAAAATTTCGTCCATAGAAAACATGCTGGTTGATTCTTTTGTGTCCGTGTTGAAGCTGTGTATTGAGTCTCGCGTGGAGTTGAAATGATGGCCGAGTGAGTCGCACGTGGTTACACATAATCGCATACGCAAAATGGAGCTATTGTTTCAGATTTGATTGTGATTTAGTTTCATAGATTATTAAATGAGCGTTTTAATGATATATTTTATGTGTTTTTAATTTTACAAGAAGCATTTGAATTTTACGATCAAACTTTTTATTTGAATTGTTTACAAACTTATTATTAAAATTAAAAAGTATATAATATATGGAAATGAAGGTTAGAATGTTCACTTTCAAACTAATGTGTTACCAAACTTGTAATAAACCCTGCGGAGTGCGCATATTACAAAATTTGAGGAAGTCTAAACTGCTGTCAGTGAAAAAAATGGCCAAAATTTTGCGAAATCACCAAAATGTCTCTATTTTCAAACTGTAATGTTCCTCGCACACTGTAGTACATATAAAAATAAATAAGATAGAAACAAAGTTCATGAAATAAGCTTTTATTTGGTATGCATTATGTTTTTATGGAGATATTGAACGAAAGAACATGGCGAGTTGAATATATGCATTTTTTAGTGTTTAGTTAAGAATTTCATCGGCTGTAAGCTGAGGGTTGGGATACCTATTAAAATATTTAAAAAAAAATTTCATTGAATATTTTTAAGCTACTAGGATTTGTTGAACTTCTTTTATTTATAGTTATAGGTATTTACGTTAGGGGTTGGTTAGAATTTTTGGTAATGTTTGGTTTTTTGCATAGTTTTGTAGATTCCGTTATTAAGGTTTAAAAAATTTTCATTGAATATTTTTAAGCTACTAGGATTTGTTGAACTTCTTTTATTTATAGTTATAGGTATTTACGTTAGGGGTTGGTTAGAATTTTTGGTAATGTTTGGTTTTTTGCATAGTTTTGTAGATTCCGTTATTAAGGTTGAATGTTATATGTAAGAATTTTACTATTGTTTGATTGGATTTTCTATCTATTTTAAATCCTAGGCTTTTGAAGGTTTTTATTATTTCTTGTTTTATTATTTCTGTAATTCTGCCGTTGCAGCTTCTTAGAATGTCACATGTAATTCAATTCCAATTTAGAAGAATTTGTTCATGCCAATACTAAAGAATTCTATATGCCCCAAATAGTTTAACAGAATTAAAGTTATGTCTTAAGAATAACGCGAAAAATATTTTGAATAAGATTATAATATAAGCGAGCTGACACTTTGTTAGCGCGCGTCAAGCCAATGGAAGAAGTCCTTCTTAATCGCATTTTCTAGTGAGCTCCATTTAAAAATTCGTTTCTGATAAAGGACACCGTCCGAAAATTCATTTAGACATTCGTCCTTTTAATCCATTTTAAAAAAAAATGTTTTTCAATTCATTTTCAAATTCCTCTCGGATAAAGAAGTCTGCTAGAAAAGTCACTGATACACTTCCTGTTAATCTGCTTTTTATTAAAATATTTTTCATTTAATTTTAAAAATCTTTTCTGAGAAAGGAGTCTGTTCGAAGATTCATTACGATACACTTCCTTTTACTCTAATTATTTTTTATGCTTTTGCAGTTCATTTTAACATTTCATTTTGATGACGAAAATTTATTGATGCCAGCTTAATCTAATTTTTTAACGTTTTCTTTTCAATTAATTCTACAATTCCTTTCTAATAAATGACTTGCTCTGGGATTTCATTAAAATACCCGTTCATTGTTGTAGGCTGTAATCAGCGACTGATCGATGATAGAAAATATTAGCAGAGCATGAGAAATCGTCAACAAAATTCGTTGGTGGTTGAATGAAATCAACAGACACTGTGTCGGTCTCAAGGGCGGTACATTAAAAAAAAAGGAGAATAGTTTCACTGAAAGACGTCTTTCGTTCTTTCCGCAAGTTGCAAATGTCTTTTGTAGTTAAGAAATTAATTAGACGGGAATCCCAAATTCTACTTGAAACGTTCCTTCTGGGAACGTTCATGTGATGTAATATGTCGTCAACGAACAAAGCCAATCACAATGATTGTGTATTTAGTGCGATTGGTTGAATCCACAGCAAACAAAGTAAATAGATACAGCCGACAGCCCGCTCATCAGAAACGTGAGAATAGTTCCAACATGTCACACAGTAATATTTTCCTTTCATCTATTTTTTTAAAAATAATTTATATTTTTTCTTGGTTCATTTACAGTTCATTTCTGCTGAAAGACTCTGTCTGAAATATCATTATGGTTCATCTTCCGTTAATAGTTTTGCTTTTTTGTTCGATTCATTTTAAAATTTGGTTTCCGATGAAGGACTCTGTCCTAGGAATTATTAATGTCCACTTCGTTTTTATGTTTTTTTCTTGGCTCATTCACAGTTCATTTCTGCTGAAAAACTCTGTCTGAAATATCATTATTTCTCCTAGGAGTTATTAAGGACCAATTCTTTTTTTTAAATTTTTAATCTTAATGATTTTTAAAATTCATTTTAGAGTTTCTTTCTGATGAAAGACTATCCGAAAATTTATCGATAAATTTCTTTTTAATCTATTTTTGAACATTTTTCATTTCATGTTATAATTTCTTTCCGATGAAAGACTATCCGAAAATTTATCGATAAATTTATTTTTAATCTATTTTTGAACATTTTTCATTTCATGTTATAATTTCTTTCCGATGAAAGACTATCCGAAAATTTATCGATAAATTTATTTTTAATCTATATTTGAACATTTTTCATTTCATGTTATAATTTCTTTCCGATGAAAGACTATCCGAAAATTTATCGATAAATTTCTTTTTAATCTATTTTTGAACATTTTTCATTTCATTTTATAATTTCTTTCCGATGAAAGACTATCCGAAAATTTATCGATAAATTTATTTTTAATCTATATTTGAACATTTTTCATTTCATTTTATAATTTCTTTCCGATGAAAGACTATCCGAAAATTTATCGATAAATTTCTTTTAATCTATTTTTGAACATTTTTCATTTCATTTTATAATTTCTTTCCGATGAAAGACTATCCGAAAATTTAACGATAAATTTCTTTTTAATCTATTTTTGAACATTTTTCATTTCATGTTATAATTTCTTTCCGATGAAAGACTATCCGAAAATTTATCGATAAATTTCTTTTTAATCTATTTTTGAACATTTTTCATTTCATTTTATAATTTCTTTCCGATGAAAGACTATCCGAAAATTTATCGATAAATTTCTTTTTAATCTATTTTTGAACATTTTTCATTTCATTTTATAATTTCTTTCCGATGAAAGACTATCCGAAAATTTATCGATAAATTTCTTTTTAATCTATTTTTGAACATTTTTCATTTCATGTTATAATTTCTTTCCGATGAAAGACTATCCGAAAATTTATCGATAAATTTATTTTTAATCTATTTTTGAACATTTTTCATTTCATGTTATAATTTCTTTCCGATGAAAGACTATCCGAAAATTTATCGATAAATTTCTTTTTAATCTATTTTTGAACATTTTCCATTTCATTTTAGAGTTTCTTTCCGATGAAAGACTATATGAAAACATACACTTTCTGTAAATGTTATTATTTTTCTGTTTTTTCATTACCATTTTGAAGTGCGTGTAATTTAGTGGTTACCGGCAGATTATCCTCTTTAACCTTTGCTGTCAACCATTCTAGAAGAAGGAAGAAGCTTAATTCAAAACCAGCCTAAAGAGGGATGGACTTCGTCAGGTTATCTTGTCCTAGAAACACCTTAGCTGTTATGGCTGTAATACCTATTAAGGTCGTACGAAGTTGCTAGGGTACGGGGCTCGTGACGTAAGAATTCATTTTACATTTTTTTTCTGATGAAGGACTCTGTCCGAAAATTCATAATTAATCTTTTTTTAAGCAAATTCCTTTTATGTTATATTCCTATTTTTGATATTTTTGTTTCGGGTCTTCGTTCGTTTTTATAACCTTTTCTTAATTATCCATTTGTTTGAACTGAATATGGGCATCGGATAAACGTTCGATTTTCAACTTGACATCGATTTGCAACGAATACTTTTGTTTCAAACCCCTAGCCTTGCTTTCGTACCCGCTGAGAAATCACGTGTTGCAGGCGTTCAAGGTCAGGAAAAGTAAAGAGAGAAATGATAGACCGTAATGGAAGTGGACACTCTCTTCCCGTGCGCGGACAGCCTTATTGCATCGCAAATTAACAATTAGATTACCGCAAACAATAGGCTTAATTAATTTGAGGTTAACGAGAACGCGCTGCGGTGGCTAACGCAACCAACGTGACTCAGAGAAATAATAACTCTTGACGTATTTTTCTAGTCAAAGTTAAACAATCAGGTTTATTGTTAGTTTTGCTTCAAGTTAACTCCTTCATTGCAACTTGGATATTGCAACCTTTACAAAACGCCATCTTGTAATTTTTTTTTATCGTTGTTTGATTTTCTTTATGACTCATTCAATGCCAAAATCTAAATATAATAATAATAATAATAATAATGATATAATAAATCTAATAATAATAATACAATAATAATAATAATAATAATAATAATAATAATAATAATAATAATAATGATAATAAATAGGAATATAAAATATAAATATAAAATGTATTCTTGGTAATTTTACTATCATCATCATCATCATCATCATCATCATCATCATCATCATCATCATCATCATCATCATCATCATCATCATCATCATCATCATCCTGGTTGGTCGGAATTGACAATCCCTTTCCACACCCTTCGGCCTTGTATTGCTGTCCCCAGATCCCCAGTGTCCAACCCTGAGTCCCGAATTATTGTGTCTGGGAAAATCAATTTTCGTGTGAAGAAACTTCCAGAAGGATGCCATAGGAGTAAGGAGGAAACGATTTCCCTGTCCCCACTCGGTGGCAGTGGCCAGTAAATTGTAATCGTTTTTTTTTGTTTGAGCTTAAGGGAGATTGATCTCAGTTCTCCGTAAATTGTGTTAAGCATTGCATGGCATCTCCAACTGATGTTCTGGATTTTTCTAAGCAAATTTGTATATGTTTCGTCCAGTCGTCTGTCAAGACGAACAGATAATGTCCAAGTTTCTGATCCGTACAGCAGGACTGGTTCAATCAATGTTCGAAAGGTTCGGACTTTTAAGGCGGATGGAAGGTCCGAGCGCCAAACCTCGTGGAGTTTCTTACACGCATCCCATGCAAGAGCTTTGCGGATGTTGAAGTCTTTTGGGGAATCTATTATGTAAGATCCAAGATATTTGAATCCTCAACTCTTTTGATGGGCGTATTATTCAGTGACTTCAACTCGGATGGTTCAGGGGAGGTTGTGATATATTCGGTTTTAATCTCGTTGCATTAGAGGCCTATTTGGTTTGCTGCTTGCTTCAGTGATTGCAGCCAGGATTCTGCAGCCTTGATGCATTGAGAAATGAATGCAAGATCAATGGTAAAGTCAAGGTCAGTCAAATATTGTGGAAAGAACCGGCTATTCTGGCGAGGCTTTAAAAGTAGTATTTTCCTCCATGTTGCCGAGAGAAATACGCAGAACATATTTTACTATAAATACCTGTGATTGTAAATTTTTATATAAATAAGTGTTGCTGGTTTTTTTTTTTTTTTTTTTATAATTTCACAGTGTTTTGTTTTTGTTTGGGGGTTCACTATTTACTCATAGCTGGGGCCTAACAGATGCTACCCCCTCCGGATCAGGGTGACCCTAGGAACACCGGCAATTAAGAGGTGGTTCTACGCTTCCCAAAACCTCCAGTCTTCCGATCGGAGGTTTTGCTGCCGGATTTAGTTTGTCGTCATACCCAGGACTGTTTTACTGTTGTTCACCCAATACAAGTCCCATTAGACATAAGATAGATGGTGTCTAATCGAATTTATTGTAAGAGTGCACGGGAAGAGAGAACAAAAGATGCATATTTTAAAGATATGAAGGATCTGGTATCATCTCTTGATGATGATGTTTAACTTCTGGATAGTTGGACCGTAGACCCCTTATGTTAGTGTAGGTGATGGGGAACCTGGAGTTTACTTTTTGTATGGATCGTCTGGGGTCGACACTACTGTATGCGAAATTTTTAGTCATGTTTAGTTATGGGTAGGTGAAGAATCTAGGTATCGAAACAGCAACACCTCAAGTGATACGTGGGTTAGTTGAAAAGTTCATAGGCTAAACATATTAATTACATGGAATTATCTTTCAGCGTAGCCTCTCCACCTACCTTGCGGTCCACGCAATTATTCTACTGGTGTTGCGACTCTTGGATCACATTGGTGAAGAAGCTTTCATCTGGTTGGTCAAAAAGCCAAGTATTTTTTTCATGATAAGGAACAGATGATAGATTGGGTTTAAAACAGGAGAATAGCGAGGGTGATTGTACATGTAAAAAACTACCTGCTAGAAAGAAAATCTGTAGCTGCACTCTGATGATTAATATAAGTATTCGTGGCTTACTTTGAAAAATAACATTTCAGTTTATAGACTTATTCACAACTGCTTTGTGTGTTTAAATCCTTGCATAATGTCATTTATAATTTTGTTAGAACTACTATTAGAAATTGTTATATAAACCAACTTATGCTTTATGTAAGTAAATAAAATAAAATTTAACATATTCAAGGCTATCTTTGATACTGCTTTTGGCAGATTTACCATTAGAGATTACAAAGATTCATATGCAGGGTGTCCATAAAGTTTCTTTATAATTTAAAAAGTGTATTACAAAGGCAATTGATTAGATATCTTAATCAGCTTTGTTCTATGTATACAGTAGTTTTCAAAGTTTTAAATCATATTGTATTTGTGTATTTCAGGTATCCTGTTGATAAAAGTGGTACTGTTAAATAAACTCCTAACATTTTTAAAACTGGTGGACTGGAAGGGAAGGCCGAATTCGCTGGTGGCCTCGTTCAACAGATATCACTCCACTTCTTTCTATGGAGTTATGTTAAAGATATCGCGTATAGAAGAAAATTACGGGATAGCACTGATCTAAGCCAAAAGATCACTGATGCTATTGACACCATTGATGAGGCTATGCTACAGTAAACAAACAAGAAATCGAGTACCGTCTTGATATGCTTTGTGCAACTAATGGCGCCCATATAGCTGTGTATTAAATTAGTTAAAAAAAACTTCAATATCTACTCCACAATTTGTAATAATCTCCACACATTTATCTATTCATTTGCTTTTGTAATAATTATTTTAAATTGTAAAAAGATGGACATCATGTATAATTAAACATATTTCACGTGTGCTAAAACGTCACGAGTAGAAAGATACACGCTATAATTAGCTAAAGGTATTTTAAAAAATATTTGAGGATTTAATTATAGCAAGTCCAAGTCGCCGACTCAACGGTGTCATTTTTCTTCCTGTCACAACAACATATCACATTTTGAACTTATTAAATACTAACCGAATTACCTGCGTGTCATACATTTTTTTGAAAGAAAATGATGATTGATTTTAAATCATTGTTATAATTTGTGGATGTGACCTCCATCTTCTGACTTTCTCCTTCTATATTTTGGAAAGGGAAACATTTCCTTGTTCAAATTTAAGTTTAATTTAAATCAAGGGGGAAGAATTCAGGGACCCCCTTTAATCAAAATGAAATATAGTTATCCAAGTACCCTACGAGTGATTTCTTTGTTCAAATTTAAATTTAACTTATATTAAAGGGAAAAAATTCAGTGGGGATGGCCCCCCCCTAGGACCCCCTTTAATCAAAATGAAATATACTTATTTAAGTAACCTTCGTAATGCAGTTTCAGAATATATATGGTTATGGGCGTCTATCTCCAAAACTCTAGGAGGAGTTCGATAACAGACAAACAGACAGGGGCTACAACTTTATATATATATATATATATATATATATATATATATATATATATATATATATACATATACATATATATATATATATATACAAACACACACACACACACACACACATACACACACACATATATATACATATATATATATATATATATATGTGTGTGTGTGTGTGTTTGTATATATATATTTGTACACACACATATATATATATATATATATATGTATATATATGTGTGTGTGTATGTGTATAAGATGATTGTTAATTAGATTTTCAATAATTTAGCGTAACTTTACACCTATTCACATCAGAAACAACTCTTATTTGCCGCAACATACCACAAGTCGTTTGAACACACGGCGTTTTTTACACGTAAGTCTCAGCTGATGCTTCTGGGCTGCGTTCAAGAGCGCAAACGCTGTGTTATTTTTTGCATAGTCGCTACCACAGTCCGCTGTTACTGTATAAATCGACTATCCACTTGCTATAAACTGACCTGTCACTAATAATGCTGGTTTCTTTAGCAAGCCACCAGTATCATCAATATTCGACCCACACCCAAAAAAAAAAAAAAAAAACAATCAAAAAAATATGCATATGGATGGTGTGATTCTAACGAGATATAGGGTATTTGTGTGCTTTTATTAAATGTCAGGCGCTCGTCATTGCTTGTATCTTTTGACTGGGGTTCGTCGAGATTGGCAAACTTCTCTCTACAAATTGACCTTTCATGTCCTAAAATGCAGGGGGATTTTTGAGGGCATTTTTCAGGAAAAAATGCGTCTCAGCATACGGGAAATACAGTATGTTTTATGAAGAAAAATAAATGAAGCATAACATATTCAGGGACTACTTTGGTTACTTGAACAATGACGTAAAGCAATTTTGCTTTTTTTCTGGCCTTACCGTTAGAAATTCCGTATGGCGTAATTCTTAGTAAGCTTGCTTAGCTAGAACAATTACAAATGAGCTTGGTCCTCACTGGGTCCTCCATACTTTCGGCCTTATGCCGCATCTACGCTACGCTTAGAAAATCTACATTAGAAAGTGCATTATAAGTTCAGCTATGCTTTATTTTGTCTAATAACATTTAAGAAAAAAAAACCAACAACGTTAACTTGTATCTTCGATGGCGGCCTTGCTTTCTGCTCCATAATGACTTTGGTGATTGTCAATCGAAAGTAATGCACGGCATGTTCTAAAATGGCTGCCTGTCGCGTGACATTAAACGAAGGGAGAAAAAAAAAATCTATCATCTTTTTTTTTTCGTTTCGATCGCTTAATTAGGTTGATTGAAAAGTCAACGTATTTTAAAGTTGTTCTGAAAAAAAAAACTTTTATTCAAATAACTTCATAGCGTAATTATTAAATTAACAAATTTTCCCGCTGCTATTGTAGGACCTTAGGTCACGTTTCAGGTATGAGGTTGAAATAAAAGATTCTATAGTTCGTTTGACAAAAGCTTTTATGTAATTAAGTAAATTAATTAGAAAAATATAATTAAATTCAACAAAAGTTTTCACTTACACCTTGTATAAATCATCTTAAAAATATGGTTCATCTGCATTTCCTAAATACACATTAATATATATAGACTTTTAAATAATAAAGTAAACTTAAACAAACGGCATTATCTATGTATGTATAATTAAAACGAAAGGTAGTACACGTGTGCTTCTTATAATATGTAGATATAATTTAATAATAGGCGGTTGATAAAATTTGAAGAATAAAAGCCAACAAAATGATACCAATCTATCTATATTTATAATTCTGAAAATGTGTGTATGTATGTGTGTGTGTGTGTATGTATGTGTGTGTGTGTGTGTGTGTGTGTGTGTGTGTGTGTGTGTGTGTGATCGGATGTTGTTTATGCGTTTCTACAGTTTTCATCCGATTTCGATGAAATTTTTTTTTTGATAGATAATTTTTCAGTGACGGTTTTGAGTTCAAATTGGCTGGACAAAATTACAACCTTGAAGGTGAAAAATCGAAAAAAAAAACTGATTTTTTACACTTCGCGCAAAAATCAATGGCAAAAGTTAATGTCTGTAAAAAAACAGCTTACAATCAATTTAGAGAGTTGAAATCTAACGCAAAAGATTAGTAGAATTATAAAAAAAATATATTATAAATAAAAATTATAGTATATTCTTATTATGACGGTCCATGGAAGAGGTTGCTTTCTTGCAAGATTGAGAACGCAAAAACGGCACTTTTCAGGGCCATCCCCTATTCAAATTGTTAGCCCCCCCCCCATTTAAGGATGTGTCTCAGTTGCACCCAATTGTTTTTACTAATATTGATTTTCGGATGGGGTGACATTAAACTCAAACTGCTCCAATTGAACGGCAAAAATACCTAGTAATGAAACACCCGGGCGATGACGGGTTATACTGCTAGTATTGTGAATAAAATTGATATTTTCTACACATCAACGTTTTGACTGGACTGAAGCACGAGGAGATAGATTTTCAATTCGGAATTTTAGAACATGCCTGTGTTCTTTTTCAATGATGCGAGGAATAAACAATGAAGCGGACCTAACTCTTTCGAGAAATGTTGTTGGTTGCAGGTCTCCCTGTGGAAATTATATTCTCTGCGTAAACCCAAGACCCTGTTTAATCCCTCCATCTTTGAATTTATTTTGAGAATAAATTTCAACTCCGACCTGCGACTTTCTTCTCGATTGTTGAATGAAAACGCTAAAAGGACGCATCTGATGTCATCGGTGCTATGAAATGGTTGGTTAACTTGTACTGCGACGGCATAAAAAAATTTTGTTGTCGCTGCTGGTTTTCTTATGTTTAATAAACCGAATTCAGAATTCCGTTCTCGATTCTCCAACATAATTTCGTTGTTTGCATTTGTGGCGGAAAAGCAGATATATAAGATTTGGACTATCACAATTCAGAGCTGGTGGGGGTGAAACTGTTATCAGTGATGATATGTCTACAGACTTGGCATCGGGTTTATTGCTGAACATGCCTTTGGTGAATGGTGCATACTTTATGTTGTTAAGAATCTATGAAGACGTTGGCGCCTGCCGTGAAGCGGGTTTTCGTTGAATATTTTTCTAATTGTTTGATCGAGTTTTAAATACTGGAAATCCTTTGCTAAGATGTGGAAAAGCTTGCGAATGTTGTTATTAAAATGTGTATGGTAAAATATAAACGCTGTCTGAAGTTATGGCCCAATTTTAACGCTTTAAGATATTTGTTTTAGTGATTCAAAAAGTGGCACACAAGTGGTTACTGCGCTATAACTTGCTTTAATTTAGGTTCATCTCGAGGAAGTTAATAAAGCCTTTTCCTTTGTATCGAGTTCTCGACATCTATATTTTCAAGAGCCTTCTTTATCGTTCGATGGTCTCTGTAAAGCTCCTTTGATATCTCCAATGTGGACATACTTTCACTCAATAACTTTGTTATTTTCTATTTTTCAGCAGTTGTTAGATACTTCCCTTTACCCATGTTTCAATATTATGGATAAAAAGTGTGCCCAATAGAGAGTAGAGCATATATAATTGTTTATTTAAAAATTATACCATAAATATGTTATAAAATAACTACAAAAATAGCCATTTTGTGTAAACACCTCCGGTCTTGATAAGACACCGGAGGTGTTGAAACAAAATGGCTAATTTTGTAGTGATTTTCTAACATATTTATGGTATAATTTTTAAATAAACAATTATATATATATATATATATATATATATATATATATATATATATATATATATATATATATATATATATGTATTCAAACAGATTTGGTTAAATAATTTAGACGTATCATGTCTATTTATTTTAGATTTAATCCTTTCGAGTCCACGAATTAATTCTTGGTGTTCCTATAAAATTGATTAAGAAAAATACCAAAAATTTCTTTCAAATATTTTTTATTTTCCCAAATACTTTCAATCTCATCTTCAGGGAGTTAAATTGTTAAATATTACTTTCACTGTTTGGTTTACTACGTTTTACAGCGTTCCAGGGTCAAAGTCAAATTCAGGAGGTTTTTTTTCTTATGCAAGGGAGATAACTTATTTATTTATTTATTCTTATTCTTATTTTATTTATTTTTATATATAAAACTTTGGTGTTACGAGCATTTAAGAACATTGTTGCTATACTCATAGTTGATTTTAGTTATTTTGGGCTTTAATTCTGTTACATAAAAGGGCTTCTAGAACATTGTTTTTGCTTATTATTATTTTGATGGAGTATTGGTGTATTTTCAATATCTAATTCTAAACATTGAATGTGGACATGAGTTTTCCTTTAAATGCTCTGAGAATGAACTATGCTCCTGCAAATGAAACGTAAGCCTTCTCGTCAGCATCGTTGTTGCAACACCAACATACGTATTGACACATACACACACACAAAATCTCCTACTGGCAAGAGAATTGTCTCTTGAATCGCGGGCTATTCTTATACGTACTTTCGACGTTGTCTCTTCTTCCTTTATCTTTCTACTTCTCATGACTTATACCTATCAAGTAAGATATCAGACAGTAGAGAAATCTCTCTCTCTCTCTCTCTCTCTCCATTCGTCTGTAAATACAGGGTGTAACAGCAAAATTGGCCAAACTGTTTAAAAGCAAAATTGTCCATTTGTTAGATTAAGCTCTGAACTGCTGTAACTTAGAAATGATTAAAGATATCTTACTGGAATTCTTCGAGTTTTTTATAACACTATTAGACTATACTTTGAGCAATAAGAATGTATAATTACTCTCCAAGCTTAACAAAGGAATTGTGATGAAATCGATCATAAAACGAAAATGGCATGATTATTAATTAATCATAGTTAAGGATCGGAATCTCATGATGTATTGAAATAAAGTTCAAAATTCTAGGATCATTTTTCAACTTATTCAAGATGATTTTCGCCATCTCTAACCTTCTAAATTTCTATCCTCGAGTAACAAGGTGCATCACACATTTTACGTATGATTTCACTTTCAAAACTTTTTCACTGCTCTTTGGACTGTCATAGCTGAAACGTGCCAAACGTATTATGGATTGAGTTGGATTTTAAAAAAATGTATCTCTTTAGCTCTAAGTTGAAATGATGATACCTGTTCCTGTTTGTTGAAACTTGACTAATGCATGGAATAATAATGCAACACAAAATGTACTTAGAACAAAATGTATTGAAACAAGAAAGTGTACACAATATTTACATATAGTCTTTTGTATATTCCTGGGAAGACCGTTCCTGGAGAATGTGTTGACTAAGTCGCAGTCGGGCAGAGTCTCTAGTTGAATCTCTTGATTCGCCTCTCCTGTCTTCCCGGTACCAACCATATTTATATAGTCGGTACTCCACTAGGCAAATTAGGTGGATCCTACCACAACACTGTTGTGACCTCCTGATACAATTTCCCCTCTACTGTTCCCTCATTTTAAAACTTTTTTAGAAGTCAGAGTATGAATATTGGCACCATTAATGAAGGCCTGAATGATCTTTTTTCCCTCGCCATTGCTCATTTCGGAAGGCATAGTGGGGGCAGACACAAAACGATTTTAACCTGTTCTCTTTCTAGCTGAATAACTCAATAGTTTTTTCCGTGATTCTTACGACAAATCGTGTCACGATGGCTGAACATCCTATCTGAAAACCTGAAAAAAAAAGGAAAAGAAAAGAAACTCAATTAGTTTAGTGGTCTTTTAGGTATTAAACATTTAGTTGTATGGAGAATTATGTTGTTACACAATTTGGACAATTTTGCTGTTACACCCGGCATATTTGTGATTGGCGCCTTCATGGCAAGTGGCTTCATAATTCGAATGCCACTGATCTCGGCGGTATCCAAATTTTGAATTTAACAATTACTCAATCTCTCAGTCAAATAATAGACTTCCAAACACATTTTACTAGAAATTCTGATGGACACACTTCTTTAACTGATCAGCCCCTGGTCTCCTCTGCGTATTGATGTCGCACTTTGATACTCTGTCATTTTGACAACTCTGATCGCGCAGTAGTGTCTGTAGATATTACTTCCCACTCGTCTGTTAGGCAAGAGCTCCTTATTCCCTGGACATCATTCTGTTACCAACGATTGGCATTCATTTCGTGATTTACTTCGCGAGTGCAATTTTTAATCTTTCCATTGAAAATTGTGCAACCGGGGTTTCTTCCTGGGTGGAAATACCAACTGCACTACTCTCCTCGGATCAATCTTGCCTGTTCAGCGGCTATAGCCTACAAGAATCACTTCTCCCGGCTGTACCGACGTGGTTGTTCGGGTCATAACTGACGCTTCTTTGTATCCGTTTGCTGTTCGCTGTTAAGAATAAGACACCATATAGCATCTCACAAGTTTGGTTTATCGATTTTACTAGCGGCTCACAAGAACAAGATTACATACTCAATCCCTCCCCTCTTCAATTATTTTGAAGTATTTCCACCTACTGCTGAAAAAGCTGAATGCTTTTCTCGTAAATTCACTTCTAAATCCACTATCGACTCCTCAGGTGTTTATTTGCCTGATTTTCTGGCCAGAACCGAATATCTACCGAGCGATATACATATAGCACCATTTGTTTCTGCTGTCATCTCCAAACTAGATCCCCACAAGCCATGCGAATGATTGTAAGCCTGCAATTGCTCAAAGGAAATGTACGCTTCGACTGGCACCTGTTATCTCTAAACGCCGCAATAAATGTTTGCTGCTTCATGATTTCCAGCTGTCGGAAATCCTCTGCTGTAGCTTAAAAAAAAAAAAAGAATTCTGGTGAATCTTCGGTTCCATTGAATTATCCTGTTAGTCTCATACCACCTTTTGACAAAAGTACTCGAGGCTCTAATCATTTCCGATTAGGTTAAGAATCTCACTTCACACGGCAAACAATATAGTTTTCGCTTCTTTAGATCAGCTGGCGGTATGCTACCACTGAATCTGGCAAACTTTAGATAAGAACGGTGAAGCTCGGGCTGTGACTCTAGAGATCTCAAAGGCGCTTGACAGGCTTTGATATGCTGGTTTTGTTCACAAGCTCAAGGGCTATGGCTTCTCCGGTCAAATTTTCGCTTTGATCTAATCTTTTGTAAAAAAGATCGTCTAATGAAAATCGAGTTGAACGGCATCTCTTCTAGATCCTTTCGCATTGTTTGACTTATTTCTTTTACTAATGTTCACAATACAAGGCCCAAGGGCTACTCAAGGTAGAGCGTTATTGTGTGGAGTTGTATTAGCATGAGAAAGGACAAGATAACAGGAAAGATTGACAGGTAATTCTATATTTAAAGAGATCAAGATTTAATTAGCGAATAACATTTCAGATTTCAGGCGGGGACGTTAAGAGTATAGAGTTGAAGTAGACTTTAGAAGGGACCGGAAACCCAATCCTAAACTGGAAAGAAGGGATGGACATCTACTCCTGTTCAAAAGACAGGAGAAGAGTGTGAACTGGACGATAGCAAACCTAATATTGGGAAAGGTATGAATCCATCTTTTAACCCCCACAAGTATGGTTTAAACATTGGGCTCTCTAACTGTTATGGTCCAAGTTCCTTGTACCACGGTGATGGTCCAAGGTAGAACCAATGAAGAATAACTCGAACACAGGTATGGAATAACACAGATATATTACAAACAGAAATATGTACAAAAAAGTAGAAGTATTAGTAATGACTATCAGATCTGGTTAGAGTGAACTATGTTGTCTCGACAAGTATCACTATTCCAATATCTTACAATAATCGTCTGACCCTCGACTCTGACTGACTCTGAACAGTATTTACTGTCCCACCCACGAGGGATAGATGTGGCACAAGGCCGAGTTTACCGTGGGTATTCCCGAGCCCGTAGGCTCGGCCAAAAAATGCCCGTAGAACCCGTATAAACGGGAACGGGTTGGTCAACCTCCCCGAACGAGGCTCTGCCCTTCGGCGGAGCCTCGTCCGGGTTCCTCTCTGCCCAGAGGCAGAGAGTTCGACCGTCTAGCCGAGTCGTCCAAAAAAGACTGACTCTGAAGTATTTAATGTCCTCCCCATGAGGGACAGATGTGGCACAAGGACGGGTTTAAAGTGGGGTACCCGAGCCCGTAGGCTCGGCCAAAAAATAGCCCGTAGATCCCATATAAACGGGATCGGGTTGGTCAACCTCCCCGGACGAGGCTCTGCCCTTCGGCGGAACCTCGTCCGGGTTCCTCTCTGCCCAGAGGCAGAGAGTTCCCCTCTGCCTCAGAGGCAGAGAGTTCGACCGTCTAGCCGAGTCGTCCAAAAAGGACTGACTGTGAACTCTGCTCCCTCTTGAGGCGCAGTATTTATGATGTCCGGAATAGTCCATTATTATTATGGGTAAGTTCCCATAACACTAACCACAGCTGTCAATCACCATCGCACAAATACTCTATTCTATTTTTTTTTTACTAATCTTGATCCAATACAAGGCCCAAGGGCTCCTCAAGGTAGAGGGTTACTGTGTGGAGTTGTATTAACGTAAGAAAGGGCAAGATAACAGAAAAAGATTGACAGATAATTCTAGATTTGAAAAGGTCAAGATTTAATAAGCGAATAACATTTCAGAGTTCAGGCAGAGACGTTACAGATATAGAGTTAAGTAGACTTTAAAAGGAACTGGAAACCCAGTCCTAAACAGGAAAAAAGGTATAAAGCTTTACTCCTGTTCAAAAAGATTAGGGAGGAGTATGAACCGGACGATAGGTGAACATATCTACTCCTATTGGGGTCGGAGAAATAATAAATAAATAGTGAAAAAAGTCAGAGTTCAGACCTGGGGGTTGTTAGTTAAAGGTGGTGGGATTATATTGAAAGTACAATTAGTTTTTCTTTACTGACATTTATAACAGACGACCAAACTTAGGCCAGCGGCACTAATATCCTTAGAATTAGTCACATCTTCCGATTGGACTGCATCCTCTACACTAAAATAGTAATAGCTAAGGTTTGGTTTATTTGATTTATTTTGTTTTACGGTTTATCAATCTAGTTTATTTAATGCCGGATATTAGGATAGGTTCGTATGAATAGAATATGTATTGTTTGTAAGAAATCAGTTTGTAGATCAGGTTTCATTGATGTGTTTTTATAAAGATCATTTTTGTCAAGAGTCTAGTTTCATTGATGTATTCTTTTCAGATATACAGTCTGTAGAGAAATTGATCGGTGGGGGTTGTGAGGTATAGGTAATGGGATCATTTTGAAAGTGCAATTAGGTTTTTTATAACAGATGACCAAACTTAGGCCACAGGCACTAATATCCTTAGAATTAGGCTCATCTACCGATTGGACAGCATCCTCTACACTAAAATAGTAATAGCTAAGGTTTGCTTTATTTGATCTATTCTGTTTTACAGCGTATCAACCTCAATAAATTTAATGCCGGCAAAACCTTTAGGATAGATTCGTATGAATAGAATATCTATTCTTTGTAAGAAATCAGTTTATAGACCAGGTTTCATTGATGTGTTTTTATAAAGATCATTTTTGTCGAAAGTCAAATGTATTTTTGGTAATGCTTTGTTTTTCAAAAATGTATTTCCGGGTTTTCTGTTTGAATCTACTTCTATAGGATTTTTCCCGTTTGAATATGACCGCAAAGTACCGGAGATTTAAAATCGGTGTTTTCCTTCTCCTAAACGTTTGTGAATTAATTACCAGATATTAATATCTTACCTGTACAAATCTCTCCAAATAATAATGATAATAATAATAATAAATATGGAATCGGTAAAGGTAAAAGGGAAAACATTCAGGGCTAATTGTTAAGAAAGATAATTGTGGGCAGATGAGCGTGTGTATGCTTCTCTGTCTTCCATCTTCATTGGCTCGATAAACACCGGTTCGGCTTGTTTGTTTTTTGTTTAGCGGCATATCAACACCTCTATGGGTTATTTTGTAGTGGATCTAGGAAGGCTGCGTGAATATTTAAAGTTGCGCTGCAGATAAAACATGCAATATCCACAAACATAAATTATAAGAAATAAATCGCCAAATGGTAACGATATTCAATTACGACAAAAGGGACAGGTTTGGAACAATAAATAAATTTTTATATACACAATTTTATAATTTTTATTTTGTAATGATGTGTACGAGAGTATATTTCAGAGAAAAAGTTCTTCACTGTTTCGGAAATGTTCAATGCCGAAAGTA
Organism: Acanthosepion esculentum; assembly: GCA_964036315.1. Classification (NCBI taxonomy): domain Eukaryota; kingdom Metazoa; phylum Mollusca; class Cephalopoda; order Sepiida; family Sepiidae; genus Acanthosepion; species Acanthosepion esculentum. Next base: position 38,814,314 of record OZ038489.1, read on the forward strand.
AGTAAAAGTTGTCTGCCTTTTACTATAAAGGTTAAATTTAAATTAGACAAAAAATCTTTCTAAGAAAGATATTGAATAGAAAAAGTTTGTCGATGAAATTTTCCTAATTTTTCATAAAGGAAGTTTGTTCCAAAGTGCAGTATAAAAATGAAGTTCTTTCTTGGTGTCTCTCTGAGTTTGTATCTACTTTGCGTGTGTAAATATCTCACTTGCCTGCGAGTAAATCTCTGTGCATATCCCTTGCGTGTGAGAAACTCAATGCGCCGAAAACTTGTTCGTCGTTTTTATTTATAGTTTTTGTAACGACTGAATCGGCTCAATGGAAGCTTGGAAGACGTTGCCAATAATTCCAAGAAATGAGGGGGTATGATTGTATTTTTCTATTTTTTATCCAATAGGATTTCTTGAAACATTTAAATTAAGGGTGAATTCGAGAAAGATTTTTTGAAGTCAGTTGAGCCTATTTTTGCACAAAATTTGATTGTTTTTTTATGGAAATTTCTCAAAGCTTATTTTTATTTAACAACTAATGAAATTCAAGAAAATGTTTGAAATTGAAATAAGGTTTACTAAAATTTAATGCCGAATTATAAATATTTTGTACGCAATTCTATTCCTTCAACAACAGATATTTTGTGCATAATTTTATACTTTTAGGGTACACTTATGTTTAGATATATAATTTATAGATCATAAAATGTATTATTGGTAATTAAAAAAATGTAATATTGGTAACTAAAAAAGTGTTGCTAATAATTTAACTAAAACTGTATTGTTACCCTTTTTTAGTGTTGTATTGACTGTCGTCTTGCAATAAAATATATCGCTGGTAATTTTATTATAAAAAAGTAATGTTGATTTTTGTTTGGGGGTTCATTATTTGCCCATAGCTGGGACCCAAACAGGTGCTACCACCCTGGATCAAGGTGGACCTTGGAACAGCAGCATATAAGAGGTGGTACTACGCTCCACAAAACCTCCAATCTTCCGATCAGAGGCCTTGCTGCCGGATGTAATTTACCATCATGCATCAGGACGGTCGACAAACGTGGAATTTATTTCACTTGCCTAAGTTGTTTTATAACCTATGACACAATTTTTCTATAAGTCTCATATGCACTCTGCAGGCCATATTGCGATAATGGAAGACTATTTGGAAAACTCACGGTGGAGTAATAGATAACAGCTCGGATAGAGGGATCGAATCCATTACATTCACTTATGTGCTAATACTCTTGGGAAAGGCATGAATCCTGTCCTTCTCCTCCCAACTATGGGTAAATAGCAGGACAGACCGGGTTCTATATCTTTGGATGGAAACTGGTCTACTGCGGGAAAAAATATCTACCTCGTCAGTCATGTATCGAATGATACATGATCGCCTAAGCGTGTATTACGCATGACACATAACTGACTGAATCTCATTAAAGAGGGACTATTTTTATTACACGCCGTTAATTCTCTCCGGACCACCAGGCTCACCTTTCATTATTTCAGCCGTTCTACTCCCCGGGCTTCTTCGGGTTTCATACTCAGTAAACTCAGAATCTTGAATCGAACCCTTTATTCAATCCACATTATGTGCGGGGGGGGGTCTTCATTCTGTTTTCCATGCTGAGGGATTTTTCATATTATTTAATAGTCAGCAGTATTATTAACTTTATACTGTTACTTCGTTTCTTACACTGAACCAGAATATGTGACTTTTCAGCACTATAAAAACACAGGGATTGAACTGGCAATCCGTGGCAGTTGTGGGTTCAATCCCACTCTCGGGAATTGCTAAAAGGTAACACACTCTAGTTCAGTGGAAGGAATGAAACTAGCATGTCCATATGCTAGTTTAATTCCCATTTCCAATCTGAAGGGATATTTCATATCAGTTAATAGTCTCCATTTTGATTCACCTTTGTGTCACTTGTCTGTTTCTTCAACTGATGCAGAATATGTGATTTTTCGTCACTGCCAGACACAGGGATTGAACTGCCAGAGAATCATACTTAGGGGGATATGTCATATTAATTAATATTCATCAGTATTATTTAATTTTCTGTCATTTGTCCGTTCCTTCCACTGAACTAGAGTGTGTTACCTTTTAGCAATTCTCGAGAGTGGGATTGAACTCACAACTGCCACGGAGCCAGATATGCTTTAATCAACACATTAATCCACAAGGCCGTGTATTTCTTGATGGTTACAAATTTTTGGTCGGTACATTCTTCAGTCTTCTTCAAGCGTGGGTTATTTCCGGTCTTTAATATTCGCTCAGCGCCATTGGGAATTGTATATTCTAGTTGAAACGACAAAAGATCACAATCGGAAGAATGCTCATGAATATTTTAAAGTTCAACATCTCGTCATGCGATTATGCGTGGGCAGCAAGTACCCGGTGCAAATTCGTCCTGGGTATGACGATAAACTACATCCGGCAACAAGACCTCTGACCGAGAGATTGGAGGTGTTGAGGAGCGTGAAACCGCCTCTTAATTGCTGTTCCTCCCAGTTTCACCCTGACCCGAGGTGGTAGCACCTGTTAGGATCCCAGCTATGGGAAAATAGTTAACCCCTCCCAACTGGGGTCAAAACATATAAAAGTGTAGAAATACATTTTTATAGTGAAGCTGCCAGCAATATATTTTCATAGAAAAAGAAATAAAGAAAAAATACCACCGATACAGTTTTCTAAGGAAGGAAAAAAATATTACCAGTAATACAGCGTTCAAGGGGTGACGATAAACTACATCCGGCAGTAAGACCTTTGATCGGGAGGTTTTGAGGAGCGTGGAACCATCTATTGATTGCTGTTGTTCCCATGTTCACTCTGACTCGGCGTGGTGGCACCTGTTGGGGCCTATTTACGAGCAATATGAAGATGTGAAAATGGATTTTGTAGTAAGAATACCAGCAATACATTTAAAAACAAAAAACAAAACATTATCAGCAATACATTTGCCTCTCAACAAAAACGCTCTTTACAAAAATACGTCAATGAGACCTGATCTTCAAACTGATTTCTTGAAAAGAATACCATGTTATGTTCATACGAACCTATCCGTAAAATGTTGTCAGCATTAAATAACCCATTAAGATGTTGATACGTAGTAAAACAAAATAAACCAAACCAAACCTGGTGGGAACAGATGACTAAATAAAAATAAAAAGAAGTAAACAAAAAATAAATAAAAAAGACAGGAACATTAGGAATCTGCCGTAAACAGCAACGAAAATGAAGGCAATATCCCGAACTACTGTCAGTCAAGATGACCGGATATCGCCTCGGGTAGGTGCCGTCTCTGAGAGACTATTGGGCCTTAAGCCCACATCTGACCTCAAGTGGAACTCGTAAATACGATCTATTATGATCGGCTCCCTGTACCACTCTAGTAAGTACCTGACTCTTCATTCTATCTTCTAACTTTTCAAGAGCCAGATAAAGCCGAAAATGGAGTACTGTTGTCATATTTGGGCGGGAATTGCCCAGTCATCACTTTCCAGTCTCGATAGAGTCCCAAAGCGTCTCTGAGTCCTTGTGGGTGACGAATTATTTTAGACACTACAACCTCTCTCTGGCAGGCGAGATGTGGCAATCCGTTTATTCTGGTTTATCGCTACTTCGATGAAGAGTGCTCGGGCGAATTACATTCTTTGGTTCCGCCAGCCCTTACCGTCACGGTTAGGACCAGTAATGTCACTTACATTTTAGCAAAGCAATCGCATTCCATCGGTGAGAAGTAAGTTCTCACCCGAATAGTTTCTTCCCACGAACCACTGCTTTGTGAAACCGACACCCAAGAGGATATTACCCTGATCACTACAATCTTAACCTGTTCAAGTCTGAAGTTAACCTTTATCTTCCACTCCTATCCGGTAATCTGCCTCTTAACGTAACCCACTACCTTGAGTGGACCCCAGGCTTAGTATAGGGTGAACCTTACTAAAAATAAAAAAAAGGCAAAGGCGACATCTGCTAATTAACTGAAAGATTTCACAGTAAAAAATAAATGTCACAATGAAGAGCAATTAACATGTCGAATCAATTAACTGTGTCGTTATTCTGAGCAATTATAAATATCTTGGAAATGTGGAGACAGTTCAGATAAGCGCATTGAATTTCTTCGAATACAATTAGATTAAAGCGTCATTTAAATGCTGAATGATTTCGTTCCAAAATTTTTACAATATTTATTATTTCTTAGGAGAGAGAGTTTAATTTGTTTCGGGCTGATAGCAAAAAAAAAACAACAAATACAAACAAACCAAAAAACAAAAAACCAAAACA
>OZ038489.1:38821092-38836092 GCA_964036315.1 Acanthosepion esculentum
AAATGCTGGAGTAGTCCATATATTATACGGCGATTATGTTTTTTTTTTATTTTAGAAATATATATTGCATTTAAAATAAACGGGGTTTTTATTTTATATTTAAAATAAATGAGGATTAATGGTGTTTATAAAAATATATGTATATGAAAATAGACGGACGTAAAACTATACGGAAAAAAAAGTATTTCAAGTTGGGATTATTATTTTATATTCAACGTAAAGTGAGGGTTACTGGATTAAAAAAAAATATTAAAATGTTTTAATATAAAAATAAACCCAACTTTAAATAAAATTAATTTTTATTTCATTTATTTTATAATTTAAATTATATAACAATCAGTCTCTACCGAGTACCCGAACATTGGGTTATGCATGAAACCGTGCTATCAGTGAGGGATAATATATATATATATATATATATATATATGAGTGTGTGCGTGCGTGTGTGTTGTGCGTATGTGTAGTACAAGGCAAAAAAATAATTGACGCTCGTTGAAGAAATCGTCAAACAAGCCACTTTGGAAACATCATTTGCTGTTTCGAATCAATCTATTTTGCATTGACGAACACCAAGTTTCTATTTTCCCTGTCGGTAGTTTTTAGCCGTCGGCCAGATCCGCTACGGCTACGGCTAGTATATGTTCCAGTTTGATTTGTCTTTTTGATTAACTTGCGGACACATGACTCACTTCGATTAATCTTATCAGCTATCGTCATATTCGACAGCCCAAGATCACGAAATGCGGCGACTTGGCCTTTCTCGAAGTCAGACCAATACTTAGGCATGTAAATACAAATGTAATAAGCTTTATATTTTGTTCATCCTCATCTCTATGGGTGCGTCCATTTTTTGCCTCGCACTACACACACTCACACACACACACACACACACACACACATATATATATATATATAAATTCGGTAGAGCACTTTAGAAGAAAACGCGAATTCGTAAACAGTGACTGCTACTGCTGATAATGAATCGAGCACTCTGAGTCCCTGGCGTGTTTATTCAAAAATAAATACTTAAAAATTCACCTTCCTCTCGGCCGGGAGCTGATATCTTAGGGGAAAAATTCCGACTCATGCCAAATCAGTCGGGTTACGATCTTCAGTTACGAATTGATGATATAAATAAATCGAGCGGGTGCAAAAAGTTCAGTAAGCGTTTTAACAGAGGACGAAAAATGTGACACCGAAATCCGAAGTATCTTTGGAATAGCGAAAGAAGCGTTCCAAAATCTAAGCAAGATTTTCTGATAAATGGGAAAAAATTCGATAGAAACAAAGAAAAAGTGCGGGATTGATATAGGATATCCTTCCTCTTATAAGGCACAGAGTGTCGGAAAATTTCCCTAAGGATGTGGAAAAAAAAAGAAAAAAGAAACTAGAGGTATCCGAAATGCACTTCTACAGAAAGATACTGAAAATTCTGTCATCGGAGCAACAAAGAAAGCCATAAATAAAATGGCAACGCAAAGAACAATATTCATAGGATCAGGAAAAGACAGCTGAAATTTCTTGGACTCATAATGAGGAAGAAAGGCTTGGAAGATTTAAGCCTCACGGCGCATATTGTGGGCAAGAGTGCTAGGCGAAGTTTGTGTGAATGGATGGCGGAACTGGATGGGGGTTGGATTTAGTAACGGAAGAAAAATTGCTAAGAGCCACACGAGATAGAATGTTGTGGAGAGTCATGATCGGCCATGTCGTGAAGGGATGCGATAGATGAAGAAGAAGATGTCAGTCATGAATCGAAAGAGACTTGATCGCGCAAGCGTGAAGCGCGTATGGCACATAAACGACTGACTCTTCTTGTGTTGACACCTTTGATCATGTTTCATTTTTTGCTGCTGTCTCCAGCTGCAGACTTTATTCCTGGTTCTTAGTCATAGTTTCTGATTCGTTCCTTTGTTTCGTTCTGCCTGAGTGAATCTGATTCCAGTAGCAAATAAACTTGTCATTTACTTTACCGTTCAGCGTCCTCATCTCTTCACGGTTGGGTCGTTCAATATCTTCATTCGCTTCTCATTGCACATTGTGTCGTCTCGAACTCTATTTTGCTGTCATATCATAAAATGAAAGAGACAACAGTCAAACGTTAAAAAAAAAAAGAACTGATGATAAATTCATACATAAAAGTCGAAAACGATTATTCGTTGTGCGCAAAGGTTTCCACAATTTTATTTAAAACAAAACATGGTTTTATATTCAGTGTCTAGTTTAAAAAAGATTGATACCCGGAATATGGGTCCAAATCCAATGCATTCTGTCTCACACACACACACACACACACACACACACACACATATATATATTAAGCCAAATTCCAGGTGGTCAGTGATCGACTACGACTTCCAGTTTTCACGCAATCAGACCGACTGCCGTATGATTGCGTGAAGGCACATGAAACTGGAAGCCGTGGTCGGCCATTGTCCACCTGAGACTTGGCTTAAAATGCATCAAGGCTCTGGCATTTTTATGGTATTAAGCACTTTTTTCAGTGTGCAATCTTAGGATCATTTTCTTTTGGAAGCTGCTTATTCTTATCTGTAATTATATATATATATATATATATATATATATATATATATATATATATATATATATATATATATATATATGTATATATAGTTAAATTCCCAGATCTGGGAATTTAACTGTATTGTCGACATGGAAAGAAAAAAAATCACTTGCTATAAAGGTAATTTACATTAACCAGAAAAAAAGGATCGGACAGAAGCGTCTATCTTTTTAAATTTGGATTTTTAATGTAACTATAACAACATAGATATTTCGATTCCATTTTTGCCTTGGAAATGTCGGAAGACGAAACGCGTCGGCAAAATCTAAGATTTTTCTAATTGTCATTTTATACCATATATATATATATATATATATATATATATATATATATATATATATATATATATATATATATTTATTTAGGCAACATATCTTCATTCAACCATTATGTCTATTTATTTTAATTTTAATCCGCTCGAATTCTCGGATCAACTTCTTCATGTTGATATTAAATTCATTAAGGAAGGCACCGCAGTTTTTTTCATTTCTTTTATGTTCACAAGTACTTTCAATTAGCCCATTAAGATGATCTTGGATGAGATTTAAAGTACATGGGGAAAATAAAAGAAATGAACAAAAAACAAAAAAAACAAAAAAAAAACCTACGGCATATTCCATACATCTCATAGTACCACAAGGATGGTACTTCAAGAGCAGCTCCTGTATTTGTAATCATTTGCAATGTGTGCAGGGTTTTTCGCCCTCTGATCACTCACCCCCGGAGAACTTTCGTCGTTGGTTTATTTCACAAACTTCCTATATGTTGTTTGTCTCTTCAGTCTTGTTTATGGATGAGGCAATATTTGGAAGGGATAGAATAAAAAATTCAATTAACATTTATGGCTGGATCGGAATCTCAATGGTAAAATACACGTTAGACACCAGCATTAGTTTACGATTAATGTGTGGGCTGGAATTGTAGGTGTCTGGTAGGTCCATGTGCTCTCCCGGCACGTCTTAGAGGAGCTGTCCTCAGGGATTTTATTTCGAACACACTTCCAGGTTGTACCCCTGCTGATACGAAGACGTATGTGGTTCATGCATGATGGGGCTCCAACACAGTCGCATTGTTCGCAATGTACTGGCTGACATCTACATGAAAGATGGATAGGTAGGGGAGGACCGGTTCCATGGCCAGCACGTTACCCCCGACCACAATCCTTTGGATTTTACATGTGAGGCGATCAAAAACAATTGGTTTAGACATTAATAATGCAGAGACGCTTCATCAGCGTGTCATGGGGGCCTGCAAAACAATTCGATACCGTGAAGGAGCATTTGAAAGGGTCCGCCAGTCAATGATCCGACGGGTGCATGTGTCTGCAGAAGCAAGCGGAGGACATTTTGAACATTTTTTTATGAGTTGCTGTGTTGAGGTACAACGATGGTCTTTAGGACATATGTTTATATGGACATTTTACATTGTTTTAGTGTCAGGAACCCGCCCCTAAAGTTTGTAAAAGTATTTTTGATACACACGGCATATGAATAAAGACAAAAGGAAAAAATCATTTCAGCCAACCTGTTTTGTCCTCTGATGGACATGACCATGGAAAATATAAGGGTTTTATTTTGCAAGTTTTCCTTTTGTCTTTATTCATATATCCTTTTACAGATATATTTTTTAATTATATCTGAATTTTAACACACACACGCACATACACATATATATATTAGTAAAAATACGTAGTACCCTATGCCGCCAGTACGACTCGATCTTTCATTAACTCTGAGTTGTCCTGGCGGTGTAGGGTACTATATATTTTTACTAATATATACTTTATAGCTCTGTTATTTTGCATTGAGTACTCTTTTTATTACATCAAAGGATATATGTATATATTTGTATGTGAACATTTATACGTACATTTATTTATATTTATTAATTTGATTATATATATATATATATATATATATATATATATATATATATATGGTCTGGAGCCCCTGCTGTTTGCCTCAGGGTTCTTGATAAGATCCAGAGACGGATATGCAATGTAATTGGCCCTGATCTGTCATCCCGTCTGCAGTCGCTCTCTCACAGACGCGACGTTGCCTCGCTCTGTCTTTTTTACAAATACTTTCACGGTAATTGCTCCGAGGAGCTGCTTGCGCTGGTTCCTAGGCCTCATGAATTTAAACGTCCTACGAGGCTGGCATCCCGTTCCCACCCCTTCACCGTTGAAACTGTTAGATGTAGACGTCTCTTCTACTCCAATAGCTTCATGTCTCGCACATCTCGCCTGTGGAACTCCCTTCCTTATTCCTGTTTCCCTGACAAATACAATCTCCAACTATTTAAGTGTAACGTCAATCGACATCTACAGTTCCCTTCTCCACATCCTTTCACCTTTCATTCCTATATGCTCTCGCTCCAAATCTTCTGTAACCCCCTTGACTTGATCGATCCACTATCTTTCTCCACATCCTCTCATTTACCACTCCTATCTGCTCTTCCTCCAAACCTTGCGTACTAGTGGCCTCCAGCCTTGCTTGGGGTGATAAGCTTTAATATATATATATATATATATATATATATATATATATATATATATATATATATATATATATATATATATAACTTTCTCCATCAATTCGTTCATTTCTGTAGTTCACTGCTACCAACAAGCAGATTTTTTTCTCCTGATGATGGCCATGCTTTCCGAAATTAGTCGAGGAATCTAACTGGAATAATAAAATTGGAAGTTTTATGGTCCACTATCTCCGTCGCCACTGTTATGGTCCAAGGTTAGGACCAAGGAAGAACAACACGAACACAAGAGTAGAAATAACAAAGATATTTTAAACAGAATAATAATACAATATGTTGAAGGTGTTAGTATGACTGTCAGTCTGGTTTGGAGTGAACTACTATTGGCTCGACTCGATTCCGTCTCGATATTTAACAACCCTCCCACGTGGGTCGAATGTGGCACAAGGCCGGTTTAATGTGGGCTTACCGAGCCCGTAGGCTCGGGCAAAAATATGCCCATTTAGAACCCGTATAAACGGGTTCAGGGACTGTCTACCTCCCCGGACGAAACCCTGCCCCTCGGCAAAGCCTCGTCCGGGTTCCTCTCTGCCAAAGCAGAGAGTTTGACAGTAGTCGGAAACAGTCAGAGACTCGATTCCGTCTCGACTCGTTCACGTCTCTCTTGAGAGGCGCAGTATTTATAGTGTCAGGAAGAGTTCATTATGTCGTTATAGGTAAGTTGTCATAACAGGAAGAATATTAATATACAACCCAGTGTGTCTGAAGATTTTAATTTTTTAATATTTTTTATTGTTCAAAACACACACACACACACACACACATATATATATATATATACATACATACATGTATATATATATATATATATATACATACATACATGTATATATATATATATATATATATATATATATATATATATACATATATACATACATACATGTATATATATATATATATATATATATATATATATATATATATATATATATTTATATATATATATATATATATATATATATATATATATATATATATATATATATATATGGTTTCCGTAAAGTTCGTGTGCACATTAAAAAATTTATAACTTTATATGTATTTGCGATAAAAATATTAAAAAGGATTAAAAAGAAGTAAATCTATAAGTTTTAAGGCTTTATTGAAATTTTCTTTAAGTTTCCACATGTCCTCCACGGAAAACATTTGCAAACTGATTTACAGTTATGTCTGAAATCACATTAGTTCTTTTAGCTATACTTAAAACTAGCTACATTAAACATTATAACATTTTTTACAGATTATTTCTATCGCAAATACAAATAAAGTTATAAATATTTTAAAGTGCACACAAACTTTATGGACACCCTGATATATATATATATATATATATATATATATATATATATATATATATATATATATATATATATATATATGACGGAGTAGTTGTTCGCGGGAAGAAACTTTATTACACAATGTGTATTACGCCAAGTGGCTTGGCGTAATATGCACTGTTTAATAAATAAATATGGGGCGTCTATTTAAAAACGAAGTATCCAACTCTATGGACCCAATGCGATGTCTTACGACCTCCCAATTATTAATTAACAGCACAATCCGACAATATTTCTAAAAATTGTAAACTTTGTCTGGATAAAAAAAATGAAACTATAATCCCCTTCCCGAACGAACGAAGAATACCGAATAAAAGATGCAGATATCAAAGCAAAATTTTATTGCGTTAGTTAAAAATAGAAAATTAAGAACGGATATCTTGTAAGATAATACTGATAAAAACGCATATATTACCAAAACTGAAAAAAAAACACAATACTGTAATAAAACAAACAAATTATAACCCCGCTCCAACTCCCAAAAATAAATAAATAAAAAATAGAGAAATAAAAGCATAAGTGCACGCCCACAATTATATAAATCTAATAATAAAAATAATAATAATAATAATGATAATAATAAGAATAATGATAATAATAGTAATAATGATAATAATAGTAACAATGATAATAATAATGATGATAATAATAATAATAATAATGATAATAATAATAATAATAATAATAATAATAATAATAATAATAATAATGATAATAATAGCAATAATAATTATTGAGGGGTCTCCTCTTTTTACACAAATGGACTCACCCAGGGTATACATATACTACTGCCAGTGAATACCCGACAGTCAAGTCGTAGTAGTAGTAGTAGTAAGAACGTAGAGTCGGTCGAGTAGAATAACATAGCGGCAAGAGTCACAGTAACAAGCACGTAGACTCAGTTAGAAGTCATACAGCGACACATCGATACCAAAGACTTTATATATATTTGACTACTAACCCCGCATTCCTGGAACTACTAACCTGTATTACCAGTTTGTATTAATACGTTAATACATTTATTTCCTATATTCATTCTTGGCGTTTGTTATTATTTGATGCCGGATTTCAACCCGGAATCCACAACAACAACAATAATAATAATAATGATAATAATAAACACTATCGAATAATCAATCAGTAAATATAAAACACACATTAATCAATCTTCTAAATAAATAAAATTCTGTATCTGTCTATATTTCTGAGATGAGGTATTATGTACATTATTTACATTATTCGGACTATTGTCTTCATCTTTGTTGCCATATTTATTACAACGTTTTGGTCGTTGTACGCTCCGGCCTTCTTCAGGTGGTTGGAATGTCGAACTGAACCCTTTATTTCGCTCACTAGGGTAGACTGTTCTAGTTCCACGTGCCATGTTTAATGGATGTCAGAGGGAAATTAATGTAAATAAAATTCTGTCTGTCCGTCAACGTGCCTGAAACCCCTTTAACTCGGGGTATACTCACTCTACATACACATATTATACCCTTTTGAAATTAGGTTGATACCCGGATTGAGAATCAGCTCTTCATCTAGTGCATGAACTTGCAGGATTATGATTTGTGTCCGGATGAGGGGGTAACAATTAAAAATTGAAATTTTAAAATAACTGAAAAAAAATTAGTGATTCTAAAAGTTTTTAATTTACATTGAGTTTAAAGTAACACAAAAACTTCGTGAGTTTTAACAGTCTTTGTTTTAAATTCAGTTTAAAATATCTCCAAAACTTTGTGAATTGAGGAAATCAATTTTATTTTTTTCAAAATGCCAAGGAATCAGAGTTAAAGCGGAACGTTTCTTGACGCGAAGTTTTGAAGTTCCGCAGAGTTTGTGATTTGAAGAACTCAAATTTCGACCCGAATTGGAATTTTTAGCCCAAAGCGGAGTTTTGGCCAAAATCAGACTTTCGGCCTAAAAATTTCTTTTGTTCAGAATTGGACTTATAGACCGAATCAGGGCTAAAGTGAGGTTTTGATCTTCCATGGAGTGCTATGAGGAATTCAAAGTTATTTCTTCAAACATTGCTGTTTTTTATGCTGGATCAGAGTTCCCTTTATGTTGGGGCCGAAGGAACAATTAGCCTTCGGCAGGAGCTAGCTTAAATGTCCGCACGAAGTCCAGCTTTTAAGCTAATTAATAATAATTAAAAGTGATTTAAAAGCTAACAAACAACACTAAACTATAAAATAACTACTTTCCAGACCATAATTAGCTCTAATCATGAGACATTATAATAATTTAAAATAACCGTTCCCAGCTTTCCAGCAGCCGTTAGAATAACACAATAAACTGTCCTGAAGAATGAAACAGACTGCCGAGCAAAGTATGCATATCCCTTCATGGCAATTGCCTACAAAGCAATACAATATACGAAACCTCTGTAAAAACAGCAAAGAATGAATAAAAAATATAGGTATGTGTAAATGAAGGACCCTGAAAAAAGAGAAACTATGCACGAAACAAATCTTCTAACAACACTATATACGCGAACAGCACAATACCGTCTTAACATATATGTGAACTTAATATAAATCGAAATACACCTAATAAAATAACCACTTTCTGGTCAATAATTAGTTCTAATCAATAGTGATTACAATAATTTAGAATAACCGATTCCTCCTCTTCAATAGCCATTAATAAACTGGAAATAACTGGACTTGCTGCCCATAGTCCCCTAATGACAAACATATATAAACAGTCGAGGTATTATCCGACCGACATGAGATTGTGGAAGCATAAAACAGATTATCAGTATTCTATGTTCATATATATATATTAATATACGTTATTTTTTTAGATACAAATATTTAAGTAAATGCTGTGTTTATAATAAACAATATTACCAAAATTTACCGGCCCGAATGACCGAGAAATTTCATAGAAAATATGCGTCCTCGGACAGGAATCGAACCTGTATCCTACACAGAACAGTCATATAGCCTGACGTGATATAGCATTTAGCTACAGAGAAAGCGTCTGGTTAGCAAAGTCAAATTACTGTTTTTGAACAACATATTTCTGTTTTAAGCTTCGTATAGTTGCTTTAATTTGGGGAGAATATAAAGACAAAAACATTCCAACATGTGGAAATTTTTATTATGCTGTTCCTCGATCTAAGCTCTTGGCTCACATGAGCAATCATCAGAGTGGTTATATGGGCATTTCAACAAAGGTATTCAGCATCAGAGATGATATCCTACTATATTTACCGTTATCGTCACAGTAACTTCTATCTCTCTCTCCATATATATATATATATATATATATATATATATATATATATATATATATATATATATATATATATATATATATATTTATATATCTTTATATATAAATATATCTTTATTTATATATATATATCTTTATATATATACATATCTTTATTTATATATCTTTATTTATATATATATATATCTTTATTTACATATATATATATATATTTATTTATATATATATATCTTTATTTATATATAATTATATATATCTTTATTTACGTCTATATATGTTTATTTACATATATATATCTTTATTTATATATATATCTTTATATATATTTTTTTATTTACATATATATATGAAGAAATATAGTCTTAAAGTGTGCTATATTTATGGGATAAAGTGCTCAATATCAGAGATACAGCGTGTGTAAATATAAAAGTGAACATAGAAGTCAACACTTAGAGGCGACAGTCTGTTTCATGCTAGATGCAATCGTCAGAGTTGCCTGACGATTGCTTCTAGCATGAAACAGACTGTCGCCTCTAAGTGTTGGCTTCTATGTTCACTTTTATATTTATATATATATATATATATATATATATATATATATATATATATATATATATATATAGGTTTATTTACATATATATCTTTATTTATTTATATATGTATTTTTACATATATATCTTTATTTACATATATATATATATCTTTATTTATATATATATCTTTATTTACATATATATATATATATCATATATATATATATGTATATATATATATATATATATATCTTTATTTACGTATATATATCTTCATATATATATATATAGATATATAAATATATATATATTGTTTTAAATATGACGTAGCGCATTCTTTTTCTGTAAAAGGAATATTTTATCGTCTAACATTTCTTCACAAAGAGTCGTTAGAAAAAAAAACAAACATACAAAAATTCAAACAATAATCATAAACGGCGAAAATGACACGAAGGGTAAATAAGGATACACGACTAAAATAAATTTATTACTAAAACAACAAATCGATGCAAACAAACTCCTTCTGGGTATAAAGAGGAAATAAATGTACTCACGCCCCCGCCATGAGATTCAGAGAACGACGAAAGTTCTCCTTTTTCCTGCATAAAGTCGGCCGATGAAGCTTGATATGAACAGCTTCTAAAAAACGGAAATGTTTAGCCGATCAAGCTTTGTGCAGTACCCTAAATGCTTTGTCAGAATATTCCAAACAGCAACCCGGGTTGTTAACCAAATGTAGTCCAATCGCTGACTAACGAACCGACCGAGTGAAGCGAATCATATCGCTGACTCCACCCTGTTTTATATGAGTAGGTACGTGTTGTCCAATCCGGGTCTCGAACCACAGGTTTGTTCGCCCCACATAGTCAGTTGGCACTGACATGTGAACTGAGAAATAACAGAACTTCTTTGCACGTAGAGCACGCCATACTTAGAGAAAGATGGGAATACCGGAATAGTATCAAAGACAACAGGCAACTTGACAGGGGATAAGCTAGAAGCCACACACGCCGCCACCCTATTGACAAGTATCTGACTACTGGTAGTTTTAAATACACTGGACAAAGACAAGGCCCCAAATCCACGGGAGTCTTAAGTTCCACCGTATATATATATATATATATATATATATATATATATATATATATATATATATATATATATATATATATATATATATAATAAAAAGGCTTAAACACTAATATAACCATGGAATATTAGTGTTTAAGCCTTTTTATTATATCCTTACTCTGTCCTGGACATTGAATTCTACCTGTATTTTATCCTCTTGGAATTATTTTTTATACATATATATATATGTATTTTGTATATATATATGATTGCATATGTATGTGTATATTTACCACTAATATTTTATATATATATATATATATATATATATATATATATATATATATATATATATTTGCACATTCTGTGTAGTCTGGGCGTTGAGCACTTTGCTGCGTAGGTAGGTGTTTGCCTTTAAGTCTTTCTTTTTTCATTGCTTTTTCGGGATTTTTCCTTGTCTAAGGTATTAGGCCGTCTGGCTTGTTTTCTTTTGGTCGCGCCAACGTCGTTGTTTTTTTCTTTAGTAGTAATATATATATATATATATATATATATATATATATATAAATGTATATTTGGCCATCGATTTCTATTTCAAATATGTTTCGTTGAATATGACAGACAAGAAAAATCTGATGAATTTTTTTATTGAGCTTTTCTAGTATTTAAAATCTTTCCGTTTGGTGGCGGTAAGTGAGTGTAACAATATCATCAGCTTTTATTTTTCCATTTCCTTTTTCTTTGCTAGGAGAGTACGATATGTCTTAAATCATTTATAGATAAGTACATATCCTTAGCCTGATATAATTGTCTGCCAGAAATTGATGTTGAATTTTCCGTCTTTACAGCTCGATATATTTACCGTATTTGACGGTATATAAGGCGTACTTTATTTTTTTCATAAAAATATCTTTTAATATTCCCCTGCGTCTTATATGCCATGTGTAGGTTTGAAATTCGTGATAGTCGGCCGAAATTAGCTACTTGGCAACTCCTATTAGCTTAGACTTTAGAGTAACTTTCATATACCTATTGTCACTATTTAAAAGGCTATTATGTAGATTAAAAGTGTTATCATTGATAATATTCATTATATTAATTTCATCACGTTTAATATTACTACTTTGTTTCATTAAAATTATATGCAATAAATTCAAATTATATTCGTAAAATATATTTGTTTCATTAATATTTTTCTTACGATAACTTCCGGTTGCATTAGTATAAACACTATCAGAATGTTTATGTCCTAATCATAGTAGTATTGAAAATGAGTATCAGAGTTTTGATAATGAAGACGACAAATTTTATGGATTTGAAGATGAATCAAATTTTAATGGTAACTGTACTGTTTTGCTCAATTGTAATAATTGCTTGATTTTTATTTTGTTTTCTTACCTTTGGATATAATAACGTTTTTATAGGCATGTGTTCGTTTTTTCTATTATTTTTCATTTAATTGTAATCAAGGCTTGTTTAACCAAAATAATACCTCATAACTATAGCCTAGGCTGTACCATTTACTAATAATTTTACTAATTTTACGAATTACTAATTTTTTCTTGATTTGCCCTGTTGTAATTGGGGTGCGTCTTATACACTCGTACGTCTTATATGCCGTCAAATAAGGTAATTAAAATAAAAGATTTCTGCTAAAGTTTTTAAACGGCCATACACATGTGGGGGTTGGGTTTTACCCGTGTTTTCGATTTCAGTTGCTTTATTCGGACAGTGTGTCGCATAAGGAGTTCAAGCAATTTACAGATGGCGATGAAGGACGTGAAAGGAAAGCATGTCCTGGACTAGCGAGCGAACTATTTCTACAATATGTCACCTCACAAAAAATATCTTCACTCTACGGTCGAAATACCTGGGGGTGTACTGGTGGAAGTCAGCAGTTTTATGCTTAATGTCTAAATTCGAACACTGACTGCTGAGACTCGTTAACCATGCATATAGATTCCAGAAGTTTAAAGATATGATTCAGTTTAAGAAGTTCTCTTTTCTCTTTTCATTCCCCCCCCCGTTTTTTTTTGGCAGTGTTACGGTCGTCCGGGAAAAGAGCAGCCATTATAAAAAAATTGGTGAATCAGCCTTTTCAGGCAGATCATATCAGACCGCTATCTGTTTAAAAGCTAAATTCCTCGAGGAATTTAAAGTTGGAACCTTCTCAAACTCATTTTACTTTTCATTGATACTATTCATCCTAGACTGCAAAAGTCTGATTTCTGTAAGTAATATTACTATACTTATATTATTACTTAGTATGTTTTTGCAATCGTAATGACCAATAGATTCAGAACGTTTCGGCTGAAAAATTACAGTATGGGGACTGGTAAAAATGTTTGCTGAAACATTAGATTTATAAGTGCCCTCAAAAATCATACATATATCCTCATTAATCCGGTGGATAAATAAATTGGTTAGATCCAGTGACTAGACCCAGAGAGTTCTGAGTTCAATACCAGGCCTGGTGAACTAAAACTTGTTGAGTTAAAGGGATATTCGGAAGAGGCATGGCGCGTGAAACTAGAACAATCTACCACGGTGGACGAAATAAAGGGTTCAGTTCGAAATTCCAATCATCTGAAGAAGGCCAGAGTGTAAAACGGCCGAAAGGTCGTGAATATGGCAATGAAGATGAGGATAACAGTCCGAATAGTGTAAATAATATAAGTGAACATTTATCTTTCAGTAATAATAGTTGCCGGAGATTCGAGGGTATTTGCTCCCACGTGATCTCTAGTGAAATCTATTGGTCCTTATGGTTGCAAAAACATACTAAGTAATAATCATGGAATTATTTGCCCCATAGAATCTGACTCTTTTTTTTATCTTCTACAAGAGACTATAATTTGGGATAGTTTGGTTTGGTTTGTTTTATGGCATATCAACCTCAATGGGTTATTTAAAGCCGAAATTTTTTTTTTATTTCTGGTAATATTTTTTCTTCAAGAATGTATAGCTGGTAACATCTTTTTCCCTCAAAAATGTATAGCTGGTAATATTATTTTTCAAAAACGTATAGTTGGTAATACTATTTTTCCAAAATGTATAGCTGGTAATATTATTTTTCCAAAGCGTATAGCTGGTAATATTATTTTTTTTCCAAAATTGTACAGCTGGCAACATTATTTTTTCAAAAACGTATTATCAGAGGCCTTGCTGTTGGACGTAGTTTATCGTCTTACCCAGGACGCGGATGTAGTTTATCGTCATACCCAGGACGCGGATGTAGTTTATCGTTATACCCAGGACGAGATCTGGATTTGGGGATGCTGCTGGACGTAGTTTATAGTCATACCCAGGACGCGGATGTAGTTTATCGTCATACCCAGGGCGCGGATGTAGTTTATCGTCATACCCAGGACGCGGATGCAGTTTATCGTCATACCCAGGACGAGATCTGGATTTGGGGATGCTGTTAGACGTAGTTTATCGTCATACCCAGGACGCGGATGTAGTTTACCATCATACCCAGGACGAGGATGTAGTTTATCGTCATACCCAGGGAGCAGATGTAGTTTATCGTCATACCCAGGACGTGAATATAGCCTAGGAATTAATTATTTGCCCATAGCTGGGACCCTAACAGGTGCTAACTCCCCGGGTCACAGTGGACCTGGGAACACCAGTAATTAAGAGGTGGTTCCACGCTCCTCAAAACCTCTTGATC
>OZ038489.1:38843592-38851092 GCA_964036315.1 Acanthosepion esculentum
ATGTCGTGTACTGATGGGCTTTACATTATCAATGTCCTAAGCTTGTTAATTGAAGTTAACACTGAGGGTTATCTTTGTACACACAACACAAGTAAGGTTTTGAGTGGCCAATTTTGAAATCATCTTATAAAAGAAAGAAAATTAGTTTAGACTTGAGGAAAGTACTGTTGATGCTCACAAATCAGTTACAGGGAAGAAGCTGTTTGAGTGGAACTTTTTACTAATGGAAATACCTTCCAGTATATGCACAATATAACAACTAAGGTTTTGAGGTGTCATTTTTGAAAGTGTCATATCAAAAACAAGAACAGAATTAGGTTATATTTAAAAGGACTATGAAATTTTAATGCAGCATTAGTAAAGATACCAGTCTTCTTTTGAAAGAGTAACTTTCCTTCTGTTTGCATGTGATGATAGAATTATTTCAAACAATTTAAATCATTCAAGGGTCAGTATTATTAGCCTCCATCCTGAGAACTGCCCTTTCTGCAGAGCCATAGCACAAGACTGGCAGAGGTAGGAAGCAAAAGATTTCAAAGAGTCTGGAAAGAAAAGTAATGTGGGATGTATTTAAAGACACCAGAACAATTGCCAAGAAATGAGTGAACAAACTTAACCAAGTTTGGAATTGATGTCTCAAAGAAGACAGTCACTAGAACTCTTTAGAGGAATGAATTGCAAAATCACAGACTAAAAACAAAGTCACTTCTGCAGAAGAGATACATAAATATTACACTAAACTCTTTTTATTTGCACACAATAAAAGAATTATTTGAAACAAACCAAAACCTACCAAGGTCAATATTATTATTTGTCTCTTAAAAACCGTCCATTTTGTTGAACCATAACAAAACCTAGTGTCGTATACTGATGGGCTTTACCTTATCAATGTCCTAAGCTTGTGAATTGAAATTAACACTGAAAATTATCTTTAAATATACACACAACATAGTTAAGGTTTTGAGTGGTCAATTTTGAAAGCATCATATTAAAAAGAAAGGAAATTAGTTTAGACTTGAGGAAAAGGATTGTTGATGCTCCCAAATCAAAAGAGGGAATTTACAAAGTTATCAAAGTCTTCAAGAACTGCAGTGAGAAATATTATCAAGACGTTCAAAGAGAATCGCATGCTATAGAACAAGACTAGCAGAAGAAAGTGAAAGACTAAAGAGAGATGTTTCTAAAGAATAAATATCAAAACATAAGTGAATAACTTAAGTCGGTTTGGAATTGAAGTCCCGAAGAAAGAAGCGGTTTGTAGGAAGAAGCTCTTTGAGTGGAACTTACTTTTTACTAATGGAGTTTTTTTTTAAAGCTTATCACCCCAAGCAAGGCTGGAAGCCACTAGCACGCAAGGGGTTACAGAAGGTTTGGAGGAAGAGCAGATAAGAGTGGTAAAGGAGTGAATGTGGAGAAAGATAGTGGATCGATCAAGGCAAGGGGGTTACAGAAGATTTGGAGCGAGAGCAGATAGGAATGAAAGGGGAAAGGATGTGGAGAAGGGAAGTGGATAGATCAAGGCAACTGGAGATGTCGATTGACGTTACACTTAAATAGTTGGAGATTGTATTTGTCAGGGAAACAGGAATAAGGAAGGGAGTTCCACAGGCGAGATGTGCGAGACATGAAGCTATTGGAGTAGAAGAGACTGTTATCCTCATCTTCAAGGAAACTTGGCCCAGTGGATAAAGGCGTTGGTTTGATCCAGTGACTAGACCCAAAGAGTTGTGAGTTCAATACCAAGACGATAAAATACATCCAACAGCAAGGCCTCTGATCAGGAGGTTTTGAGGAGCGTGAAACTACCTTTTAATTGCTGGTGTTCCTAGCTCCACCCTAAGCAGGGTTCGTAGCACCTGTTAGAGTCCCAGCTATGGGCAAATAGTTAGCACCGAAACTGGTGTCCAAACGTGTACAAATAGATTTTAATACCAGCAAAACATTTTTGTAAAAAATTATCACCAGCAATAAATTTTCGAAGAAAAATATTACCAATAATACATTTTTTTGTTGAAAAAAATATTACCAGTAATACATTTTTTTGGGAAAATACTACCAGAAATAATTTTTTGAAAAAATATTACCAGGAATAAAAATCTTGTCGGCATAAAATAACTCATTGAATTTGATATACTGTAAAACAAAACAAAACCAATCAATACCAAGCTACAGTAGTGGTGACCCCAAAATTTGTAGAGCTGAGTTAAAGGGAAATAACTGAGACATCTGGAAGAGTCATGGCACGTGGAACTAGAAAAATCTATCCCGGTGGACAAAATAAGGGGTTCGGCTCGAAATTTCAATCACCTGAAGAAGGCAGGAGAGTACAACCGCTGCAAATATGGCAATGAAGATGAGGATAACAGTTCAAATATAATGTAAAAAATAATATAAAAAAGTTGAATAGGAGAACATTTGGAAAGAAATATGTAAATTAGTTCTGTAGAAAACTAAATTCGTTCACCATTTTGTCTTCCAGCGTAACAACGTCTCGAAGGAGACTGGTGGAGATATACTTCCAGGAAGCCAAAGTGAATGCAATTGTCTGGTCTGCACGAAGATCTGACTTAAATCCCTTATAAAATATGTAGGGGTAATATAAGGAATATAGGCCCCGTGTCTGCCCTAGAAGTTCATCATCTTTTATGGAGACTGAAAGATTTTCAAAAGACGAATGCGCAAAGTATTCCTCAGGAGACTTGCCTAAAACCTGTTTGGAAACGAGACCAAACGGTTGCAAAGGATACGCAATTGGCTATTAGTATCAGAAAGTAAGCTAATAATATTGACGTCGGTATTTAAAAAAAAAATTCTGAACTAATTTTTTGTTTTTTTGCAAAGTAAAATAATAAATACTTCCAAAATGAAATTAGTACATTACGAAATCCCGTGTTAAAAATGATTTCACCTGTTAATTATTTGAGACAGAATTTAAAAAAAGAACCAAATTTTCATGGGGCGTGTTAATAATTCTCTCTTCAGCTGTATATATTTTAGTTAAATTGACGTTTCTGCAATTAATATTCTGACGATTTGTTTTTAATCATTTTACTCCAAGCAAGACAATAAAGCCACTAAGACACAGGAGGTTACTGAGTGTTGGAGGATATGAGAAAAAACACGATTAAGGAGAGAGGACAATAAAAGAACAGTAAATAAGAAAACAGAAGATAACGATTGATATTTTATTTAAATTTTTGAAGATCAAAGTTGATCGGGAAGCAAGAAGAGAGTTTCACGAGGGAGAAGCGTAATAGAAGTAACTGTTTGCATATAACTTATGGTAACATCGAGCCATCTCTACTGTTCAATGCTGAGACATTGCGGCCAATCTAGTACTGCACATATGAGGTGGGGACCAAAAAGTAACCGGAATCGTTTTCTGTGTGACAAGCTCGTAGTAGTTCAGCCTTCCACCGCTAAATGCCACTTGAGGCAACCCTCAGGCATCAATGTGCTAACTGATGTCATCGTAGGAAGACGTACAGCTCCGTGGCTCACATTTGTTTTGAAGTGCTTCACGCCTTTTCGTCTATTTTTACCATGGCTGAAAGGAAGGAGCAGCGAGTTGCTGTGAAATTCTGCTTTTTTTTTGCTGGTGAAAACAGCAGCTGAAGCAGTTGCCATGCTTAAAACAGCTTACAAGGATGCTGCCATGAGTAAAACACGAGTTTATAAATGGTTTGCACGCTTTAGAAATGGTCAACTGTCGCTGGAAGACCAGCCTCGTTCAGGACGACCTTCAACCTCCCGAACAGTTGAAAGCATCATGAAAATTCATGAAATGATCTTGGAAGACCGTCGCCGAACAAATGACGAAATTGTTGATTTGACCGGTGTGACCTGGAGTTCATGTCAACGAATTTTGACCGAGGAATTGAGAATGAAAAGAGTTGCAGACAAAATGGTGCCTCGCTTGCTCACGGATGATCAAAAGCAGTCACTAATAGATGCCTGTCGTAAACTGAAAGAACAGTTGGAAGTTGATCCAGATCTTTTTTCGAAGGTCATCACTGGTGACGAAAGCTGGTGCTATGGCTACGACCCCTAAACGAAACAGCAATCAAGTCAGTGGAAGCATCCAACGTCACCACGACCCCAAAAAGCGCGTCAAGTGAAGTCCAGTGTCAAGACGATGCTGATTTGCTTCTTTGATGTGAAAGGAATTCTCCACGCAGAATTTGTTCCTCCTGGTCAAACTATTAACCAGACTTTTTACTTGGAATTTTTTGAACTGTTTGCGAGACAAGGTGAGACGAAAACGCCCAGACCTGTGGGCAAAGTGGAGGGTGGTGGTTGCATCACTACAATGCACCAGCGCACACCGCCTTGAGTGTGAGACAGTTTCTGACCAAAAATGGTATGACCCACTTCTCCACATTTCATATTCACCCGATCCCGCCCCCTGAGACTTTTTTGTTCCCCCGAATGAAGAAAGTCCTCAAAGTAAAACGTTTTGCTGATATGGAAGAGTTTAAGAATGAAACGACGGAGTCATTAAAAAACATAACTTCACAAGAGTTCCAGGATTGCTTTGAACAGCGGAAACACGTCTGGACAGGTGCATTGTTTCAAATGTAGAATACTTTGAAGATGATAAGAATATAAACATGCAACAATAAATGAATAAAATGATATGACACAATTCCGGTTACTTCTGCGTCTCCACCTCGTAGTCATAAAATCTTAGAGGCATTGAGAATATTGCATTATTATGTCACCATTATTTGTGGAATTTTTCTTACAACGCCTTAAAATACAGAAGGGCTGCCATTACAAGTTTACTAGCCACTTACTTATCATTTGATATTTTAAAAATAGTATTTAAAAATTGCAAACTCATAGGACATTAGATTTAACAAATATAAAATCCCTATCTATCTATCTATCTATCTATCTATCTATCTATCTATCTATCTATCCTCTTTGTTTTCTTTCTTTCTAAAAATCTATGCAGTCTCTTTGTTTTCTATCTATCTATCTATCTATCTATCTAATCTCTTTGTCTTCTGTCTTTCTTTCTATCTATGCAGTCTCTTTGTTTTTTATCTATCTATCTATCTATCTATCTATCTATCTATCTATCTATCTATCTATCTATCTATCTAATCTCTTTGTCTTCTGTCTTTCTTTCTATCTATGCAGTCTCTTTGTTTTTTATCTATCTATCTATCTATCTATCTATCTATCTATCTATCTATCTATCTAATCTCTTTGTCTTCTGTCTTTCTTTCTATCTATGCAGTCTCTTTGTTTTTTATCTATCTATCTATCTATCTATCTATCTATCTATCTAATCTCTTTGTCTTCTGTCTTTCTTTCTATCTATGCAGTCTCTTTGTTTTTTATCTATCTATCTATCTATCTATCTATCTATTCTCGTTTTCTTTCTTTCTTTCTTTCTTTGTCTACTAGGCGTTTGATAATAAGGCTAATCTGTTGACTATTACCGTATATTAAGGCTACATTTTTCACCTTAAAAATCCCCACAAAATTAGGGTCTATGCACCAGGTATAAAATGTGAACCTTAAATCTTGTGGTTTATGGTAAGTTATTAGCATGCGAGATCGCCTGATCATTACCAGGTAACGGTAAGTGTATCGGGTAGATTATGGTAGGGGTAACAATAAGTTTGTGGTAGTTAATTGACAATATATCGCTTAATTTTTCGATTATGTTGAACAAAAACACAATTGGACGTGTGTCTCAACAAGCCTTTTAAAGATTGCATTCAAGAACAGTTGAACGAGTGGATGGTTGCGGGGGGAAGTTATTCGGGCTACTGTAATAGCCTACTGAAAACACAACACTTATTCCTCGGATAGTGTAGATTGTCGTGGTTCATTTGACAATATCTTCCCATCGTTTTTTCATTAAAATTTGAATAAAAAGAACGTATATACTTACTGAATTTATTTAATCAGTTCAGTACGATTCCGGCGTTCGTCTTGTACGGCAAATATAGCTCGAAACTTATATTTTAAACTGAAAATTTAGAGGTCGTCTTATACTCCAGCATATACGGTGTTCGATACTCACAATGTCCCTGTATAAAATTCGACATTAAACAATCCAGCAAGGTATGACATGTCGCAAAATCAACTAACAATAAGTGAAGTGGGAGAATGCTGAACAGTAAGCGGCCAAACTCTTAGCAAAATAAGATATGTAGCTGAGATGGTATTGATAGCAGACACAGAAAAGCAGTTACAAGAACTCCTAAAGATGGTAGTAAAGGAAAAGCTAGAAGAAAGGACTAAACACCAGTTGAAAGAAGATAGAATATATGGTTGTTAGCAAAACGAAAGCCCAAGATGCAAATTACAAATTAGAGATCCCGGAATTAAAAAAGTGCAGCTATTTAAATATTTGGGACGTCTTTTAACGGAGGGCGGAAAGTGCGACATCGAAAACCGAAAGAAGCAGTAGGGTAGAGAAAGATGCCTTCCAAAAGTTAAGCAAAGGGTTAAGAATCGAAAATTTTCGATGCTGAGACCACCGATCAAAGTGTTAGAGAAAATGGAAGCGAGAAGGACACTTACAATTAACATCAAGAAGAAACAGCTGAAATCTCTAGGGCACATAATAAGGAAAGAGGGCTTGGAAAATTTGATACTCACAGGACAGATTGAAGGCAAAGAGGGATAGAGGAAAACAACGCATAACCTACCTAGCAAGTTTTAGAGAAAATGAAAACAAAAAGGACACTTATGCTTAACACCAGAAAGAGAGAAATGACATGTCTAGGAAGCATAATGAGGAAAGAGGGCTTGGAAAATCTGATACTCACAGGACAGATTGAAGGCAAAGAGGGATAGAGGAAAACAACGCATAACCTACCTAGCAAGTTTTAGAGAAAATGGAAACAAAAGGACACTTATACTTAACATCAGGATTAGGGAGTTGACATTTTTAGGGCTTATTATGAGTAAAGAGGACTTGGAAATTTTGATACTCACAGAGTATACTGAGATCTATCTATCTATCTATCTTGGGTGTCTTATCGTTGGACGATGGATAAGGAGACTAATCTGGTTGAACATTACTACTGAGTAATGAGATCGTTCCTCACTGAGTGGCATATAGCAAATCCTATGATAAATGACCCAAGAGGGCTTAAACCGTAAAGTAAGCCAACCTATCAATTGTGGATGAAATGAATCTGTATTTTTTGAATTTTCAAAATCGGAAAGGATTGCTTGCTTGCCTAGAAATCGAACTGCTAGTGGCGACATCGGAAATGTGTATATCACTGAGTCTCTAAGTAAGTTCCATCTATTTGAATTAACTTAATCATTTTATGTTAATGGCAGAGACGGACAAAGAGCTTCGAAATTCTTAATATTTTAATAATGCTGTTAATGGATCTATGAATTCATTTAAGCACGACAGCCAATATTGTTTTATTTTTCAAGGAGAAAAAACAGGAAAAATTCTCTTGAAATGAAATATAATTAAATAACATTCTAGCTTTCTTGTTTATCTCTCACCTTAATGAT
>OZ038489.1:38856092-38913592 GCA_964036315.1 Acanthosepion esculentum
GTTGTTACACGATTTGGTCAATTTTGCTGTTACACCCGGTATATCCAACAAGGTTCCAAAATAATATTAGGTTAAATGATGGACTTTGTAAGAAATGAATAAAACTCTTCTGAAATGTTAAGTAACTAATTTATGTTGATTAATAACTCTTCTCCAACTACTTCTAAATTCTTGATCACACCTTTAAAAAAATTGTCTTCTGTTGATGTGATAAAAAATCCAAATGCTTCTAATTTCTTTTTCTTATTGGAGAATGTTTTATTGTTTATGAAAAGCTCAGAATGATTAAATAAGTGATAACCAGTAGGATAGATATCAGGTGAATATGGAGAATGAGGCAAAATGTTATAATTCAGGCTATGGAGCTTTTGGACAGTTGATTGAGAAACGTGCCTGCGTGCATTGTCGCGCAGCAGAAGTTGTCCATTCCTGTTCACAAGTCTAGGGTGTTTCTTGTTCGATTTTTCGTGCATACACTCCTGTTCCCCACAATACGAGGTTGCTGTTATTGTTCCCCCTTGAGGCAAGAATGAATAATGAATAACCCTTTTGAAAGACCACCATATAGTAACCAGTACATTTTTAGGGTGCAGTCGAGGTTTTGTGTATTGGCTTGCTGATTCACTTGCATCTAACCATTGACCTATTCTTGTACTGTTATCAAAGAGCGCCCATTTCTCACTGCAAGTAATGATTTGATGCAAAAACGGTTCTTTTTCGCAGTTTGTACTCATACAGTAAAATTACTCGTCATAGTTTCATTGTAATCATTTTCAATGGGCTTATGAGTAAAAATACATTGAAAGAAAAATTATCTGGAAGAAAAAGATTCAAGATTTTTTATATACTAAGGAGGTTACTTCGTTAGACGACCAAATGAACAACCAACCAAAATATGTAATTCCGTATGTGATAACCTAATAGATAGATAGATAGATAGATATTATCACACACACACACACACACACACACACACACACACACACACACACACACACACACACATATATATATATATTTCTCAGGTTGGGAAACCCTGAGATAGACATGAATAACCCCTTTGAAAGACCACCATATAGTAATCTTTGAAAGACCACCATACAGTAACCATTAACCTTTTAGGATGTAGAGGAAGTTTGGGGGATTCGTTTGGTAATTCACTTGTATCTAACCATTGGCTTACTCTCTTACTATTGTCAAAGAGTATCTATTTCTCATCACATGTAATGATTCGATGAAAAATGGTACTTTTCCCCAGTTTGTACTCATACAGTAAGATCACTCGACATTGCTTCATTGTAATCATTTTCAGTGGGATTGTGAGTAACAATATATTGAAAGAAAAATTATCTGGAAAGAAAAAGAGTCAGGAATAAATCAATATTTTTTTTATATAATAAGGAGTTTATTTCGTTAGACGACCGGATCAACAACCAGCCCAAAAATACGCGGTGGAGTAAAGGTTGGCGATTTGCATTGAGGAATCGAAGAGCCGAGTTCGAATTCCACTTACGTGCTAATACCCTTGGGGAAAGAATAAATCCTCTTTTTCTACACCCACAGTTATGGGTAAATAGCAGGACAGACTGGGTTCTATAGCCTTGGGTGGCGACCGGTCTAGTAGAAGGAAAAACTCTGAATTCAGAACAGGCATGGAGAGGTTTGGGCTCCGTCAAGGCTATCTTGCCCAAGAAACGCAAATTCTAATGCGGTTGCTGTACAGAGGGTGCCCCCCTACGAAACATGGGATTAAAAAAAGAAACAAACAAACAAAAAACCCTAATATCTTAAAATGTATTATTGAAATCGAAAATATTTCCATAATGTTCTTGTGTCTCGTCTTATTGACTCTTACCCTTAATAACCATGGCAACAGGTCCAGTTCTGGGTATGACGATAAACTACGTCCAACAGCAAGGCCTCTGATCAGGAGACTTTGAGGAGCGTGGAACCACCTCTTAATTGCTGGTGTTCCCACGTAAAACCCTGACATGGGGTGGTAGCACCTGTTAGAGTCCCAGCTATGGGCAAATAGTTAACCCCGAAACTGAGGTAAAAAGCGTTATAAAAGTGTAAAAATAGGTTTTAATACCAAAAATACTTTGTAAAAAATTATTACCAGAAATAAATCTGTGTAGAAAAAAAATATTACCAGTAATATATTTTGAAAAAAAAATATTACTAGCAATATATTTTTGAAACAAAATATTACCAGCAATAGATGTTTAAAAATAATATTACCAGCTATAAATTTTTGAAGAAAAAAATATTACCAGAAATAGATTTTTGACGAAACAAGATATTACCAGGAAAAAAAAGTTGTCGGCATTAAATAACCCATTGAGGTTGATATGCCGTAAAACACAACAAACCAAACCTAACAGGTCCAAATGGTAATCACAATGTTAATATTAACCGTTTCCATATAAGGAAATATTTGGCCGAACAGCCAATACTACTTTCGGCTGGAATTAATTAACTCTTCCTCTTAAAACAGTTTTTCATGAAAATAGGTCTCTCAACACAAGTGGCTATTATTGCTCTTTCTAGTACTGATGGGGTTTTCTTCTTAACCTTTTATTTCAAGTAGTTTTGAATGTTAATAACTTAAATAATACCATTGGTTTTCTCTCCGAATTACATGTGGTAGCAATTTTAATTGTTCCTGCCGTTGAAAGTCCTCAAGTGATGTCCTTTCTGTCATCTGGCAAGGTTCTTTGTGTTTATGTAGCGCCAGTCCAAAAAGTTCGAAGAATGGTGATTACCAAGACCTACAGGCGTCATTCGATCAAAGCCTTTTTTTAAAACAGTGATCTTAGAAAGCGGTTGTATACGGCTGATATTTCTGAATTTAGATATATCTGAAAGGGTTTGGTGCCATGCATGACATCCATAGGAGAGGTTGGAGAACTGGAAAGAGCAATAACGTCTCGTATTTTCAGTTTACTGTTTTAGTTTTGTAGCAACTTGAGGTATTGGGCGAAACTATCCCCAGCTCAGCTCATTCTATGTTCAATTTACTTATCTCCTATGCTAAATTTCTTAGAACTGATTCATACACCGAGTTAGTTGAAGTGTTGTTTATTAACTATATCTACATTCTGAATTTCTGATATGACATCACTGCTTTCATTCCAATTCCAGATTATTTCTGTTCTGGAGTGGTTTATCTTGAGTAAAGCTACTGGAAACTCGATCATGTTCCGTAGAGTGCATTGAGGTGTAGTAATACAGAAGTTAGTTTGGATTTATTACTGCTGAGTAGAGTGTTTGATCCACACTGGGTCATCAGTATTCTAGCCCAGGCAAAAAAACAAAAACAAAAAACAAAAAAAAACAAAAAAAAACAAAAAAAAGAAAACAAAAAAGAAAACAAAAAAAAAATAGAAAAAACGAAGGGCAGCCCATCACAAGTAAGGATGGTAAAAGTGCATTTTCTAAATGTTTAAAGTAGCAAATACCGAAACCTTAAACAGGATAGAAGATCGGTCATAGAGTTTATCAGATATCATTTCCGGAGTAAATGAAGCACACTTTTACAGCTTCCGGATCCGGTGTGTGTTAAAGTACTGTATATTGACAATTATAAGAGTCAACCTTCAATTACCGTACTGAAATTAAAGATACAACTTACGGCGGAATACCACAAGTGTGGCCGTAGACAAGCTTGCAAATATACACGTAATATATATTAAAAACCTATTTCTGTCCAAGGGAATCTACAAGGTTGTTGCGAAACAGCCGACCGGTTAATAGATTTGAAGGCCAAATTATTTTAAAATCAGATTTGTTCCTCCTTCAACGAGAACTTCTCATTTAATATTATTTTCTCGAGATTCAATGTCAATTTTCTTCTTCTTCTTCTTCTTCTTCTTCTTCTTCTTCTTCTTCTTCTTCTTCTTCTCTGACTTTTGTAGGATTTCAATTTTGAAATCAACCTCCTATCATCATCATCATCATCCAAATTTCTACAATTATCTTCTTAAATTAAAACAAATGTGGTGTTAGGAAAGAGAGAGAAATATCTTGATTTCCACTTCTCTCCAAAGCCCATTATAAACATTAGTTTATTCGTGATTTTGTAATACGATTAAAGCTACAATTAGAATAGCTCTAAGAAGTGAATTCCAAAATTGAGTTACACACGAAAACATTTTGCATAAAACACAGAAGAATGCAAATATATTATACGAACATGTAATAGGTACACCCACTTTTTCGCGGGAAAACAGCACAGCAAAAAAATGAAAAGGCCTCAAACTTAATAAAAGCAAAGTTTTATCGTCAAAATGTTTATGTTATTATTAAGAGGAAAGACCAAAGTATTTTTTGATTATTTTTTGAAATTTTTTAATCCTTTCTGGCACGTTCGGAATTTTGGCTCAAAATCTTGTTTTGTTTACGTCCTCGGGGCATGTAATAATTACAAAATAATTGTTTTGGCGCTATTTTTCGGTGAAAACACATTCATTTGGAAATTCTTGCAAAAATCAAATAATTGTCGGATTTTAATGAAACTTTCAGGACTTATTCACAAATGAATTAAATCATTTTTGAATTTTTTGTTCTAGAAAATTTTAGTAAATTTTTTTTTACACAATTTACCCCCACTTACTTAATTTCATAAAATTTCGCGAAATACTTTTCTATTTCTTGAATATTCAATAGTTAAAAGTAGGACTCCTTGAGGAATGTAAATCATCCAATTTCTTTTTTCAAACTTTTACCATTCTAACTGAAAATCGGCTCCGAATATAAAACTAAAAAAATGTAATCAAACTATGACATAATTTAATTAGAAAAGCTTTTAATTGCTTTTGTAAATAAGTTATATTGAGGACACTATAGTCGGAAGAAATAAAAGGTTTTGGATAAATAATGAATTTTTACAAGATTTTTTAACATTTTAATTAAAATAATTTTTAATTGTTTAAAAATCGTTTAACGTTCTGTAATTGCGCTATTTCCTGGATGTCATTAATTAAAAATGAAATTTACGAATCCAAAATTTGAAAAGATTAATAAACGTAGTTTTACCATTTTATTTTTAAAATAGTTTTTTATTTTCTTTACTTAATTCGTTCCCTTTTTCATCTACGGTAGGCTAAACATGACTTTATGAAAAGGTCACGTGATCTAACAATTACAGAGAAATTCGCTCGTCTGCAATTCATTCATTTAAATTACAAAATTAACTTTATAAAATTTTATAGTATTTTAAATTTTTTTTATTTTTGCATAAAGCATCTTCGAAAGGTAAATAAAAGTCAATAAAATATTAGACAATTGCGGAAAATATGTTCATTTGTAAAAATTACTAGGTAGTTAAAAACCAAAAAAAACTGCGTTCACTTACGTAAATTTATGTCAGTTCTTCTCATGCATACTAGCTGTCATCACCTCGTAACTTACATCAAACATCAATGATCGCCTCACAAAACCAAGTCCGTCGTTAAGAAATGCTTGCATATTACTTTTTTTATGCTATAAGTAAGTAATATTTTTAAAATAGCGTTTAAATAGTGTTTATGCATTTGAATCATTCAAAATTCATTAAAAATATATATATATATATAAAACCAGAATATGGCAACACTCGGTGTTTATCAAATTATTGGAGAGTTTCAAAAAGAGCAGAAGCGCATAGAATACGAATGTGAACGCATTCTTCGAGGAGAGTCTTGTCCAAAAAGAAAAAAAAATCAGAGAGCCGCGTTCCAATTCCAGTCGGATTCGTTATATGAATTTACGCTCCAATACCCTTGGGAAAGGTATGAAGCCACTACTTCCCCCTACCCAGAGTTAACCAATTAGTAGGATTTGTATCATGGAAATCATTTTTAAGAAATCCCCGAAATTCTTACGATCTAAAATTATTTTGCAGGTTATTTAAATATAAAACAAGAATATAATAAGCGATGTGAAAATTTAGTAGTCAATTCTCATGTAGAGGTTTATCGCATTATAAGAGAGTTTAAAAAAGAACCACAATACGTAGAAGACGGATGTGAAAGCATTCTCCGGGGAGAGTCTTGTCCAAAAAGAAAAAAAATAGTGTGTTTTATCGTGATGAAAGTCTTAAAAATATAGTTAACGATCGTGAAAACCGACCAGATCTTATGGATTATCCTTAAGGCTCTTGTTCATAATCTTTCATTATAAATTATTCATATTTTCTGGATTTATATTTCTTAATGAATTCTGAATGTTTCAAATGTATAAACACGATTTAAACGCTATTTTGTTAATGTTTAGAAATAAAGGTATCATCAATTTTTTTTTCTTTCAATTTCTTCCAAAGATAATTTTTCGGGGTTCTGTTCTTTCAGGATTTCAAATTTCAAGATTTTGACATTCAGGATTTTAAGATTCGGGATATTACGATTCGGGTTTATAACCTAAAAACGTAATACATACGTATATATTTGTCACAGTTCGTCTTGTACAGATACATTAAAACATAGATAAAAAATGCAAACACCACTGAGAAGTTCAATTTCCTGAAAACCTATTTTAATAAAAACGATTTTATAAACTTCTATATATCTATCCTTAGTCTGTTTATATCTATCTTTCTATCAATAGATTTGTTGATCTATCTATCTATCTATCTATCTATCTATCTATCTATCTATCTATCTATCTATCTATCTATCTATCTATCTATCTATATGCCTGTGTATCTGTTGAGATCTATGTATGTATGTATCTGTTGAGATCTATCTATCTATCTATCTATCTATCTATCTATCTATCTATCTATCTATCTATCTATCTATCTATATGCCTGTGTATCTGTTGAGATCTATGTATGTATGTATGTATCTGTTGAGATCTATCTATCTATCTATCTATCTATCTATCTATCTATCTATCTATCTGCTGAGGTCTATCTATCTGCCTATGCATCTGTTGAGATCTATGTATGTATGTATGTATGCATCTGTTGAGATCTATCTATCTATCTATCTATCTATCTATCTATCTATCTATCTATCTATCTATCTATCTATCTATCAACAGATTAAAGTATCTACAGAAAAGGCAAAGGGCAACTGCATTACAACCGTGGGAAATTGACTGAAGCCGAGATGCCAGGTCAGGAAAAATTACATTTCAGATTGTTCTTTGGATTTTATCAAGGATCTATAAATACATAACAGCGGCACTAGACCATATGTGACAGCAATATTCTAAGCATGGAATATGTCAGATATATTTGGGCGAGAAAAATTGTCTAGGACGACACAGTGAACCAATATTCCTAGCGGCAGACCGAGCAATTGATTCAATATAATGTTTTCAGTTCATTTTATCAGAAAACGTTAACCGTAGATGGCGCAGTGAGTCACTCTCTTGGAGGTTATCATAAGTGGATTAACGAAAGATGCACTCAAAAATCTAAGCAAAATATGAAGAAACAGGAAAATTTGGTTAGAAAGTAAGAAAAGTGTGCTTAATTGCTATGTAGTTTCGAGATACAAGCGCTATAACGGTGAGTGCTGGACAGTTTCCTCACAGACTAAGAAAAGCCTGGGGCAACAAAAATGTGATTCTACAGAAGGATGCTGAGAATTCCATCGCGGAAGCAACGAAAAAGGCTTAAGGAAAATGGAAACGGAAATTATATTTATAACCTATAAGAAAAAATGTTAGGTAAATGAGTTGTCGCCCTTGGTAAACTGCACTCTCTAAAAATCACGTATATCGTCACCCAACCAATCTCTAGCCAGAATATGTTGGCGCCAATTATAAAGAACGCTCTTCTGTTCGTTTACTCTTCCTCTTTTCTATCCAGATCTGCCAGTCACAGGATGTCAAAATCGTCTCTGGTTCTACCTGCACATTGACATGAGAGCCGTACAATATTCATACGTAAACGAAACCATTTTACAACCACCAAGGACTTCACTTAAGTGGACTTATATTGTTTCATTATAATATAGCCGCAAACAGAACAATTCGTTTGCAAAAAGAACTATTATTTCTATAGTATTTGTATATATGAACTTCAATAATATTCCTTTTTAACTTTCAATTGTGTTCCGTGTTCTTTTTTTTTTTTTTAATCATATCACCCCAAGCAATGCCGGAGGCCACTATCACGCAAGGGGTTAAAGAGGGGGTTGGAGGAAGAGCCGATAGGAGTGGCAAGGGAGGGGATATGGAGAAAGAGAAAGACAGTGGGTCGATCAAGGCAAGGGGGCCACAAAAGATCCGGAGCGAGAGTAGATAGGAATGAGAAATGAAAGGATGTGGAGAAGGGAAGTGTATAGATCAAGGCAACTGGTGATGTCGATTGACGCTACACTTATACCGTTGGAGATTGTATTTATCAGGGAAACAGCAATAGGGAAGGGAGTTCCATAGGCGAGATGTGCGAGACATGAAGCTATTGGAGTAGAAGAGACGTCTACATCTAACAGTTTCCACGGTGTAAGGGTGGGAGCGGGATGCCAGCCTGGTGGGGCGTTTAAATTCACGAGGCCTGGGGACAGCTTCCTGTATTGATATTATTTGCGGCTTAAATCGCCATAAACCATAATCAGAAAGAGATATTTCTTGTGTATATAATGACGAAGGGGGGCTTAGATAATTTAGCATTCACAGGGAAGAGAAGATGATAAGTGGAAGTTAGCAGATCCCCTACCAGACGAGGTAATGGATAGCGAAAAGATAAGTGGGGGGTTTAGCAAAGGGAGAAGCGTTGTTAAAGGCTACAAGGGATGCGATATTGTGGAGAGTCCTGACCGCGCACGGCCTGAAGGCACACGACTCATAGAAATAGAAGAAGCTATCGTGTGTGTAAACGATTGTTCTATAAAGGGATTGAGAAAAACTCCGAAAATTTTATAGATGCCAGTACTTAAATGTTAACGTTGTAATCTACACATCAAAGTTATCTCCCTTGACAATGCGCTCCGTTTGATTGCGAAAAATATCGCGGGGACTATTTTCTTACGAGGAACAATATATGTTCTATCGCAATTCTTTTCATCTAGTTCAGGACAGCAGTATTTGCACATGTTTCTTTAAATAATTCCGGTCATTGATTGTATCTACTTTCTTTATTTTTCTTTCGCTTAAAAAAAAGTCTGGTTAACGAATTCCTGGGTCATCTGCAAGTAAAATTTCAAAAATACTTTATTTTTTTTTCTTTTGTTTTTTCTTTTTACAAGTCTGTATGAAGACATTTTATTCTATTTAGTTCGTTGCTTCAAAACGAAAAAAAAAAACAAAAACAAAAAAAACAAACTAAAAGAACATAACGTCTTTATAGTCGAAGTTAAAATGTTCCAGCAAATCTCTTAGGGGTCTTATTGTCTGCTTTTTACCATTCTTTTTGTTTTTGTTTTCTTTCTTTTACTAATTGTGTTTTGCAAAGGAGAAATGGTCCACAGAGTTTATGTAAAATTCTAAATTGGAAGAATTGTCAGAGATCTTAGAGAAAAAAAAAAAAAAAAAAATAAAAGAACAAACATGACAAAAACAATTTGCATAAGACAGAGATTAATCCGGGACGTGAAAGAATGAAACTGAAACTTGTCGCTTGTTCCAGTGGCTGCGCGATGTTCAGAATTAAAAAAAAATACTTACATTTTTCTTCCTACAGGGCGTCTCCTAAAAATCTATACACACCTTAACTATCATTTGCCTCTTGCACGAGATAATTCGAGCTTTTGAACCGACTTTAAAAAACGGAATGTTATACAAAGTAAATGTGTGCTGTTTCAAAATCAAGTTCCAAAATATTAAACGTTTTAAAACAACTGTATGGCGTCTAGATTTTTAGAATTCACATTAAAAACAAATGATGCTATGTTAATAAAATAATACTTAGTGATCCCCAAAAGTGTTTGTCGTTAGAAGCCCTTAGTATTAATGGATGTTTTTAAAAAAACATTTCACTCCAAGCAAGACGATAAAGCCACGAAGACTCAATGCGATAAAGCGACAAAGACGCTTGGGTTTTTTTTTTAGAGTGAAGGATACTGAGAAAACGATAGTCAATAGAAAGAACAAGAAAAATACCTGGATTCAAGGAGACAGAAAATAACGATTGACGTTGCAGTTACCTACTCCTTGGAAGCTTGTTGTTGTCAGGAAAGCAAGAAGCCAGAAGAGAGTTACACAGGCGAGAAATGCAAGCGAATTAACGAAACTATTAGAATAGAACTTATGGAAAATGGTGAGACCTAACTTCCAATCTAGTACCGATTCTAAATTCGTGAAGTCGCGATATCAAGGAGGAAAGCTCATAAAAAAGAATTACCATGAAAATATTTATAGAAAAGACACAGGGAAGCTACGTCATGGCGGTGAGAAAATGACTGAAGTCGAGAAGAACAAGACCAAATATAGCAACAATATTCGATGCACGGGCGAATGATAAATTTACAAATACGCCATGTTTCTAGTAATTGTCTAGCACGACACAGTGAACCGACTTTTCTGAGCAGCGGATTAAACAACTGACTTGATCCATTTAAAATCATTTTCGTGGTATTGCAAGCGATAGCATCGAGCATACATCAAAATGATTCTCAGAATTGTATTTTTAGTGCTACTATAGTACAATATCATCCTTCCATTTACTACTATAGTATTATATCTTCTATTCATTTTCTACTATGGTAGGATATTTACCAACTCTTCGAAGTATGAAATATGTTAGTGTTAGGGTAAAGTCAGTGAACAGTGAAATTAAAAATCATTAACAATTTTTAATACAAAAACAAATCATCAAATTATTATTTTAATGTTTGTAAACTAATTTGAAAAAAACCCAGTAAACAGGTCATCGTTTTTCCTGAGCATTTTCCAGCAATAATGGGTACATCGTCATTTACGTTAGGTCGCATATACCCCGGTAGATATCATACTATACTAGCACCTATTTTTTGTTTGTCGATGTTTGTCCCTTTACTGAACCTTTCTCCTGTTCCACCACCCATTCGCACAAGTTTGTCAGGTAATTGACCCACAGCTTTCCCCTCTACCATTTGCCTTCTATATTTTCTGTGAGTGTCAAATTCACCGAGCCGTCATTCTTCATTATGTGCCCTCCAAAATTCTGCTGTTTTTTTTTTATGATTTTGACTATAAGAGTTTCCGCTTTCTTTAAGACACCTTCGTAATTTATGCGATCCGTCCATGGAATTCTCAGTATCTTTCTGTAGAACCTAATTTCTGTTGCCTCTGTTTTGTCTGAAATTCGCTGTCATATAAGAGGATTTTTTTTTCATACAGTAAGGTTTACAAGGCCCGGGGGCCACTCGAGGTAGGTTATTTGTGCGTATCGGAGTGGAAGATAACGGTTAACCTTAGCCATGAATAGGTTAAAAGTGTAGCGATTGGGGAAGCATCCCCTTTGGAGTCGGTTCCACGGAGCAGTGTTTTGCGGAAAGAAGCTGTTAGATTGGAACTTACTTCTCCCCGATTGAATACAGAGAGAATGTGGGTGTTTGCTACTATTTAAAATCTCCAATTTGTGGTTCGCATCTTAGGCTGTTCCTTTGGCTGATAAGCATACATTATGAAAGATAGCACATGGACAAGAATGGTTCTCCACAACTTCCAACTCTTTGTAGACCTTAGTAAGGTTTGTCTTTTTACCATCTTTTCCATCCTTTATTCTACAATCAAATTTGCGATCATGGTTCTCCAGAACGTCCAATTCTTTGTACCTCTTAGTAAAGTTTGTCTTTCACCATCTTTTCAACTCTCTGTTCTACAATCCAATTATCAATCATAGCTCTCCACAACTTCCAATTATTTGTACCTCTTAGTAAAGTTTGTCTTCACCATCTTTTTCCTTCTGTGTTCTACTATCCAATAGGCGATAATGGTTCTCTACAACTTCCAACTCTTTGTAGACCTTAGTAAGGTTTGTCTTTTTACCATCTTTTCCTCTATTTGTTCTATCATCCAATGGGCTCTTAGTAAGGCTTGTCTTTTCACCATCTCTTGCATGTTCTGTTTTACCATCCACTTAGCGAACATGGCTTTCCAAAACTTCCAATCCGTTTGTCTTTTCCCCATTCCTTCCGCTCTCTCTTCTACCATCCATTTATAAAAGCGTGGAAATCTGAACTTTACACATTGTAAACGACTTCTACTTCTATATACCACATATAAGGAGATGGTCGTCAACGGCTCTCCACAAATTCCTATTGTTCGTAGCCCGAAGATATATTTGTTTCCTTACTATCCGTCCCATTCCCTGTTCTGATATCCGTTTATACCAGCTCGTTAGACAGCTCGGTCAAATTCTCTAAACTTTTTTTTTCTCATGTGTCTTAGAAATTCCAAGTATCTCTCTTTGATTCCTCTAATTTTCATATAATCAAGCGAACAAACTATTATTGGATCAATATATGCATATGCGGGTAGCGTCAACGTTATAGCCTGAACAATATACTGACAGATAAACAAGAAGGGTTAATGAATAAACCCCGTCAGATAGATCGAAGATTTTGATTCGTAAAAGGACCAGGAAATCAGATGGCTAGCGGAGAGAATGACATTCAACTACGACAGGTCATAGGACAAGATCTGTTGACATTGCTTGATGACACCCAGCTAAAAATATGGACTATGAAAAGTGCAGAGAGAAAATCAAATAGGATTTAAAATCATAATTCGGAGATAAGAATTCTCTTGCAGAGAATATTCAACTTATCCACAAAGAAAAAGGAAACATAACAAAAGCAGATGAAGATTAATCCAAAATTTATATATTCAAAAAAATCTTGAGGTGTTTTATAATTTTTTTTTATTTCAGCCAAGTTCCTTTTTTTATTTAGTACTATTCATCCACTACAAGTCCCAAGAGCCACTCAAGGTAGAAGGTTACTGTATGGTGTTGTATAAGCATAAGAAGAGGCAAGAAGTTTTCAAATCCTTAAAGAAATACATAAATAAAAAATTGATTATACTATTACTGTGTCGTGTCCATAGACATGAAATAAATAAAAGTTAATTATAGTGTAAAAAATAATTGTAATAAAATAATTATAACAATTATAATTATCGTTAATTCACTCATTCTAAACCAATGTGAATCAAACCCACTTTTCTCCTCTACACGCATCAACACGTGACATCCTTACTATCAGACAGTCAAGACGGACAGGCCGTCAACATGTGTGTCAACAAAAATTTAAAAGCAATATCAATTGTTATCTTCTGTCTTAATTTTTTATTATGTTATTGTCCTCGCTCTTTAATAATAGTTTCAAGGTCTCATTATTTTGCAGTTGAAATGGCTAGATGTCACCATAGTTATCAATTGTTATCTTCTGTCTTATTCTTTTATTGTCCTCGCTCTTTAAGAATAGTTTCAAGGTCTCATCATTTTGCAGTTGAAATGGCTAGATGTCACCATAGTTATCAATTGTTATCTTCTGTCTTATTCTTTTATTGTCCTCGCTCTTTAAGAATAGTTTCAAGGTCTCATCATTTTTCAGTTGAAATGGCTAGATGTCACCATAGTTATCAATTGTTATCTTCTGTCTTATTCTTTTATTGTCCTCGCTCTTTAAGAATAGTTTCAAGGTCTCATCATTTTTCAGTTGAAATGGCTAGATGTCACCATAGTTATCAATTGTTATCTTCTGTCTTATTCTTTTATTGTCCTCGCTCTTTAAGAATAGTTTCAAGGTCTCATCATTTTTCAGTTGAAATGGCTAGATGTCACCATAGTTATCAATTGTTATCTTCTGTCTTATTCTTTTATTGTCATCGCTCTTTAAGAATAGTTTCAAGGTCTCATCATTTTTCAGTTGAAATGGCTAGATGTCACCATAGTTATCAATTGTTATCTTCTGTCTTATTCTTTTATTGTCCTCGCTCTTTAAGAATAGTTTCAAGGTCTCATCATTTTGCAGTTGAAATGGCTAGATGTCACCATAGTTATCAATTGTTATCTTCTGTCTTATTCTTTTATTGTCCTCGCTCTTTAAGAATAGTTTCAAGGTCTCATCATTTTGCAGTTGAAATGGCTAGATGTCACCATAGTTATCAATTGTTATCTTCTGTCTTATTCTTTTATTGTCCTCGCTCTTTAAGAATAGTTTCAAGGTCTCATCATTTTGCAGTTGAAATGGCTAGATGTCACCATAGTTATCAATTGTTATCTTCTGTCTTATTCTTTTATTGTCCTCGCTCTTTAAGAATAGTTTCAAGGTCTCATCATTTTTCAGTTGAAATGGCTAGATGTCACCATAGTTATCAATTGTTATCTTCTGTCTTATTCTTTTATTGTCCTCGCTCTTTAAGAATAGTTTCAAGGTCTCATCATTTTGCAGTTGAAATGGCTAGATGTCACCATAGTTATCAATTG
This sequence comes from Acanthosepion esculentum, assembly GCA_964036315.1. Taxonomy (NCBI): domain Eukaryota; kingdom Metazoa; phylum Mollusca; class Cephalopoda; order Sepiida; family Sepiidae; genus Acanthosepion; species Acanthosepion esculentum. The sequence goes on from OZ038489.1 coordinate 38,870,437, forward strand.
TTATCTTCTGTCTTATTCTTTTATTGTCCTCGCTCTTTAAGAATAGTTTCAAGGTCTCATCATTTTGCAGTTGAAATGGCTAGATGTCACCATAGTTATCAATTGTTATCTTCTGTCTTATTCTTTTATTGTCCTCGCTCTTTAAGAATAGTTTCAAGGTCTCATCATTTTGCAGTTGAAATGGCTAGATGTCACCATAGTTATCAATTGTTATCTTCTGTCTTATTCTTTTATTGTCCTCGCTCTTTAAGAATAGTTTCAAGGTCTCATCATTTTTCAGTTGAAATGGCTAGATGTCACCATAGTTATCAATTGTTATCTTCTGTCTTATTCTTTTATTGTCCTCGCTCTTTAAGAATAGTTTCAAGGTCTCATCATTTTTCAGTTGAAATGGCTAGATGTCACCATAGTTATCAATTGTTATCTTCTGTCTTATTCTTTTATTGTCCTCGCTCTTTAAGAATAGTTTCAAGGTCTCATCATTTTTCAGTTGAAATGGCTAGATGTCACCATAGTTATCAATTGTTATCTTCTGTCTTATTCTTTTATTGTCCTCGCTCTTTAAGAATAGTTTCAAGGTCTCATCATTTTTCAGTTGAAATGGCTAGATGTCACCATAGTTATCAATTGTTATCTTCTGTCTTATTCTTTTATTGTCCTCGCTCTTTAAGAATAGTTTCAAGGTCTCATCATTTTGCAGTTGAAATGGCTAGATGTCACCATAGTTATCAATTGTTATCTTCTGTCTTATTCTTTTATTGTCCTCGCTCTTTAAGAATAGTTTCAAGGTCTCATCATTTTGCAGTTGAAATGGCTAGATGTCACCATAGTTATCAATTGTTATCTTCTGTCTTATTCTTTTATTGTCCTCGCTCTTTAAGAATAGTTTCAAGGTCTCATCATTTTGCAGTTGAAATGGCTAGATGTCACCATAGTTATCAATTGTTATCTTCTGTCTTATTCTTTTATTGTCCTCGCTCTTTAAGAATAGTTTCAAGGTCTCATCATTTTTCAGTTGAAATGGCTAGATGTCACCATAGTTATCAATTGTTATCTTCTGTCTTATTCTTTTATTGTCCTCGCTCTTTAAGAATAGTTTCAAGGTCTCATCATTTTGCAGTTGAAATGGCTAGATGTCACCATAGTTATCAATTGTTATCTTCTGTCTTATTCTTTTATTGTCCTCGCTCTTTAAGAATAGTTTCAAGGTCTCATCATTTTGCAGTTGAAATGGCTAGATGTCACCATAGTTATCAATTGTTATCTTCTGTCTTATTCTTTTATTGTCCTCGCTCTTTAAGAATAGTTTCAAGGTCTCATCATTTTGCAGTTGAAATGGCTAGATGTCACCATAGTTATCAATTGTTATCTTCTGTCTTATTCTTTTATTGTCCTCGCTCTTTAAGAATAGTTTCAAGGTCTCATCATTTTTCAGTTGAAATGGCTAGATGTCACCATAGTTATCAATTGTTATCTTCTGTCTTATTCTTTTATTGTCCTCGCTCTTTAAGAATAGTTTCAAGGTCTCATCATTTTTCAGTTGAAATGGCTAGATGTCACCATAGTTATCAATTGTTATCTTCTGTCTTATTCTTTTATTGTCCTCGCTCTTTAAGAATAGTTTCAAGGTCTCATCATTTTTCAGTTGAAATGGCTAGATGTCACCATAGTTATCAATTGTTATCTTCTGTCTTATTCTTTTATTGTCCTCGCTCTTTAAGAATAGTTTCAAGGTCTCATCATTTTTCAGTTGAAATGGCTAGATGTCACCATAGTTATCAATTGTTATCTTCTGTCTTATTCTTTTATTGTCCTCGCTCTTTAAGAATAGTTTCAAGGTCTCATCATTTTGCAGTTGAAATGGCTAGATGTCACCATAGTTATCAATTGTTATCTTCTGTCTTATTCTTTTATTGTCCTCGCTCTTTAAGAATAGTTTCAAGGTCTCATCATTTTGCAGTTGAAATGGCTAGATGTCACCATAGTTATCAATTGTTATCTTCTGTCTTATTCTTTTATTGTCCTCGCTCTTTAAGAATAGTTTCAAGGTCTCATCATTTTGCAGTTGAAATGGCTAGATGTCACCATAGTTATCAATTGTTATCTTCTGTCTTATTCTTTTATTGTCCTCGCTCTTTAAGAATAGTTCCAAGCTTAGCACAGCAGTCTTGTCAAAGATTGAAGCCAAGAAGACATATTTAATCTTCTATTTAGTTCACAGTTCTAGCAAAACAAAGTAGCCAAGAACCTTTCAGCACCCCCCCCCCCTGTAAATAGATTGTCAGTGGAAGGTGAGAAAGGGAGAAATTTGGCATTGGAAGAAATATTCAACTCATCCACAAAGAAGAAGGAAACATAAAGAAAGCAGATGAAGATTAATCCAAAATTTATATATTCAGAAAAATTCTTGAGGTGTTTTATAAAAATTGTTTGTTTTTTTTATTTCAGCCAAGTTTCTTTCTTTTTTTTTTTTGCTACCATTCATCCAATAGAAGGACCAAGAGCCACTCAAGGTAGAAGGTTAATGTGTGGCATTATATAAGGGAATTAACGAGACGAGTTCAAATTCTGACATAATCTGTTGCCTTTACTTAGCCCTACCTTAGCGGGTAGCGTAAAATTTATAGCCTGAACGATATACTGACAGATCTCTGATAAACAAGAAGGGTTAATGAATAAACCCCGTCAGATAGATCGAAGATTTTGATTGGTAAAAGGAGCAGGAAATCTGATGGCTAGCGGAGAGAACGACATTCAACTACGACATCTCATAGGGCAAGATCTGTTGACATTGCTTGATGACACCCAGCTAAAAATACAGACTATGAAAAGTGCAGAGAGAAAATCAAATAGGATTTAAAATCATAATTCGGAGATAAGAATTCTCTTGCAGAGAATATTCTACTCATCCACAAAGAAAAAGGAAACATAACAAAAGAAGAATTACAATGAAAATATTTATAGAATAGACACAGAGAGGCAACCGTACGTTGGTGGGAAAGTTCCTGAAGCGAAGCTGAACCGAGCCGCCAAATCTGGACCAATAATATTGCTTATTATTCTTTGGATTTTATCAAAGAGCTGAAAGTAAATAGTAGGAGCACTGGAAGTTGGCAGCAATATTCTAAGCATGGGTAAATGGTAAAGTTATAGATATGTATGTAGAAAGACAATGAATTCACAACCATTCTCAAGAAGTCATGGCAATGCACAGATTATAAAGAAAAAAAAGAATCTGTATAAAGATATGATCGCCTACGTCCTGATGAGCAGTAACCTACCAGCATGTTCCCAACCAGAAGCTCAATAATAGGTTATGGTAATTTTTCATGATCAAATTCCTTGAACCGTTAAACAGCACGCACAAGCCAAATGTAGTACGGACTTTTGCCTCGACTCTTTATGAGCAGTAATCTAACAACTAGTTCCCAAGCAGAAAATCGGTAACAGGTTAAGGTATTTTCTATTGTCAAATTCCTTGAACTTTTAAACAGCACCTACGAACCAAATGTAGTACGAACTTTTGAAACAACCCTTTATGAGCAGTAATCTAACAACTAGCTTCCAAGCGGAAACACAGCAACAGGTTAAGTTATTTCTTCATAGTCAAATTCTATGAAATTTTAAATAACACGCACAAACCAAATGTAGTACGTACTGCTGTCCTAACCGTTTTATGAGCAGTAACCGAACACCATGTTTAAAAGCGGAAACACAGGAACGGGTTAAGGCAGAGTTTCCAAATCTGGGTGATAGCATCCACTAGTAGGCGACTTCAACTGTTTGGTGTGTAATGTGCAACTGAACAGAAAATGGTGGTCGAGTGGAATTTTTCTGGACTATATAGGATGCTGAGCATTAAACAGGTATTTCAACATATATTACTCAAAAAAAAATAATCAAAGGAGATATTTAAAGTACATATATACCCTCTCCCACTAAAAAAAAACAACCCAAAATCAGGAGGCTAATAGAGAATAAATGGGTCACAAATATACGCGCAAACAACGAATAGTTTGGTAATTACTATAATTTTGAGAAGGGTCATTAACATTCAAATAGTTCTTCAGACAAAATAACATTTTTTCCGCATATACCGTATATATACTCTCGTATCATGCGACTTTTGAAGACCTAACTTTGAAGATAATTTTAAGGGGGTCGTATCATACACGAGATATAAAATTAGAGTATATACTGCCGGCCCTGTTTACGCCTTTGACCAAAATATATATCCATTTACTGTAGTCAACTGTATTTAAAATAAATACAGCGGACCCTCGGTTTACGAATTTAATTCGTTCCTGAAGGCCGTTTGTAACCCGAAATGTTCTTAGACCGAAACTATTTTTCTAATAGGAAACGATGTAGAGAAAAAAGTCACAGTACAATAAAATTGGAAAAAAGCACAACACAACACACGAATGTATACAATACGACTCAGAAATTATTCCGTTTGTTTAACTTGGTTCGGCAATGTTGTTCTAGAACTGAAATTTTGTTCGATAACCGTGGCATTTTCATCTCGAATTTTCTGTTCGAAAACCGATTTGTTCGACATGCGAGACGTTCGAGAAGCGAGGTTGCATTGTATGATTTTGATAAAATTGATGTTTTACTTAACTGTATCCAATAATGATGCACGAAAAATGCACATATTAGTGTCATTTTATAAAATACAAGCATAGTGAATATGCATCTTTTCTGTTTTTTACGTTTATAAGATGTTCTGTTGTTTCTCGTTCGGTTGTTTATGGCTGTACGCGTTTACGCAACAAGTATAGCGTTACTAACGATACTTTTATCATTCTCTTTTAGATTTTTAAACTAATTTAACTAGAAGATGGGAAAAAAAGATAAAAGAAAAGAGGTTACTCTCTTGTAATTTGATCTCTCAAAAGGAACTTGCATGATACACAAGATATATATATATATATATGAAAAGTGTATATATACATATGAAAATTTTCATATATATATATGTGCAATATATTATATATATTATTTATATATTATATGCGCGGTACTTAATGGAAAGGGCTCAATATCAGAGATAGAGCTAACATATTTAGTTAGATTGATGTGAGCTTGTGACCCTGGGTTTTACACTTTACATAAATCCAATTTAAAAAATAAAATGTGAAACCCAGGGTCAAAAATTCACATCAATCACACACACACACACACACACACACACACACACACACACACACACACACACACACACACACACACACACACACACTGTATATATATATATATATATATATATATAATTTTTTCATCCACAGACAGACTGTTTCGCTGTATTACAGCTCATCAGTGTGATGGACATCCGGTTGCCTCTAGATCGCAACCCGGCTGAATTGTCGTCAGTTGGAGATTCTACCTCTAAGCCGTTGGCGCACGGCAGGGCTGAAGGTGAATTAAAGCGTATTCAAGTTTAGATAAACACACAGTGGCAGAGAACTCTGTTCGTTTTACCGAAGGGTCTCGTATTATTGCTAGTAATAGTCACTGTTTACAAACCCACACTTCCTCCCCAGAGAGCTCAACCGAAATAATTTTTTTAGGACCATATATATTGTCATCCACAGAAAGACTGTTTTGCTGTGTCACAGCTCATCAGTGTGGCTATTCGGCATGATGCGACATTTGAAGACCTACTTTTGAAGATACTTTTAAGGTTGTCGCATCATACACGAGATATCAAATAGCGTATGTACTGCTGGCCGTGGCTACACTGTTGACCAAACTATATATCCATTGAATGTTCACTTTTATATTTACAAACGCTCTATCTCTGATAATAAACACTTTATCCCATAAATATAGCACACTTTAAAACTATATTTCTGCACATACACACACACACACACACATATATATATATATATATATATATATATATATATATATATATATATATATATATATATATATGTATATAATATTTCTCTTTGACTTTTGCATGCTTTTCTCTGGAGTCTGAAGGGTATGGAGCAAAAGCACTTCGAAAAGGCCGCATAAGTATTAACTATCTTGTTTACTTAAAAGTAGTTTATTCTCCGTATGTGTGCGCATGTATATGTAGCTGGGTGAGTGTAGAATAAAGGCAACTGAAGATATGGGGCCTGACAGAAGATGTCCTTAACCCCAAGCTAAAGTCTCGAGTCCAACACGATGTGACAGCTCTCACGCGAAAATTGATACTGCCTACTTCTTCCTCGGTCCCATTCAGGAGAAGAGACAGCCGAGAAACCTTCCTAAAATGAGGAAAAACTAGACGGCCGCACACCGTATTTCACTTGATGGCCATCTTTATTCAGCAAAAAGAAATAAATATACATAATAGTCTACCTCGGAGCAAGCTACGATAATGTGTTCCTGGCGTGTAGATAATTGTATCTGCCATGCTTCTTTGCTTAGATGAAAAGATTTGTTGACCATATTCTCTGGATGGAAATGAGCGGTTCGTTGTACATTTACGACTGACTTTCTCGGCGGTTAATGCCGCAGTACATTGTGTGTTTATATATAGTTTTCTTTCTTTTTTTTCTCTTTACTGATCAGTTGTTATTTTTGTTCTTTCTTTCTTTCTTTTTACTGATCAGTTGTTATTTTTGTTCTTTCTTTCTTTCTTTCTTTCTTTCTTTTACTTTTTACTGATCAGTTGTTATTTTTGTTCTTTCTTTCTTTCTTTCTTTCTTTTACTTTTTACTGATCAGTTGTTATTTTTGTTCTTTCTTTCTTTTTACTGATCAGTTGTTACTTTTGTTCTTTCTTTCTTTCTTTTTACTGATCAGTTGTTACTTTTGTTCTTTCATTCTTTCTTTTTACTGATCAGTTGTTATTTTTGTTCTTTCTTTCTTTCTTTTTACTGATCAGTTGTTATTTTTGTTCTTTCTTTCATTTTACTGATCAGTTGTTATTTTAGTTCTTTCTTTCTTTTTACTGATCAGTTGTTACTTTTGTTCTTTCTTTCTTTCTTTTTACTGATCAGTTGTTACTTTTGTTCTTTCATTCTTTCTTTTTACTGATCAGTTGTTACTTTTGTTCTTTCTTTCTTTCTTTTTACTGATCAGTTGTTATTTCTGTTCTTTCTTTCTTTTTACTGATCAGTTGTTATTTTTGTTCTTTCATTCTTTCTTTTTAGTGATCAGTTGTTATTTTTGTTCTTTCTTTCTTTTTACTGATCAGTTGTTATTTTTTTCTTTCTTTCTTTCTTTTTACTGATCAGTTGTTACTTTTGTTCTTTCATTCGTTCTTTTTACTGATCAGTTGTTATTTTTGTTCTTTCTTTCTTTCTTTTTACTGATCAGTTGTTATTTTTGTTATTTCTTTCTTTCTTTTTACTGATCAGTTGTTATTTTTTTCTTTCTTTCTTTCTTTTTACTGATCAGTTGTTACTTTTGTTCTTTCATTCTTTCTTTTTACTGATCAGTTGTTACTTTTGTTCTTTCATTCTTTCTTTTTACTGATCAGTTGTTATTTTTGTTCTTTCTTTCTTTCTTTTTACTGATCAGTTGTTATTTTTGTTCTTTCTTTCTTTCTTTTTACTGATCAGTTGTTATTTTTGTTCTTTCTTTCTTTCTTTTTACTGATCAGTTGTTATTTTTGTTCTTTCTTTTTACTGATCAGTTGTTATTTTTGTTCTTTCTTTCTTTCTTTTTACTGATCCGTTGTTATTTTTGTTCTTTCTTTCTTTTTACTGATCAGTTGTTATTTTTGTTCTTTCTTTCTTTTTACTGATCAGTTGTTATTTTTGTTCTTTCTTTCTTTCTTTTTACTGATCAGTTGTTACTTTTGTTCTTTCATTCTTTCTTTTTACTGATCAGTTGTTATTTTTTTCTTTCATTCTTTCTTTTTACTGATCAGTTGTTATTTTTGTTCTTTCTTTCTTTCTTTTTACTGATCAGTTGTTATTTTTGTTCTTTCTTTCTTTCTTTTTACTGATCAGTTTTTATTTTTGTTCTTTCTTTCTTTCTTTTTACTGATCAGTTGTTATTTTTGTTCTTTCATTCTTTCTTTTTACTGATCAGTTGTTATTTTTGTTCTTTCTTTCTTTCTTTTTACTGATCAGTTGTTATTTTTGTTCTTTCTTTCTTTCTTTTTACTGATCAGTTGTTATTTTTGTTCTTTCTTTCTTTCTTTTTACTGATCAGTAGTTACTTTTGTTCTTTCTTTCTTTCTTTTTACTGATCAGTTGTTACTTTTGTTCTTTCATTCTTTCTTTTTACTGATCAGTTGTTACTTTTGTTCTTTCTTTCTTTCTTTTTACTGATCAGTTGTTATTTTTGTTCTTTCTTTCTTTCTTTTTACTGATCAGTTGTTATTTTTTTCTTTCTTTCTTTCTTTTTACTGATCAGTTGTTACTTTTGTTCTTTCATTCTTTCTTTTTACTGATCAGTTGTTATTTTTGTTCTTTCTTTCTTTCTTTTTACTGATCAGTTGTTATTTTTGTTCTTTCTTTCTTTCTTTTTACTGATCAGTTGTTATTTTTGTTCTTTCTTTCTTTCTTTTTACTGATCAGTTGTTACTTTTGTTCTTTCATTCTTTCTTTTTACTGATCAGTTGTTATTTTTGTTCTTTCTTTCTTTCTTTTTACTGATCAGTTGTTATTTTTGTTCTTTCTTTCTTTCTTTTTACTGATCAGTTGTTACTTTTGTTCTTTCATTCTTTCTTTTTACTGATCAGTTGTTACTTTTGTTCTTTCTTTCTTTCTTTTTACTGATCAGTTGTTATTTTTGTTCTTTCTTTCTTTCTTTTTACTGATCAGTTGTTATTTTTGTTCTTTCTTTTTACTGATCAGTTGTTATTTTTTCTTTCATTCTTTCTTTTTACTGATCAGTTGTTATTTTTGTTCTTTCTTTCTTTCTTTTTACTGATCAGTTGTTATTTTTGTTCTTTCTTTCTTATTTTTTACTGATCAGTTGTTATTTTTGTTCTTTCTTTCTTTCTTTTTACTGATCCGTTGTTATTTTTGTTCTTTCTTTCTTTTTACTGATCAGTTGTTATTTTTGTTCTTTCATTCTTTCTTTTTACTGATCAGTTGTTATTTTTGTTCTTTCTTTCTTTCTTTTTACTGATCAGTTGTTATTTTTGTTCTTTCTTTCTTTCTTTTTACTGATCAGTTGTTATTTTTGTTCTTTCTTTCTTTCTTTTTACTGATCAGTTGTTATTTTTGTTCTTTCTTTCTTTCTTTTTACTGATCAGTTGTTATTTTTGTTCTTTCTTTCTTTCTTTTTACTGATCAGTTGTTACTTTTGTTCTTTCATTCTTTCTTTTTACTGATCAGTTGTTATTTTTGTTCTTTCTTTCTTTCTTTTTACTGATCAGTTGTTATTTTTGTTCTTTCTTTCTTTCTTTTTACTGATCAGTTGTTATTTTTGTTCTTTCTTTCTTTCTTTTTACTGATCCGTTGTTATTTTTGTTCTTTCTTTCTTTTTACTGATCAGTTGTTATTTTTGTTCTTTCTTTCTTTCTTTTTACTGATCAGTTGTTACTTTTGTTCTTTCATTCTTTCTTTTTACTGATCAGTTGTTATTTTTTTCTTTCATTCTTTCTTTTTACTGATCAGTTGTTATTTTTTTCTTTCATTCTTTCTTTTTACTGATCAGTTGTTATTTTTGTTCTTTCTTTCTTTCTTTTTACTGATCAGTTGTTATTTTTGTTCTTTCTTTCTTTCTTTTTACTGATCAGTTTTTATTTTTGTTCTTTCTTTCTTTCTTTTTACTGATCAGTTGTTATTTTTGTTCTTTCATTCTTTCTTTTTACTGATCAGTTGTTATTTTTGTTCTTTCTCTCTTTCTTTTTACTGATCAGTTGTTATTTTTGTTCTTTCTTTCTTTCTTTTTACTGATCAGTTGTTATTTTTGTTCTTTCTTTCTTTCTTTTTACTGATCAGTTGTTACTTTTGTTCGTTCTTTCTTTCTTTTTACTGATCAGTTGTTACTTTTGTTCTTTCATTCTTTCTTTTTACTGATCAGTTGTTACTTTTGTTCTTTCTTTCTTTCTTTTTACTGATCAGTTGTTATTTTTGTTCTTTCTTTCTTTCTTTTTACTGATCAGTTGTTATTTTTTTCTTTCTTTCTTTCTTTTTACTGATCAGTTGTTACTTTTGTTCTTTCATTCTTTCTTTTTACTGATCAGTTGTTATTTTTGTTCTTTCTTTCTTTCTTTTTACTGATCAGTTGTTATTTTTGTTCTTTCTTTCATTTTACTGATCAGTTGTTATTTTTGTTCTTTCTTTCTTTTTACTGATCAGTTGTTACTTTTGTTCTTTCTTTCTTTCTTTTTACTGATCAGTTGTTAATTTTGTTCTTTCTTTATTTCTTTTTACTGATCAGTTGTTATTTTTGTTCTTTCTTTCTTTCTTTTTACTGATCAGTTGTTATTTCTGTTCTTTCTTTCTTTTTACTGATCAGTTGTTATTTTTGTTCTTTCATTCTTTCTTTTTACTGATCAGCTGTTATTTTTGTTCTTTCTTTCTTTTTACTGATCAGTTGTTATTTTTTTCTTTCTTTCTTTCTTTTTACTGATCAGTTGTTACTTTTCTTCTTTCATTCTTTCTTTTTACTGATCAGTTGTTATTTTTGTACTTTCTTTCTTTCTTTTTACTGATCAGTTGTTATTTTTGTTATTTCTTTCTTTCTTTTTACTGATCAGTTGTTATTTTTGTTCTTTCTTTCTTTCTTTTTACTGATCAGTTGTTATTTTTGTTCTTTCTTTCTTTCTTTTTACTGATCAGTAGTTACTTTTGTTCTTTCTTTCTTTCTTTTTACTGATCAGTTGTTACTTTTGTTCTTTCATTCTTTCTTTTTACTGATCAGTTGTTACTTTTGTTCTTTCTTTCTTTCTTTTTACTGATCAGTTGTTATTTTTGTTCTTTCTTTCTTTCTTTTTACTGATCAGTTGTTATTTTTTTCTTTCTTTCTTTCTTTTTACTGATCAGTTGTTACTTTTGTTCTTTCATTCTTTCTTTTTACTGATCAGTTGTTATTTTTGTTCTTTCTTTCTTTCTTTTTACTGATCAGTTGTTATTTTTGTTCTTTCTTTCTTTCTTTTTACTGATCAGTTGTTATTTTTGTTCTTTCTTTCTTTCTTTTTACTGATCAGTTGTTACTTTTGTTCTTTCATTCTTTCTTTTTACTGATCAGTTGTTATTTTTGTTCTTTCTTTCTTTCTTTTTACTGATCAGTTGTTATTTTTGTTCTTTCTTTCTTTCTTTTTACTGATCAGTTGTTACTTTTGTTCTTTCATTCTTTCTTTTTACTGATCAGTTGTTACTTTTGTTCTTTCTTTCTTTCTTTTTACTGATCAGTTGTTATTTTTGTTCTTTCTTTCTTTCTTTTTACTGATCAGTTGTTATTTTTGTTCTTTCTTTTTACTGATCAGTTGTTATTTTTTCTTTCATTCTTTCTTTTTACTGATCAGTTGTTATTTTTGTTCTTTCTTTCTTTCTTTTTACTGATCAGTTGTTATTTTTGTTCTTTCTTTCTTATTTTTTACTGATCAGTTGTTATTTTTGTTCTTTCTTTCTTTCTTTTTACTGATCCGTTGTTATTTTTGTTCTTTCTTTCTTTTTACTGATCAGTTGTTATTTTTGTTCTTTCATTCTTTCTTTTTACTGATCAGTTGTTATTTTTGTTCTTTCTTTCTTTCTTTTTACTGATCAGTTGTTATTTTTGTTCTTTCTTTCTTTCTTTTTACTGATCAGTTGTTATTTTTGTTCTTTCTTTCTTTCTTTTTACTGATCAGTTGTTATTTTTGTTCTTTCTTTCTTTCTTTTTACTGATCAGTTGTTATTTTTGTTCTTTCTTTCTTTCTTTTTACTGATCAGTTGTTACTTTTGTTCTTTCATTCTTTCTTTTTACTGATCAGTTGTTATTTTTGTTCTTTCTTTCTTTCTTTTTACTGATCAGTTGTTATTTTTGTTCTTTCTTTCATTTTACTGATCAGTTGTTATTTTAGTTCTTTCTTTCTTTTTACTGATCAGTTGTTACTTTTGTTCTTTCTTTCTTTCTTTTTACTGATCAGTTGTTACTTTTGTTCTTTCATTCTTTCTTTTTACTGATCAGTTGTTACTTTTGTTCTTTCTTTCTTTCTTTTTACTGATCAGTTGTTATTTCTGTTCTTTCTTTCTTTTTACTGATCAGTTGTTATTTTTGTTCTTTCATTCTTTCTTTTTAGTGATCAGTTGTTATTTTTGTTCTTTCTTTCTTTTTACTGATCAGTTGTTATTTTTTTCTTTCTTTCTTTCTTTTTACTGATCAGTTGTTACTTTTGTTCTTTCATTCGTTCTTTTTACTGATCAGTTGTTATTTTTGTTCTTTCTTTCTTTCTTTTTACTGATCAGTTGTTATTTTTGTTATTTCTTTCTTTCTTTTTACTGATCAGTTGTTATTTTTTTCTTTCTTTCTTTCTTTTTACTGATCAGTTGTTACTTTTGTTCTTTCATTCTTTCTTTTTACTGATCAGTTGTTACTTTTGTTCTTTCATTCTTTCTTTTTACTGATCAGTTGTTATTTTTGTTCTTTCTTTCTTTCTTTTTACTGATCAGTTGTTATTTTTGTTCTTTCTTTCTTTCTTTTTACTGATCAGTTGTTATTTTTGTTCTTTCTTTCTTTCTTTTTACTGATCAGTTGTTATTTTTGTTCTTTCTTTTTACTGATCAGTTGTTATTTTTGTTCTTTCTTTCTTTCTTTTTACTGATCCGTTGTTATTTTTGTTCTTTCTTTCTTTTTACTGATCAGTTGTTATTTTTGTTCTTTCTTTCTTTTTACTGATCAGTTGTTATTTTTGTTCTTTCTTTCTTTCTTTTTACTGATCAGTTGTTACTTTTGTTCTTTCATTCTTTCTTTTTACTGATCAGTTGTTATTTTTTTCTTTCATTCTTTCTTTTTACTGATCAGTTGTTATTTTTTTCTTTCATTCTTTCTTTTTACTGATCAGTTGTTATTTTTGTTCTTTCTTTCTTTCTTTTTACTGATCAGTTGTTATTTTTGTTCTTTCTTTCTTTCTTTTTACTGATCAGTTTTTATTTTTGTTCTTTCTTTCTTTCTTTTTACTGATCAGTTGTTATTTTTGTTCTTTCATTCTTTCTTTTTACTGATCAGTTGTTATTTTTGTTCTTTCTTTCTTTCTTTTTACTGATCAGTTGTTATTTTTGTTCTTTCTTTCTTTCTTTTTACTGATCAGTTGTTATTTTTGTTCTTTCTTTCTTTCTTTTTACTGATCAGTAGTTACTTTTGTTCTTTCTTTCTTTCTTTTTACTGATCAGTTGTTACTTTTGTTCTTTCATTCTTTCTTTTTACTGATCAGTTGTTACTTTTGTTCTTTCTTTCTTTCTTTTTACTGATCAGTTGTTATTTTTGTTCTTTCTTTCTTTCTTTTTACTGATCAGTTGTTATTTTTTTCTTTCTTTCTTTCTTTTTACTGATCAGTTGTTACTTTTGTTCTTTCATTCTTTCTTTTTACTGATCAGTTGTTATTTTTGTTCTTTCTTTCTTTCTTTTTACTGATCAGTTGTTATTTTTGTTCTTTCTTTCTTTCTTTTTACTGATCAGTTGTTATTTTTGTTCTTTCTTTCTTTCTTTTTACTGATCAGTTGTTACTTTTGTTCTTTCATTCTTTCTTTTTACTGATCAGTTGTTATTTTTGTTCTTTCTTTCTTTCTTTTTACTGATCAGTTGTTATTTTTGTTCTTTCTTTCTTTCTTTTTACTGATCAGTTGTTACTTTTGTTCTTTCATTCTTTCTTTTTACTGATCAGTTGTTACTTTTGTTCTTTCTTTCTTTCTTTTTACTGATCAGTTGTTATTTTTGTTCTTTCTTTCTTTCTTTTTACTGATCAGTTGTTATTTTTGTTCTTTCTTTTTACTGATCAGTTGTTATTTTTTCTTTCATTCTTTCTTTTTACTGATCAGTTGTTATTTTTGTTCTTTCTTTCTTTCTTTTTACTGATCAGTTGTTATTTTTGTTCTTTCTTTCTTATTTTTTACTGATCAGTTGTTATTTTTGTTCTTTCTTTCTTTCTTTTTACTGATCCGTTGTTATTTTTGTTCTTTCTTTCTTTTTACTGATCAGTTGTTATTTTTGTTCTTTCATTCTTTCTTTTTACTGATCAGTTGTTATTTTTGTTCTTTCTTTCTTTCTTTTTACTGATCAGTTGTTATTTTTGTTCTTTCTTTCTTTCTTTTTACTGATCAGTTGTTATTTTTGTTCTTTCTTTCTTTCTTTTTACTGATCAGTTGTTATTTTTGTTCTTTCTTTCTTTCTTTTTACTGATCAGTTGTTATTTTTGTTCTTTCTTTCTTTCTTTTTACTGATCAGTTGTTACTTTTGTTCTTTCATTCTTTCTTTTTACTGATCAGTTGTTATTTTTGTTCTTTCTTTCTTTCTTTTTACTGATCAGTTGTTATTTTTGTTCTTTCTTTCTTTCTTTTTACTGATCAGTTGTTATTTTTGTTCTTTCTTTCTTTCTTTTTACTGATCCGTTGTTATTTTTGTTCTTTCTTTCTTTTTACTGATCAGTTGTTATTTTTGTTCTTTCTTTCTTTCTTTTTACTGATCAGTTGTTACTTTTGTTCTTTCATTCTTTCTTTTTACTGATCAGTTGTTATTTTTTTCTTTCATTCTTTCTTTTTACTGATCAGTTGTTATTTTTTTCTTTCATTCTTTCTTTTTACTGATCAGTTGTTATTTTTGTTCTTTCTTTCTTTCTTTTTACTGATCAGTTGTTATTTTTGTTCTTTCTTTCTTTCTTTTTACTGATCAGTTTTTATTTTTGTTCTTTCTTTCTTTCTTTTTACTGATCAGTTGTTATTTTTGTTCTTTCATTCTTTCTTTTTACTGATCAGTTGTTATTTTTGTTCTTTCTCTCTTTCTTTTTACTGATCAGTTGTTATTTTTGTTCTTTCTTTCTTTCTTTTTACTGATCAGTTGTTATTTTTGTTCTTTCTTTCTTTCTTTTTACTGATCAGTTGTTACTTTTGTTCTTTCTTTCTTTCTTTTTACTGATCAGTTGTTACTTTTGTTCTTTCATTCTTTCTTTTTACTGATCAGTTGTTACTTTTGTTCTTTCTTTCTTTCTTTTTACTGATCAGTTGTTATTTTTGTTCTTTCTTTCTTTCTTTTTACTGATCAGTTGTTATTTTTTTCTTTCTTTCTTTCTTTTTACTGATCAGTTGTTACTTTTGTTCTTTCATTCTTTCTTTTTACTGATCAGTTGTTATTTTTGTTCTTTCTTTCTTTCTTTTTACTGATCAGTTGTTATTTTTGTTCTTTCTTTCATTTTACTGATCAGTTGTTATTTTTGTTCTTTCTTTCTTTTTACTGATCAGTTGTTACTTTTGTTCTTTCTTTCTTTCTTTTTACTGATCAGTTGTTAATTTTGTTCTTTCTTTATTTCTTTTTACTGATCAGTTGTTATTTTTGTTCTTTCTTTCTTTCTTTTTACTGATCAGTTGTTATTTCTGTTCTTTCTTTCTTTTTACTGATCAGTTGTTATTTTTGTTCTTTCATTCTTTCTTTTTACTGATCAGCTGTTATTTTTGTTCTTTCTTTCTTTTTACTGATCAGTTGTTATTTTTTTCTTTCTTTCTTTCTTTTTACTGATCAGTTGTTACTTTTCTTCTTTCATTCTTTCTTTTTACTGATCAGTTGTTATTTTTGTACTTTCTTTCTTTCTTTTTACTGATCAGTTGTTATTTTTGTTATTTCTTTCTTTCTTTTTACTGATCAGTTGTTATTGTTTTCTTTCTTTCTTTCTTTTTACTGATCAGTTGTTACTTTTGTTCTTTCATTCTTTCTTTTTACTGATCAGTTGTTACTTTTGTTCTTTCATTCTTTCTTTTTACTGATCAGTTGTTATTTTTGTTCTTTCTTTCTTTCTTTTTACTGATCAGTTGTTATTTTTGTTCTTTCTTTCTTTCTTTTTACTGATCAGTTGTTATTTTTGTTCTTTCTTTCTTTCTTTTTACTGATCAATTGTTATTTTTGTTCTTTCATTCTTTCTTTTTACTGATCAGTTGTTATTTTTGTTCTATCTTTCTTTCTTTTTACTGATCAGTTGTTATTTTTGTTCTTTCTTTCTTTCTTTTTACTGATCAGTTGTTATTTTTGTTCTTTCTTTCTTTCTTTTTACTGATCAGTTGTTATTTCTGTTCTTTCTTTCTTTCTTTTTACTGATCAGTTGTTATTTTTGTTCTTTCATTCTTTCTTTTTACTGATCAGTTGTTATTTCTTTCTTTCTTTCTTTCTTTTTACTGATCAGTTGTTATTTTTGTCCTTTCTTTCTTTCTTTTTACTGATCAGTTGTTATTTTTTTCTTTCATTCTTTCTTTTTACTGATCAGTTGTTACTTTTGTTCTTTCTTTCTTTCTTTTTACTGATCAGTTGTTATTTTTTTCTTTCTTTCTTTCTTTTTACTGATCAGTTGTTATTTTTGTTCTTTCTTTCTTTTTACTGATCAGTTGTTATTTTTGTTCTTTCTTTCTTTCTTTTTACTGATCAGTTGTTATTTTTGTTCTTTCTTTCTTTCTTTTTACTGATCAGTTGTTATTTTTTTCTTTCATTCTTTCTTTTTACTGATCAGTTGTTACTTTGGTTCTTTCATTCTTTCTTTTTACTGATCAGTTGTTACTTTTGTTCTTTCATTCTTTCTTTTTACTGATCAGTTGTTATTTATTTCTTTCTTTCTTTCTTTTTACTGATCAGTTGTTATTTTTGTTCTTTCTTTCTTTCTTTTTACTGATCAATTGTTACTTTTGTTCTTTCATTCTTTCTTTTTACTGATCAGTTGTTATTTTTGTTCTTTCTTTCTTTCTTTTTACAGATCAGTTGTTATTTTTTTCTTTCTTTCTTTCTTTTTACTGATCAGTTGTTATTTTTATTCTTTCTTTCTTTCTTTTTACTGATCAGTTGTTACTTTTGTTCTTTCTTTCTTTCTTATTACTGATCAGTTGTTACTTTTGTTCTTTCATTCTTTCTTTTTACTGATCAGTTGTTATTTTTTTCTTTCTTTCTTTCTTTTTACTGCTCAGTTGTTACTTTTGTTCTTTCATTCTTTCTTTTTACTGATCAGTTGTTATTTTTGTTCTTTCTTTCTTTCTTTTTACTGATCAGTTGTTATTTTTGTTCTTTCTTTCTTTTTACTGATCAGTTGTTATTTTTGTTCTTTCATTCTTTCTTTTTACTGATCAGTTGTTATTTTTGTTCTTTCTTTCTTTCTTTTTACTGATCAGTTGTTATTTTTGTTCTTTCTTTCTTTCTTTTTACTGATCAGTTGTTATTTTTGTTCTTTCATTCTTTCTTTTTACTGATCAGTTGTTATTTTTGTTCTTTCATTATTTCCTTTTACTGATCTGTTGTTTCTTTTGTTCTTTCATTCTTTCTTTTTACTGATCAGTTGTTATTTTTTTCTTTCTTTCTTTCTTTTTACTGATCAGTTGTTATTTTTGTTCTTTCTTTCTTTTTACTGATCAGTTGTTACTTTTGTTCTTTCATTCTTTCTTTTTACTGATCAGTTGTTACTTTTGTTCTTTCATTCTTTCTTTTTACTGATCAGTTGTTATTTTTGTTCTTTCATTCTTTCCTTTTACCGATCAGTTGTTATTTTTGTTCTTTCATTCTTTCTTTTTACTGATCAGTTGTTATTTTTTTCTTTCTTTCTTTCTTTTTACTGATCAGTTGTTATTTTTGTTCTTTCTTTCTTTCTTTTTACTGATCAGTTGTTACTTTTGTTCTTTCATTCTTTCTTTTTACTGATCAGTTGTTATTTTTTTCTTTCTTTCTTTCTTTTTACTGATCAGTTGTTATTTTTTTCTTTCTTTCTTTCTTTTTACTGATCAGTTGTTACTTTTGTCCTTTCTTTCTTTCTTATTACTGATCAGTTGTTACTTTTGTTCTTTCATTCTTTCTTTTTACTGATCAGTTGTTATTTTTTTCTTTCTTTCTTTCTTTTTACTGATCAGTTGTTATTTTTTCTTTCTTTCTTTCTTTTTACTGATCAGTTGTTATTTTTGTTCTTTCTTTCTTTTTACTGATAAGTTGTTACTTTTGTTCTTTCATTCTTTCTTTTTACTGATCAGTTGTTATTTTTGTTCTTTCATTCTTTCTTTTTACTGATCAGTTGTTATTTTTGTTCTTTCTTTCTTTCTTTTTACTGATCAGTTGTTATTTTTTTCTTTCTTTCTTTCTTTTTACTGATCAGTTGTTATTTTTGTTCTTTCTTTCTTTTTACTGATCAGTTGTTACTTTTGTTCTTTCATTCTTTCTTTTTACTGATCAGTTGTTATTTTTTTCTTTCTTTCTTTCTTTTTACTGATCAGTTGTTATTTTTTTCTTTCTTTCTTTCTTTTTACTGATCAGTTGTTACTTTTGTTCTTTCTTTCTTTCTTTTTACTGATCAGTTGTTACTTTTGTTCTTTCATTCTTTCTTTTTACTGATCAGTTGTTATTTTTGTTCTTTCATTCTTTCTTTTTACTGATCAGTTGTTATTTTTGTTCTTTCTGTCTTTTTACTGATCAGTTGTTATTTTTTTCTTTCTTTCTTTCTTTTTACTGATCAGTTGTTATTTTTGTTCTTTCTTTCTTTCTTTTTACTGATCAGTTGTTATTTTTTTCTTTCTTTCTTTCTTTTTAATGATCAGTTGTTATTTTTGTTCTTTCATTCTTTCTTTTTACTGATCAGTTGTTATTTTTGTTCTTTCTTTCTTTCTTTTTACTGATCAGTTGTTATTTTTGTTCTTTCTTTCTTTCTTTTTACTGATCAGTTGTTATTTTTGTTCTTTCTTTCTTTTTACTGATCAGTTGTTATTTTTATTCTTTCATTCTTTCTTTTTACTGATCAGTTGTTATTTTTGTTCTTTCTTTCTTTCTTTTTACTGATCAGTTGTTATTTTTGTTCTTTCTTTCTTTCTTTTTACTGATCAGTTGTTATTTTTGTTCTTTCTTTCTTTCTTTTTACTGATCAGTTGTTATTTTTGTTCTTTCTTTCTTTCTTTTTACTGATCAGTTGTTATTTTTGTTCTTTCTTTCTTTTTACTGATCAGTTGTTATTTTTGTTCTTTCATTCTTTCTTTTTACTGATCAGTTGTTATTTTTGTTCTTTCTTTCTTTCTTTTTACTGATCAGTTGTTATTTTTGTTCTTTCTTTCTTTCTTTTTACTGATCAGTTGTTACTTTTGTTCTTTCTTTCTTTCTTTTTACTGATCAGTTGTTACTTTTGTTCTTTCTTTCTTTCTTTTTACTGATCAGTTGTTACTTTTGTTCTTTCATTCTTTCTTTTTACTGATCAGTTGTTATTTTTGTTCTTTCTTTCTTTCTTTTTACTGATCAGTTGTTATTTTTGTTCTTTCTTTCTTTTTACTGATCAGTTGTTATTTTTGTTCTTTCATTCTTTCTTTTTGCTGATCAGTTGTTATTTTTGTTCTTTCTTTCTTTCTTTTTACTGATCAGTTGTTATTTTTGTTCTTTCTTTCTTTTTACTGATCAGTTGTTATTTTTGTTCTTTCATTCTTTCTTTTTACTGATCAGTTGTTATTTTTGTTCTTTCTTTCTTTCTTTTTACTGATCAGTTGTTATTTTTGTTCTTTCTTTCTTTCTTTTTACTGATCAGTTGTTATTTTTGTTCTTTCTTTCTTTTTACTGATCAGTTGTTATTTTTGTTCTTTCTTTCTTTCTTTTTACTGATCAGTTGTTATTTTTGTTCTTTCTTTCTTTCTTTTTACTGATCAGTTGTTATTTTTGTTCTTTCTTTCTTTCTTTTTACTGATCAGTTGTTATTTTTGTTCTTTCTTTCTTTTTACTGATCAGTTGTTATTTTTGTTCTTTCATTCTTTCTTTTTACTGATCAGTTGTTATTTTTGTTCTTTCTTTCTTTCTTTTTACTGATCAGTTGTTATTTTTGTTCTTTCTTTCTTTTTACTGATCAGTTGTTATTTTTGTTCTTTCATTCTTTCTTTTTACTGATCAGTTGTTATTTTTGTTCTTTCTTTCTTTATTTTTACTGATCAGTTGTTATTTTTGTACTTTCTTTCTTTTTACTGATCAGTTGTTATTTTTGTTCTTTCATTCTTTCTTTTTACTGATCAGTTGTTATTTTTGTTCTTTCTTTCTTTCTTTTTACTGATCAGTTGTTATTTTTGTTCTTTCTTTCTTTTTACTGATCAGTTGTTATTTTTGTTCTTTCTTTCTTTCTTTTTACTGATCAGTTGTTATTTTTGTTCTTTCTTTCTTTCTTTTTACTGATCAGTTGTTATTTTTGTTCTTTCTTTCTTTCTTTTTACTGATCAGTTGTTATTTTTGTTCTTTCTTTCTTTCTTTTTACTGATCAGTTGTTACTTTTGTTCTTTCTTTCTTTCTTTTTACTGATCAGTTGTTACTTTTGTTCTTTCTTTCTTTCTTTTTACTGATCAGTTGTTACTTTTGTTCTTTCATTCTTTCTTTTTACTGATCAGTTGTTATTTTTGTTCTTTCTTTCTTTCTTTTTACTGATCAGTTGTTATTTTTGTTCTTTCTTTCTTTTTACTGATCAGTTGTTATTTTTGTTCTTTCATTCTTTCTTTTTACTGATCAGTTGTTATTTTTGTTCTTTCTTTCTTTCTTTTTACTGATCAGTTGTTATTTTTGTTCTTTCTTTCTTTTTACTGATCAGTTGTTATTTTTGTTCTTTCATTCTTTCTTTTTACTGATCAGTTGTTATTTTTGTTCTTTCTTTCTTTCTTTTTACTGATCAGTTGTTATTTTTGTTCTTTCTTTCTTTCTTTTTACTGATCAGTTGTTATTTTTGTTCTTTCTTTCTTTTTACTGATCAGTTGTTATTTTTGTTCTTTCTTTCTTTTTACTGATCAGTTGTTATTTTTGTTCTTTCTTTCTTTCTTTTTACTGATCAGTTGTTACTTTTGTTCTTTCTTTCTTTCTTTTTACTGATCAGTTGTTATTTTTTTCTTTCTTTCTTTTTACTGATCAGTTGTTATTTTTGTTCTTTCTTTCTTTCTTTTTACTGATCAGTTGTTACTTTTGTTCTTTCTTTCTTTCTTTTTACTGAACAGTTGTTACTTTTGTTCTTTCATTCTTTCTTTTTACTGATCAGTTGTTATTTTTGTTCTTTCTTTCTTTCTTTTTACTGATCAGTTGTTATTTTTGTTCTTTCTTTCTTTTTACTGATCAGTTGTTATTTTTGTTCTTTCATTCTTTCTTTTTACTGATCAGTTGTTATTTTTGTTCTTTCTTTCTTTCTTTTTACTGATCAGTTGTTATTTTTGTTCTTTCTTTCTTTTTACTGATCAGTTGTTATTTTTGTTCTTTCATTCTTTCTTTTTACTGATCAGTTGTTATTTTTGTTCTTTCTTTCTTTCTTTTTACTGATCAGTTGTTATTTTTGTTCTTTCTTTCTTTCTTTTTACTGATCAGTTGTTATTTTTGTTCTTTCTTTCTTTTTACTGATCAGTTGTTATTTTTGTTCTTTCTTTCTTTTTACTGATCAGTTGTTATTTTTGTTCTTTCTTTCTTTCTTTTTACTGATCAGTTGTTATTTTTGTTCTTTCTTTCTTTTTACTGATCAGTTTTTATTTTTGTTCTTTCTTTCTTTCTTTGTTTTTACTGATCAGTTGTTATTTTAGTTCTTTCTTTTTTTCTTTCTCGTCTACACAACTGGCTGATTTTTCTTCTTTTTTTGTCTTTCTCTCTTGGCAATGACATCGACTTATCAATTCCGATATAAAAGGTCAAACTACAATATGACTATTATGGCTTTGACGTACGTGCATGCATTTTCTTTAATATTTCCTCTTGTTTGAGAGCAATTTTTCTCAGTCAACTTTGGCTGCCAAAGAGAATGTCGTCATGAAGAGAAGAGACGTTAGATTTCATTTATTGAATAATGTCGCCAATGGTCACAAGTGGCTTGCACTAGAGAGTCAGATGACAGCAGATCTCTACAATCCACCTTCGTATTCGACCTGAGCGACTAGCTTAAAAGTTATCGGCGTGGAAAGTAAAATCGACGAGCTGAGTTTAAATTCCAGGCGACTCTGTAGCGTTCACCATCGCACTAACTTTATTAAGAAGAGCTTGAATTCATATGTTCTCACCCTAGCTACGGTTTAAATAGTAGGGTAGACTGAACTTTCTAGCGTTCACTGGCAACGAATGTAGGAGAATGACTACTCACCTTCGCGCTAATGTTAATCAGAAAGACTTCAATTCATATCATATCCCCCTTGCTATAGCTTAAATAGCAGGGTAGACTGGGCCTTCTAGTCTTCACTGGTAACGAATCTAGGGAAATGACCTGTTATTCGCCCTAATGTTAAAGAGAAAGACTCCAATTCATGCGTTCTCCTTCTAGCTATGGTTTAAATAACAAGTCAGACTGAGCTTTCTAGCTTTCGCTGACAACCAATCTAGGAGAATGCTATTCGCATTCACGCTAATGTCATTGTGAAGGGCTTCAGTTAATGTCTTCTCCCTCTAGCTACGGTTTAAATAGCAGGGTAGATTGGGATTTGTAGCTTTCGGTGGCAATCAGTCTAATAGAATATCTACTCACATTCGTGCTAATGGTATTGTGAAAGGGTTCAATTCATGTCTTTTCTCCCTGGCTATGGATTAAATAGCAATGTAGGCTTGGCTGTTAGGTGGCAGCCAATCTAGGAGAATGATTAAACTGGGTTTTTAAATAGTGGAGAAGGCAACGGGATATTATATCACTCTCTTTCACAAGATGATGTGGGAATTAAGAATCTTTGGAGAACCAGGATTGACTATGTGTTGAACATAAATGATATTTTCCATAAGATCAAGCTTATTGATGATGCAACCCTTGGATAGTCTCGATTATTACTCTCTTATCCACGTCTGTATTATTATTATTTTTATTTCTTTTGATATCTGGCGTTTACACATTTCTTTCCGGGTCCCGCCCAGGGACCCAAGGTTAGAAATGGCATCATGACACTTTCCACTGCAAAAAAAAAAAAATAAAAATAAAATAAAAAAAAAAATAAAATAATTACATAGATAAAGCCCTTCGTAAAGCGTGGGATGTACTTGTCAGAACAATTTTTTGTATCTCTTTGAGGCATGGACTTCCAGGGATCCCTTCAATCAGCTTACTGGAATCTTTTCCAACCAGTCCAAGGGCTCCAACCACAACAGGAATTGTTGATGTTCCCATGTGCCACATTTTTGAGATTTCTATTTCAAGGTCCTTGTATTTTGACAGTTTTATTATTATTATTATTATTATTATTATTATTATTATTATTATTATTATTATTATTATTTTTTTATTATTATTATTTTTATTTATTATTATTATTTTTATTTATTATTATTATTATTTTTATTTATTATTATTATTATTTATTATTATTATTATTTTTATTTATTATTATTATTTTTATTTATTATTATTTTTATTTATATTTATTTATTTATTTATTATTATTATTATTATTATTATTATTATTATTATTATTATTATTATTATTATTATTATTTCCTTGGGTTTCTGTTGTATACACATTTCCAACCCGAGATCTAAGGTCAGAAATGGCTTGATGATATTTTCCAATGATCATTTATTTTATAAAAAACAAAACAAACCCTAATTCACGCACATTTTACAGAGATAAAGCTCTTTGTAATGTGTGAGCTGTACTTGTGATTACAATGTTTTGTATTTCTTTAAGGCATTGGCTGCCAGAAATGCCTTCAATGAATCTATCGGAACCTTTTCCAATCAATTCGTGGTCTTCAACTACAACTGGAATTATTGATGTCCTCATGTGTCACAGTTTTGAGGCTTCCACTTTTTGAAGATCTTCATAGATTCATTACAATCTGCAGGAACTACAATGTCAATGAGAAAGCACATTCTGTTTTTGTGGTCTTTGATCACGATGACTGTGCAATTAGCTTTGATTGTTTCGTCTGTGCTTATTGTAAGTCCCATAAAATTGATAGAGGTTCAATCTCTGTAACCGTGCCTGGGTGATGTTCATACAAATTTCTTGAAGTTTCCTTAACGTAAAAGTTGCATATCTATTATTATTATTATTATTATTATTATTATTATTATTATTTGTGTATGTTATGTTTCCTGTTTTGTATCCTATAGAGCCGGATCCTAACTATGGTCCTTAGGCCCTATAGGAGAATTGTTATTTAACTGATAGCGCTTTTCTTAGTATATTGGATGTTCCCAGTAAGGCGATTTTCTGGGCAACTTGTACGTTGATCTTACCTTGGACACTGTTAGTAAAATTGTCCATTCCTTTTCTCCCGAGGCCCAGGGATCCGATTACTATTGGTACATTCTCAGTCTTCATTCCCCACATCCTGTTCATCTCGATCTCAAGGTTCTTGTATTTGGACAATTTCTCCAGAATTTTCATAGAGGTGTTTCTCTCAGATTGTACTGCTATGTCAATGAGCATACACTTCCTGAATGTCTTGTTTTTATGATATTTATCAGGTCTGTTGACTTTCATTTCCCTGTCAGTTTGAATTGGCATGTCCCAGAGGATAGTTACATCGTTATTTTGGGTAACTGTGTCTGGCTGGTGCTCATACCATCTCTCAGTGGTTTCGATTTTGTGCTTCTTGCATATCTTCCAGTGCATATATGTCGCTACCTTTTTATGTCTGTGGGTATATTCATTTTTTGATAGTTCCATCCTTGATTATGTGACAGTGATAGGTTGCGAGGCTTTGGTCCTGAGCTGCAACAATTACGCCTTCTGTCTCAGCTTTCAGCCCGGTTCTCCTCAGCCACTGATGTGTTTTCTGTTGGTCCACATCTGCTTCTTACATTCCCTTTATGTTTTTGCCATGCAACGCCTTGTACTCCCAGTTTTGTTGTAATTTCATTTGGCCAAGTTGTTTTGCATTCTGTTTTACTTGTTTGGCGTAATAGTATATTAATCTGTTTCTTGAAGAGTGCAGCTTCTTTGTTGATGGAGTGGATTTGGTGTTTTACTATTTGTAGGAGAGGGTTATTGGTTTTTATGAAGTATACTTCCAATCCGATTGTTGTAGTTTTTAGAGTTAGTTCAAGTTGGATTAAACCTCGGCCTCTTAAAGATCTTGGTACGTACGGCCTATCAACATCTGATTTCGTGTGGTGCATCCTCATTTGGGTAAACAATGTCTTTATTTTACGAGCTGCCAATCTGAAATTTCGATTTCGGGTTGATGTGTAATTGCTATTCCTGGTATCATTTTCCTTAATTGTAGGATGTTAAATGTTTGTGTATCGAAAACTTTTTAAAGATGCGTATATGTATGCACAAATGTAATTTATGTTCAGTTAATATGTCTGACCAGATTAAATCGGGAGTATGAAAGACTAGAATTATGTCGCAGATGTAAAATTCAGGAAACCCACAGAAGAACCTTCAAAGTATGAAGAAAATTCATCACAAAATTTGTAGGGTTCTAGTTATATGGGAAAGTTAATGCAGAATTAACAAAGTAAAAAATTCCAGTATAAAGTTTCTTAACTTGTCACATTGATAAAACTTTTGTGAGGATGTCGGAAGTAACCGTGGGTGCAATCTTCTGCACTTCACCCAAATCCTATTCCCCCCGGGAGCCGGGAAACATAATTTTAAAAAAAGATGTATTATTATTATTATTATTATTATTGATATTTTTAAATATTGTATGATGTCTGCCATAACAATATCGTATCAATGGAGCTTTCAGAACAGTCATTCACAAACAACTGTA
The DNA here is from genome assembly GCA_964036315.1 of Acanthosepion esculentum. NCBI lineage: Eukaryota > Metazoa > Mollusca > Cephalopoda > Sepiida > Sepiidae > Acanthosepion > Acanthosepion esculentum. The sequence goes on from OZ038489.1 coordinate 38,896,176, forward strand.
ATTTTAGACGAACGTCTTAAACTGCACATTCTGAAATAAACCCTTAAAACTCGTGAATATAATTACATATGCAAATTAACGTCCCACTCCGAGGAGTGGGGAATGAACAGAATTACAAGAAAGTTCCATATGATTTATATTAAGTTCTTTGGTTAATTTCTCTTAGTCACTGATCAACTAATTGAAAATTTCAAGATGAGAAGGATAACCAAAATGATACTTACGTTGCAGTTTGCATGCCTTCCCTCTGGCGGCGTATCATTCGTTTTGACGGGTTGATTACCACTACAACCGTAGAGAAGCGACGTTTGTACAATATTTTATTTTTTTTAAATATTTTTTATACTTATATGTATTTTTTAAAAATATAACGTGAAGAAGACAGACATATTGTCGAAATATTGTTAAACATTTTCTTTTCGTTTTCTTAAATAGAGCTCTACTCTAAGTATTATCATTATTATTATTATTTCCTTTGATTTCTTTTAAATACTCATTTCGTTCCGGGTCCCAACCAAAGATCTAAGGTCAAGAATAGCATGATGCCATTTTCCACTGACGCATTTTGTTAAAAATTAAAAACAATCAAACATTTTACATAGGTAAAGCCCTTCGTAGCATGTGAAATCCATTTTGATATGTCTTTAAGGCGTGGGCCACCAGTGATCACTTCATCGATTCAATAAGAACCTTTTGCAATCAAACCGAGGGCTCCAACCGCAACTCTAATTAGATCTTCATGTGTTACATCTTTTAAATTTCCACTTCAAGATACTTGTATTTCTATAGATTTTTTTAAAAGGTCTTCAAAGATATATTACAGTTTGCAGGAACTACCATGTCGATAAGATTGGAAAATCTCCGTTTTTGTGCTCTTTCATCACTATGGCTATTAGCTTTCATTGTTCTGCCTGTATCTATTGTAAAGTTCCATAAAATTGTCACAGGTCCTATGTCTATAACCAGGTCTGTATGCTGTTGATTACTAATTTCTTGCAGTTTCCTTTCCATTAAAATTGCAATTTTGAGGTTTCCACTTCAATGTCCTTTTATAGTTACGGCAGGAACTGCCTTGTCAATAAGAAAGCACATTTTGTTTTTATGGTCTTTGATCATTATGTCTGTGTGATTAGCTTTTATTGTTGTCTGTGCGTATTTTAAAATGGCATCATGACCTTCTCTACTGAACGTTTTTATAAAAAAAAAATAAATAAAACAACCTAAGAGCCGACATATTTTATATTGATAAAGTCCTTTGTAAATTGTGGGCTGTGCTTGTGAAAACAATTTTTGGTATTTCTTTAAGGGATGGGTTAACGGGGATCCCTTCCATGAGTCAATTCCAGGGCCCCAACCCCATCTGAAATTATTGATGCCTTCATGTGCAACACCTTTATGATTTTCACTTCAAGATCCTTGTATTTTTTGATAGTTTTTTAAGATCTACAAAGATACATCACAGTTCACAGGAATTACCATGTCAATAAGAAAGCACATTCTGTTTTTGTGGTCTTTGATCACGATGTCTGAGTGATTAGCTTTCATTGTTCTGTCTGTGTGTATTGTAAAGACCCATAGAATTGTCACAGGTCCTATGTCTATAAGCAGGTCTGTACTCTTCTGAATAATACTTTCTGCACTTTCCTTTCCATTAAAATTCACTTTTGAGGTTTCCACTTCAAGGTCCTTTTAATTTGATAGTTTTTTGAAGATATTCAAAGATACATTACAACCATATCAATAAGAAACTATATAAAGAGTGTATAAGAAACTATATGTCTATAAGAAACTATATAAAATAAGCTATAAGAAACTATATGTCCATAAGAAACTATATAAATATACTATAAGAAACTATATGTCTATAAGAAACTATATAAATATACTATAAGAAACTATATGTCTATAAGAAACTATATAAACTATATGAAACTTTATGTCTATAAGAAACTATATAAAATAAGCTATAAGAAACTATATAAAATAAGCTATAAGAAACTATATGTCTATAAGAAACTATATAAAATAAGCTATAAGAAACTATATGTCTATAAGCAGGTCTGTATGCTGCTGATTACCAATTTTTTGCAGTTTCCTTTCCATTAAGATTGCATATTTTCCAGTGCAGATATTGACCCACTCTGTCATATCGCGTTATATATTCGGTGGATGCCAACACCAAGCAACCTGATACAAGATGGTCAGTCGTTTCTGGATATCACAAAATTTGGATTTCGACGTAACACAAATTTTCAAGTATGTATGCTTGGTAATTTCTAGTTAGTAAGCATTGATTCTGTGCAGCAAGAATAAAAACTTCGCTTTTAGCGTTTAATCCTGCGTAATCACTGATGGGCACGGGATTTGTCTACATCAACTCGTTTGACACGGACGGATTATTGACTATGAAGTCGTTTATACTGCCTTCATTTCTGAATTTCGTCCATTGCATTTGTTTTAAATTCATCTTTAAGTTCGCTGTCGCAGCAGAAAGCGCATTATAGCTTGCTCATCATCATCCACTTGAAATTCCATTCTGAATTTGTTGGCTTCTTTTATTACTGAATAAAGTTTCTTATTTCTTTCATGTTTTTCGTTTTGCACAGTTCTCTGTGGATGACCATTACCATTTAATTATGTGTGCTTTTTTATTTTCCTTTTTTAATCATCTCACCCCAAACAAGGCGGGAATGCCACCAGTACGCAGGGCGTTACAGGGAATGAAAGTAAAAGACAGAAGACTAAGTATAGGAAGGATTTAGGAAAGGACAAAAGACGAACGGGATTCAAGAAGATAAAAGATGGCGATTGACGTTGCCTTTAAATGTTTAAAGATTGTAGTTATCAGAGAAGCAAGGAAACGGGAGGGAGTTCCTCCGGTAGGAAGTGCAAGAAAAAAGTGTTGGAGTAGAAGTGGCAGGTTCATTTAATGATTTCAACACTAAAAGGATAGGTCCTAGATGCCAGTCTTAGTAGCACGCTTAAATCCATGTAGTCTGGGCACCAGGGAAAAAAGCTCGTCACAGCAGTTGCCATGAAAATATTTATGGAAAAGACAGAGCGAAGCCACATAATGTCACTTCGTTGAGAAAGTGACTGAAGTCTGGATGCCTAGTCAGAATCGATTACATTACAGACCATTCTTTAGATTTTGTCAAGAATCTGAAGATGTACAGCAAGAACACCAGACCAGACCAGACCAGACCAGACCAGACCAGACCAGACATGGCAACAGTATTCAATAGATGTTTTGACGTGCAAGATGAATTCTGCCCAGAAAAACCTTCTGGCACGTACAATGATTCAACATTCCTCGCAGTAGATGCAGCAATTGATTCTCTGTAGTCTCTCCACTTCATGTCAAGGCAGCAAAGCTACTAAGACACAAGGGGTTACAGGGTGGTGAAGAATTAGGACCAGAAACATTAATAATAAGCAGTAAAAGGAAAACTTAATCAGGAGGACAGTAGATAGCGATTGACATTGGATTTAATTTTTTTGCAAATTAAAGTTGGCTGGAAAGCATGGAGCCGAAAGGGAGTTCCACAGGCGAGAAGTGCGCGAAAAGAACCCGTTAGCATAGAATTTACGGTCACATCTAGCCAGCTCAAATTGATGAGATCTTGACGCCAGTCTAGTACTGCGCTTAAATTCCAAATAGCGAAGAGCTCATTCGAACAATTAACATGAAAGTATTTATAGAAAAGACAGAGAGGCACCCTTACGGTGGTGGGAAAGTGACTGAATCCGAGTCGCCAGATTAGAACCAATAATATTGCTGATTCTCCTTTTGAGTGACGGTAAATAGCAGTGGCACCGGAACATATGTGGCAACAATATACTAAACATGGACGAATGGTAGACTTATAGATATGTGTCATCTCATTTTCATTAGTGTCAATAGTGCAACAAGTTTTACGTTACAGACAAAAAAACACTAGTCGTATTATATCGCAGAATTATTTCTTTAATTATATTAGGTCACTCTACTAGTGTTACTGGTAATATATTACCCAGTACAACTTACGGCATGGTCGGGTCATCGGCGATTAAACTAGTTCATCCACCAGACTTTTCTGGTGAGGAAGGCGGTTAAACACTCAGTAATATTTAAAATAAAACACGTTAAGCGTTGGATGAATCTTCCTGTAGGACAATGGGTATAGACGGGGCTCCATAGCCATTTATAAAGCCAGTGCGTTGATGAGACAGCATCGCTTGACTGAGGGCTTTCGAGACTGAGGTCAGCGGCCGCAGTTGATGGTTACCCCGAATGAATCAATGCCGCGTATCCGTGACCAATGTGAGCCTCCGAGTTGGAGAACATCAGCAGTGGTTTGACCTGAAGTATGGATATGCTCCGTCAGGTCTACTTGAACGCATCACTGTGCACCTCTTCGGCTTTCAGCTCAGATATGTGGACAGAACTGGTCAGGTGCACAGACATGACGTGACCTTACAACCCCACCGGTCATGAGACGGATAATAATGACTTATTTCAATTTATATAAACCCAGAATTTCTCAATGTTGGCTGATACTTTATAAATCTTATGCCTGACATGAATTTTAAGTGGATGTGCCGGTAGTGTATTGGATAGCGGCTAAGAATGAGAAAGCAGAGAGCCGAGTTCGAATTCCAGTCGAGTTCGTTACATTTACTTGAGCGCTAATGGCCTTAGGAAAGATATGGGCCCATTCCCTCTTCCCAGCTATGGGTCAAATAGCAAGACTTGTATCTGGAAAAATCATTCTTATTCTAAAAAAAAGTCTTTAATCCGATATTTACACATCAAAAAATATTCTTATAATTTAAAAAAAGAATTATTGTTACAATCCGAAATATTTTTGGCTTTAAATGACCCATAAAGGATTGATAAACCGTAAAAAAAGAAAATATTTAAAACTTTTTCAGATATTGCGACGAGATTTCAGTCTCATTCATAAAACCTATTATAAATTAAAAGCGTTATATTTTTATCATTTTAACAAAATCAGTCAGCTGGGTTGGTAACCAGAACACTTCAAGTGTTAAGCCTTTGAACCCTGACCATCGCTTTACCGGTGGTAAAAAAAAAATGACGTAATACCCAGCCACCGGTTGAACAGTGGTAGAGAAAAATGGGTTAATCCCTAGCTACCGGTTGAATGGTGGGTAAGCACTTGTAACTATTTTTATATCAAACGTGAAACATTACAACCCAATTATTTGCGAATTTTGGTTCAGGATCTCAGGCAGAAAGATTAAAAGGGTTAATATGAACTTAATTTCACTCTACTTCTGGGTTTAATATAGTTTCAAATTCCGGTTGCCGGGAGTGAGTCTGGAAGGAGGAGCAGCATGAAATCTTTATACAGGGATTATCTTTAGCATAAAATCTCTAGGCACAAATCATCCGCGAAAAAAAAGAGTAAAAAAGTGAAGCAAATTGTAAAGATTATTTTTAACTTTTTTTTCTTGAACCGGCTTAAAAACCGAAGAAAGCAAGCGTGAAGTATAATGTCAAGTCAATTCCTATTTATAGAATGTAAATTCTATTAGGATTATTGGCAAATCTCATAAGACTTTTCGAAAAAATTTTCTGAAGACAATCTAAGAGAAAAAAATACACCCATTTTGGAAGGTACTGAATCACTTTGGAATTTTGCCCTTTTATCTAACGGGGCAAATCCAAATTATAGATCAAATTAAAGTTTAAAGTTAACTATACTTCATCTTCTATTATTCCTTACCCAACAGGAGGCCTTGTTTGTAATAGACTTTTCTTTTTTTTAAAGATACATGCTTAAAATTTAGAAAAATATGTTTTTTCTTTTTTTGTGATAAAGTGCGAAATTTTCAAAGAAAAGATGAATATTTTTGGCATATAAGAATTTTACGTTTCTATAAAAAATACAGTGTAACCCGGATATAAGAGAGTTGCCGGGACCGGATAAGAAGTATCTTATATCCGGGTTTCTCTTATATCCGGGTTTGGTCTATTTTGTTTTATTAACACAGGCTCTAATTTGGGACCAGAGAAAATCTCTCTTATATCCGGGTTTCTCTTATATCCGGATCTCTTATATCCGGGTTACACTGTATATCAAAACATTTTTAGAAAATAAATTATTTTAATGAGAATCATTATTTTCTTTATGTCTCAATTAGCAATATTTTGCTATTTTTTCTCTTTCATTGTTGACATGATTTTTTTTTTTTAGATTTCTAACAGAGAAACATGAAAAAAATGAAACATTAGCTCTTTATTATTGGGGTGAGCGCGTTCGCGGACCGCACACTATTATTATTATTATTATTATTATTATTATTATTATTATTACTTCCTTAGATTTCTGCTGCATATACATTTCCTTTCAGGTCCCAACCAGGGATCTAAGGTCAGAAATGGCATCGTCCACTGAAAAAAAAGCCCCTAAAAAACCTTAGGTCATGCACTTTTTACAGAGATAAAGCTCTCCGTAATGTGTGAGCTGTACTTGTCAGTACAATTCGTTGTATTTCTTTAAGGCATGGGCTACCAGAAATCCATTCAATGAGTCTATCGGAGCCTTTCCCAATCAATTCGAGAACTCCAACTCCAAGTATAATTATTGATGTCCTCGCGTGTCATATTTTTTATATTTCCACTTCAAGATTATTGTAATTTGACAGAGATTTTGAAGATCTTCAACTGTCAGGGACTGACAATAAGAAAGCACACACTGTATTTGGGGTCTTTGATCACGATTCCCGGTCGATTAACATTGATTGTTCTGTGTATTGTAAAGTCCCATAAAATTGTTTCAGGTCCTGTCTCTGTAGCCAGGTCTTGGTGAAGTTCATACAAGTTTCTGCAATTTCTTTCCCATAAAAGTTGCATATATTCCATTACAGATATTGGCCCACTCTATCATGTTTTATATTCAGTTGGTGCTAACACTGTGCATTCTGATACAAGTTGGTCAATTGTATCTGATTGTTTATCACAGAATCTGCATTTTGGGTCAACACAATTTTTCTGTATGTGTGCTTGGCAATTTCTAGTTAGCAAGCATTGGTCCTGTGCAGCAAGAATAAAACTTTTGGCTTCAGCTTGTAACCCTGCATTTATTATTATTATTATTATATTTCGATTTCTGCTATGGTCAAACTACCTTCCAAGTCTGCGAGAAGACCTAAGGCAGACAGTGGTATGTTGTTATGGCTGCATTTCATGATTTCTTTTTCTGGTTTCCATAACATCACTGGCACTACATGAATAATGTTCTTCTTCGTGTGTTGGCTGTACTTATCAAGATTAATTTTTTAGATATCTCTTAAGCTGGGATTTCCAGGGAATTTTTCAATGTGTTGTTGTATTCCTTTTTTATCATTCCAAGCGCACTTACTATAACTCTGGTACGATTCTTGTTTTCAATTTTCACATTCTTTCTATTTCGATTTTCAGGTCTTTATACTTCGATTATTATTATTATTATTATTATTATTATTATTATTATTATTATTATTATTATTATCTTCTTCTTTCGCGCGAAAGGTGTAGAGTGAGTCTGCGTGTCAAACATGTTGTAGTGTGGCCTATATAATTATTTAAAAAATTTGATATATAGACCACAGACAGACTATTTCGCTGTATCAGAGCTCATCTGTGTGGCTAGACGTTCGGTTGCATTTCGCAAGGTCGAAACTTCACTGAATTGGCGTCAGTCGGGGGGATTCTACCCCTAAGCCGTTGGCTCACGGCAGGGATGAAGGTGAATTTAAGCGTATTTATTTTTAGATAAACACACAGTGACTGAGAGAACTCGAATCGATTTACCGAAGAGTATGGATTATTAGCCGTAATAGTCACTGTTTACAAACCCACACTTCCTCCCCAGAGAGCTCAACCGAAATAAATTTTTCAGGAGCAATATCTTGATTAGTAATTAGGGGATTTGTATAATTTTCATAATGATTTATGTGTAGTTCCGGTAACTTCAACACGCATGCGGTAAAGCATTGGACATCCGTTTTGTCCTTTTTGGGACTCATATATATGGCGTCGCAAACGTAATGACCTTTTGTTATTTATTAAATTTCATTGAACAAAAATAAATGATAGTAGTTTAAAGAAATTGATAACTATTATCATATCAAAAGAACATTATTTGTTATGATTAACAAACTATTGAACATGTTCAAAATGCTCCGCTTCATGTTCAAGACAACACCGAGAAACCATGTGACACATTTCTACATTCATTCCAGAAAATACATAATAAATTGCTTGTTTCACTTCAGTAATTTTCGATCTGAGCCTGTAAACAAGACGTTTCAGTATAACTACAAGGCTGGAGGTGTTAGGTTTTTAGCAGTGGGTAGGATATATGAACCAACCATTTTTCCAGAACCTTTAGTAATACAACGGAGATTATATATATATATATATATATATATATATATATATATATATATATATATATATATATATATATATATACTCATAAAGTGTTCAATATCAAAGAGAGAGAGAGAGAGCGTGTGTAAATATAAAAGTGAACATTGAAGTAAACACTTAGAGGCGTCAGGCTGTTTCATGTTAGACGTAAAAAAAATTTAAAAAAATAAGAAAATAAATAAAAAACAAGCACAATAATTTAACCCAAGTAAATAAATAAACAAACAAATAAAAGACTTCCGCCAAAATAACCGCCAAAATAGACTACTCACAATGCACCACTGACACGTATATATAAATAGCCGAGAAAAAAAACAACACTCCTGGCCTGATGATTACGTCTAGCATGAAACAGCCTGTCACCTCTAAGTGTTGCCTTCAATGTTCACTTATATATATATATATATATATATATATATATATATATATATATATATATATATATATATATATAGTTAAATTCCCAGGTCACTTCTGTGGACAAGACAATTTCTTTCCAATTGTCATCTCATATATATATATATATATATATATATATATATATATATATATATATATATATATAAGTAAATATGTTGATTGTCCCATCTTTCCTGGTGACTGACGTCTTGTCCATCAACACCTACATTCAATCTAAATCATTGTTTCCTCTCGAATGACTTTGAAGATGGCTTTTCAAACCAGCAGCTGATTTGCAAGGACTATACCATAGATGACAGATGTACTGCAGAGTTTTCACATGGTCAAGCGGTTTTTGCTATGGTAGGTCATCCTTGTGCACCACTATATGCCTCTTCAATCCAGATATCGATTCAGATACTTCCCTGCTGATCACACATGTAATATTACCAGGTAGTGGAGGCAACACAGAGTGAGATCGTCTCTCATGTGATATCAGATGATTAACATACCCAGTTTTTGACAGTAGGATACAACCAAATGTCTCGCATTTCTAGCTTGCAGTGCAGTCATCCAAGCTCCCGCCAATACCTTTCCCCAAATCCCTTTTCAGTAGTGCGTGTGCTAAATTCTTTTCCTCTGCTGACTTACATTCTTCTACAACAGCCCTGGGCCACTTATTGCGAACACTAGTTTTCCAAGTCACTGACACCCACCCCAAGCTCATTCAAGTTCTTCTTTACACAGTCCTTAAATCACTCCGATTTGTAAGAGAAAGGGTGTACAGAAATGTTTTATAATATTCATTGTCCCAAACGATTTCTTTAGCTATTTTCAATCGGGTTTTATTTTTATATATATATATATATATATATATATATATATATATATATATATATATATATATATATAGTGGGCTATCCTATCGCGAACGATAAATGAGGGTCAGCATTGGATAGTGCCTTTCGTTTTACACTTACGCGTACTAGCAGGGGTTATTTTGGAGAAAATCAGGTAAGGAAAAAACATATTTCATTTGCGCTTTCTTAAGTGCGATACTAGTCCAGCTTTGCTGCGGGCGACAAAGCCAAACTGGCAGATGAAATTTATTATAGCAGGATTTTGATGGCGTCTCTGCTTCTGAGCTTGACAAAGCTGATTGTGGTGCTTCAGTCTACTGTCTTCAAAACACTTTAACTTAATGAAACATGTTTTACGCCACTCCTTTCGGTTTGATGCTTGGGCTCCTCTGGTTTTCAGATCAAAGTTGAGACGTTTCAAGTCTTTTAATTTGTCTTTGTAGCGTAAGAGTGAACGCTTGGAGTTTGGTAGTTGTCCATACAGCATCAGGCCACCTAAGTTGTATCTTTGTTAGAATGGTTTCAGTGCCTGTGATGTTTTTACCTTTCTTCAGTATTGCACTATTCTTGATCCTGACATCCCATTTTATATCACATATGGCATGAAGACAGCGTATGTGAAAAGCGGCAAGTTGATTTATGTTGATTTTGTATATATATATATATATATATATGTATATATATATATACAAGTTTAGGATTGGTATATACGGAGTGAGATCCAATAACCAACAATTAATAAACTTTAAAGAGTGCTCAATACAGAGTAGAGCAGATATAATTATTTATTTGAATATTACAACATAAATATGTTATAAAATCACGACAAAAGTAGCTATTTTGTTTCAACACTTCTAGTGTCTTTTCAAGTGACGACGTCACTTGAAAAGACACTAGAAGTGTTGAAACAAAATGGCTACTTTTGTCGTGATTTTATAACATATTTATGTTGTAATATTCAAATAAATAATTATATATATATATATATATATATATATATATATATATATATATATATATATATATATTAAGTAACACACTTTTTTATTTATTAAATTTTATTAAACAAAAAAATTATAGTTGTTTAAGAAAATTCATATGATCGTTCAGTACAACCTGGTGGTGTTCTGATCGTGATGGAAACTCAAATGCTCCACGTCGTCTTATCCACCACAGTTCGAAATTAATATTTAACCATTTTGGAACTCGTAAGCTATCGTTAATCTTAAGCCATCTTAAACTACTGTAATTTACGTTTAATAAATAATATTACTTTTACTGCTCTCTCTCTCTCTCTCTCTCTCTCTCTCTATCTATCTATATATATATATATATATATATATATATATATATATATACTCGATGCAATGAGAACGAAGGTAATATATAAATTCCAACGTTCACAGCAGTTTGTTTGGCTATATGATAAAATTATAATATATATATATATATATATATATTTATATGAAAGTAAACATTGAAGTCAACACTTAGAGGCGACAGGCTGTTTTATTCTAGACGCAATCGTCAGGCCATGAGTCTCTGTCTCTCTCTCTCTTTCTCTCTCTCTCTCTCTCTCTCTCTCTATATATATATATATATATATATGTATATATAATTTTTGTTTAAATTTCAGCATAAACTACGCCGTTTTACCGTTTCGTAAAAAATTGATTTCTAAAAATCGAACGTTTCACAATGGAGCAAAATATTCTCCATTTTGCATTTGTTTGCTTTCTTTGTTTGTTATGCCGACCAACCAAACTGTGAATTATATATAAATGCTTCCGTATTTGTGGAAACGAATTTTTAGAAGATACGATCGCGTCATTCTATATAGCTTATTTTGTTCTCCGTTACAATATGCTTTAGAATTTGTACAAAGAATGATTTTTTTTCACGATAACTGACATTTCAAAAAAAAAAAAAAATGTATATCTCAGCAAATATCTCAATCTTTAGAATCGGGGAAAATGAGTAAGCATGTTGAATTGTAAATATTTAAAAAGCTAATAACTCCAAACTAAGAATTGAAAAAAAGACTCCTATACTTAATAGGTTCTCCTTAACTGTTCTCTCTATATCAGTGCTCTCCACAAATTCCTGCCTTTCGTAGATCTTAATAAATGTTATCTTTTAGTTAAACCATGTTCCGCTATCCTTTTACGCAAGCACAGGTTATGCGTTGTTTTCTCTCTTGCCTTCAATCTGTCCTGTGAGTTTAAAATTTCTAAGCCCCCTTTCCTCATTAAGTACTTTAGAAATGTAAATTATCTCTTCCGTATCTCAAGTATAAGTGTGCATTTTTGTTTCCATTTTCTCTAAAACTTCACGTGTTGTTACCATGGCATTTTCCTGCACCCTTCTGGTTAATCACATTTATACTGACTCAAGTCTCTTTCTTATCCTTAAGGAGATTGTCCATGATTCATCGCCATAGAGCAGGACTGATATGACTTAACAGTTCAGTACTCTTTCTTTCTAATGAATTTTTTTCGTTTCTTAATACTTTGCTTCAACTGTGAGGAGATTGTTCAATATTCACTACCATATGGGACGGCTCATACTAACTAACCGTTCAGTACTCTTTTCTTTGTTTCTAAAGAAATTTTCTATTTTATTAATAAACAAGAAAATTTCTTTACTTAGATTTTGGAAGGCATCTTTCGCTATACCAATACACCATCTTATATTCGGGTCACACTTTCCGTTCTTCCGTTAAAAAACTTCCCAGAGGTTTAGATTGTTGTACTTGCCTGATTTTGGTATCGCCGATTTGTAATTTACATGTTGAGCTGTCCTTTTTGCTAACAACCATTCATTATGTTTTATTTAAAAAAAAATACATTCGTCCCTATGTCTTAAAGAATAAACATAATAAATGTAGCATGCTGACAATAAAATACCGAAATACCGAGAGAGAAACCTTTAAAAATCTTCGTAATTCGCATTATGTGCGTTCGCGTTTCCAGATTTTCGCACTAAATGCGGAACAGTTAAAAGAAAAAAAATGGATCCATTCTTGGATATGCAGATCACCTTCTTTTATGCTCCGTAACCTTACAGCGAGGCAATTCTGAGAGAATTGAAAACCCTACCGGGATTTAGCATTGGCGGCCACAATCTTAACAACATAAGTGTTATGGTCCAAGGTTAGGACCAAGGAAGAACAACACGAACACAAGAGTAGAAATAAAGATATATTACAACAGAATAATAATACAAGATGTGGAAGGTGTTATGACTGTCAGTCTGGTTTGGAGTGAATTACTATTGGCTCGACTCGATTCCGTCTCGATATTTAACAACCCTCCCACGTGGGTCGAATGTGGCACAAGGCCAGTTTAATGTGGGCTCTCCGAGACCGTAGGCCCGGCCAAAAATATGCCCATTTAGAACACATATAAACGGGTTCAGGGACTGTCTACCTCCCCGGACGAAACTTTGCCCTTCGGCAAAGCCTCGTCCGGGTTCCTCTCTGCCAAAGAAGAGAGTTCGACAGAAGACGCAAACAGTCAGACTGCTCATGACTCGATTCCGTCTCCTCCCTCTCTCTTGAGAGGCGCAGTATTCATAGTGTCAGGAAGAGTTCACTCTGTCGTTATAGGTAAAGTCCCATAACAATAAGATACGCAGATGGCACAATACTGATACGGAAAAGAAATTACAAAATCTCCTACAGAAGGTAGCGACGGCGAGTGAGAAGAAAGGACTAAGCATAAACTACAAGAAAACAGAATGCATGGTCATCAGTAAGAAGATGAGACCGAAATGCGATTTGCAGGTCGGTAACACTAGAATCAAGCAGACGCGGAAGTTTAAATATCTGGGAAGCGTTTTGACAGAGGACGGTAAGTGCGACACTGAGATCCGTAAACGTATTGGGATGTCCAAGGAAGCATTCCAAAAGCTGGGCAGAGTATTGCGAGACAGGAGGATTTCTTTGGTAACGAAGAAAAGAATACTGAGCTGTTACGTGACATCTGTCCTCCTTTACGACAGCGAATGTTGGAAGATTTCCTCAAAAATGAAGAAGAGACTCGAGGCGACGGAGATGTGGTTTTACAGAAGGATGCTAAGGATATCATGGACTGAGCGTGTTAGCAACGATGAGGTCTTAGAGAGGTTGCAAACAAGGTGGAGGTTTATACTTAATATCAGGCAGAGGCAGCTGAAGTTTCCGGAGCACATGATGAGGAAAGTGGGCCTGAAGAATCTGATACTCACAGGTCGAATAGAGGGAAAGAGAGAGAAAGGAAAACAACGCGTGACATACCTGGCGGACTTAAACAAGTGGATGACAAAATGGGGTCTGGGTGAGGAGGCAGAGTGAAGGAACTTGTTAAGAGCTGCAAGGGATAGAGGGAGGTGGAGAGCCATGATCGCCTACGTCCTGAAAGGACATAGCACATAAAAAGAAAAGAAAAAAAACTTTTCAGGTCATCGGTGATCATGGCTCTCCACATCTTCCTATCTTTTGTAACTTTAATCAATCTTTATCCTCTTAATATTCATCGCAGTCCCGATACTACTATCCATTTAAAAAAATTCATTAGGTTGGTTACCTGCTGTCTCTCTCCGCCTTATTTTGTCTTTTTGTGAATGTCAAATTCTTCAAGCAAACTTTCTTCAATATACACCCCAGCAATTTGAACTCTCACTTCCCGATGTTTTTCTTAGCCGCCACCACACAATTTTTATTGTGATTTACTAAGATTGGCTTAGATATGGAACAAGGCCGAAAGTATGATTTGCCCAGTGAGGCCCCAACTCATTCTTCAGTCGTAATTGATCTCGCGAGACTAGCTCAGTAGCCAGTACAGCACGTCGAAGTGTCCTAAATGTAGCTTAGTTGTGGCACAAGGCCGAAAGTTTGGAGAACCCAGTGAGGGTCGAACTCAGTACTCAGTCGTAATTGATCTAGCGAGATAATGTTCTAACCATTTCACCACGTCGAAGTTCCCTAAATGATTTTTTAAGCATAGCTTAGCTGTGGCACAAGGCCGAAAGTTTGGAGCACCCAGTGAGGATCAAACTCGGTACTCAGTCGTAATTGATATAGCTCGGCAAGTTTACTAATCATTACAGCATGCCGTAGTGCTCCCACTCATTTTTTTATGATAATCCAGTGATATTTTAATGTTATATAACAAATCCGTTTTGCTAACATAGAGAGAAAATGCAATGTACGTACTCCAGTTGTTATTCCGGGGGTGCTAGGAAACCTCTTCTATGTGCCATATCTATTCAAGACGTAGACGGTCATAGCTCTCCATAATTTCCTGTCCTTTCTGGATCCTTGTAATGTTTGTCTTTTTGCTATCTGTCCCAATCCCTGATCTGCCAACCATTTACACACTCTCGTTAGGTAAGTAACTCATTGCTTTTTTCTAACTCTCTTTCCTTCAATACGCCCTGTGAATGTCATATTTTCCAAGGCTCCTTTCCTCATTATGTACCCTAGAATTTTCAGCTGTCTCTGATTCTAAGTAAAGGGTGTTTCATTAAGATGGATCATAGTCAGAAGCAAATAAATCAGTTTTATTAGTGAAAATTTATTTATTTCTCTATTGGATCATGTTATTTAAGTCATGGTAATTATGCGTGAAAAATAATATAGCCCAAATGGCTGCCAAAGCTCCGGCGGCACACCTGCATTCAATAGTCAAAATTTTTGATGACGTCTCTGCATAGTAGCTCCTCGATCTCACCAATATGCCTTATTATCTCATCTTTCAGCTGTTGAATTGTTGTTGGCTTGTTGGCATAGACCTTACTTTTGAGATGACCCAAAGGATGAATTCTAAAGGCGTCAAGTCGCACGCTCGTGGTACCCAATTGACTTCGCTGTTTCGAGAGATGATGCTACCTGGGAACTTCTCATTCAACGTCCATTTTTGTAGTGGGCTTCGATAACTTTAACACGTTGTTTGATTGTTAATCTTTGAATGGTTGAAATAGCCAAAGAATTAAGTTTTTAAATCTGAAAGAAAAAGAAAAAAAATCATTAGACGCTTTAACTTAATTCACATTTAAAATCACTCCAAGTTATTGGAAAAACCTAATAAGTGTCATTTTGTTACTATTTTCCTTAAAACTTTGTCGTTACTCACATATTAAATCCGTGGAGATCTTAGCATCATTCTGTAGAACCACATTTCTGTTGCGTAAGACTCCTCTTCATCTGCGAGTAGATTGTCCAGCTTCCACTGGCATGTCGGAGGACCGATATCACATAATTGTTCAGTACTATTTAGTTTGTTTCTAGCGTAATATTCCTGTTTCTTAATATTTCTCTTAGCTTTAAAAAAAGCATCTTTCGCTATCCCATTGCAGTTTTGGATTTCGGTGTTGCCTTTTTTCGTCGTCTGTTAAAAGACTTCCTGGATATTTAAATGTTTGTATCTGTTTCATTTCGGAGTCTTCAATTTGAACATCCTTTTTCTGACAACCACATATTCTGTTTGCGTACAATTAATGTTTAGTCCTTTCTTCTCGTTTTCCATTACTATCCTATGTGGGAGGTCATGTAGCTTCCTTTCTGTGTCTGCTATCAACACTGCGCAAAAATAGACAGGCACTTCATTTTATTTGTATAGATTATTAAAATAATTAAGGGAAGGTACAACGCATTAAGCGGAAATGACGTTATTGAAGAAAGTATTTCTTATAGAAGTTAAATATTAATTCACTGGTAAAATATCCATCAGTCTACCACTAATCCATTCTTAGAATATTGCTGCCACATAGATCCCGGGCACCTGCTATCTATCTTGAGCTCCTTGATAAAATCCAAAGAAGAATCAGCAATATTATTAGTCCTGATCTGGTAGCTCAGTTTCCCACTGCCTCTCTTTGTTTTTTTTTCTATAAATACTTTCATGGTAATTGTTCGGATGTGCTCTTCGCTCTGGTAGCTAGACTTTTTGAATTTAAGCGCAGTACTAGACTGGTGACGAGGTCTCATTAATTTACAGCCAAGTTGGCTAGATGTAACCGTAGATTATATGCTAACAGGTTCTTTTCTCGCACTTCTCGTTTGTGGAACTCCTTTCCGGCTCCGCGCTTGCCATCCATCTTTAATCTGCAAGAATGTAAATGCAATGTCAATCGCTATCTACTGTCCTCCTAATTACACTTTTCCCTTTCTGCTCATTATTAATGTTCCTAGTTCTTTCACACCCTGTAACCTCTTATGTCTTGGTGGATTTACTGTCTCGTATTGGGTGATACCGATTAAAAAATATAGTGACAAGGGAAGTAAATGACCTTTTGGTAGTAATTTTTCCCCATATCATGATCTCCAAGTTTCTACTCGCCCAAATTTATATAGTAGTTTGTGATCGTTATTGTTTACTTCCATGATTATGCTTACAATAAGTAGCGGAGTGGTTTCCAGTTGTAGAGAGAGAAAGCTAGAGGCAACAGAAATGTGGGTCTACAGAAGGATACTGAGAATTCCATAAATTTCCGAGCACGTAACAGGGAATCTTCAAGAAAATGCTAACAAAAAGAACACATACTCAGAATAAGAAAGAGAAGGCTGGGAAACTTTGGCACCCACAGGGCATATCCAGAGCCAGAGACACAGAGTATCTCATCGGGCTCACCTACTTGATGAAGTTGTGTGGATGGATACGCAGGATGGAGAAACGTTGCTAAGGAAAATAACATATAGGAAGCTGTGGACAGCCATGATCACCCTACGTCTTGACAGGACACAGCACAAAGTATAA
>OZ038489.1:38916092-38938592 GCA_964036315.1 Acanthosepion esculentum
AATCTTTTAATAATAGTAACTATAAATATATGACTTCATTATCCAAATACTTTTGGAGTCTAAAAGAGAAAAATAAAACACCTAAGGTTAAATGGAAATTAATTAGAAAGGCCCGGACATGTAACTCACTATATGCCCCGTGTTACTTATGCCTTAACGAGAAACTTGAAATAATTAGATTTAAAAATAAGACTGATCTTTTAAATCAAAGATATGAACTAACAGTTAACTGTAAGCATCGTTTTAAATTTAACTTAGTATAGAAATCATATACTTTCGATAAATTAAACTTAATAGACTATTACCTTTTTAGCATGATAGTCGCCTTATCGATATGAATGTGTACTGGGTACTTACAAAGTATCATACGTGTCTGTATTTAGATGTATATATTTGTATGTTATGTAGAGTTATTTCTACTGTAGGATATGTATATGTGTATATAGGGGTATATATATGTGTTTTTTTTTTGTTTTTTTTATGAAGGTATATGGTTGTGTATATTGGCATCTATCATAGGTTAACCTGTTTATGTGTATGAGTAAGGGTGTAAATTCTGGTAAGTGTCTACCACTAAATGTGTGAGTATATGTATGGGTATATAGAGATATTTATGTGTACTTGTGTGTGTAGATATGTGTATGCATATTGCATATGTATGTATATGTATGTGTGAGTGTGCATATATGTATGTATATGTAGTATGTATGTTTCTATGTGTATGTATAGGTTCATATATGCATATATATGTATATATATATGTATGTTTAAATATGTATATGTTTGTGTATATGTGTATGTATATGGGTGTATATTTATATGTATGTGTGTGTGTTTATATGGTTGCGCTCGACTGTTTGTGTATTGTTTATCTGGATGTGTCGATATGGGTATTTATATATGATTAGATATTTATATATATATGTTGGTGTGTCATTGTATGTGTATTTGTATGTATGCTTTAGTGTCTTGGAGTGTATCATAGATACAAACTAAAATCTACTTTTGTTGATAAAGTACCTTTAATTGCTTACAGACCGTTGTTCTTTTCTTAAATTATGATTAACTTTTAATATATTTTATCATAATGTTGTTGGAATATTATTAGAATATAAGTTGGTCTATGTATGGTTATTTTTTTTCCTTTTTTATGCATGTGTCTATATGTTTATGTATATATGTATATGTGTTTGTATATGTATGTGTGTGTGCGTATATGTGTATGTGTGTGTATGTATATGTGTACATATATTTATATATATATATATATATATATATATATATATATATGTATATGTATATGTATATATGCGTATATATATTTGTGAATATGTATGTTTGTATGTGTGTATGTATGTATGTATATGTATGTCTGTAGATATATATGTGTATATATCTATGTGGAGTTGCGTATGTATGTGTGTATATATATGTACTGGCGGATGTGTATATGCATTTTTATACTCATGTCGTTTTAATTTACGTTTGTTTAATTTTTCATGTATACACTTGTCTATGTATATATTTAGTTTATATGCATATATGCATGCGTGCTTATGTATGTACATCTAGATGTGTATGTATGTATGTGTGTGCTTGTATATAGTTGCATCTTTATTTGTATTTCTTCACTTGCCTTATTTACTTTTCTGCGTCGACGTATGGGTCAATATATTTATATGTGCTTATCTATGTGTATGTTTATGTACGTAGGTCTGTATATGCGTACCTATTATGCTTATATGTGTGTATGCGGGTGCATGTATTAATTTATATGCGGATGTGCGAGTGTTCAATTATATGTGGAGGTGGTTATTTACTTTTGTCTGTAAATGTGTCGAAAACTATATGTTTTCAAAAATGTATATATATATATATGTATATATGTGTATATATATATATATATATATATATGTATATATGTATATATATATATATATATATTTTTATATATAGTTATTTGTTTAAATTTTATCTATGTATATTTGACCGGTTTAGCTATTTTTCAAGTTTAAATTCGTTTAATAACATATTAAGCCACGAATAGCTTCGACATCTGACCGTCTAGATCATATTGAATGTAGATGTATGTGCCTGTGTGTATCGATGTGTATGTGTAAGT
This sequence comes from Acanthosepion esculentum, assembly GCA_964036315.1. Lineage (NCBI taxonomy): Eukaryota > Metazoa > Mollusca > Cephalopoda > Sepiida > Sepiidae > Acanthosepion > Acanthosepion esculentum. Next base: position 38,918,215 of record OZ038489.1, read on the forward strand.
ATAGTGCATTTGCCTATGTGTGGTTTGATTTTTTGTATGTGTATGTATATATCTAAATACGTCCGAGCGCTTAACATGCCGTTGTTCGAATGATTTCACGTGAGAGGCGACTAACATGTTGAAATGAAACTAAAAATGTATACATCTCTGTCTGGGATTCCGAATACAACTTTCAACTTAATTTCAATGAAAATATAAATTAAATAGCATATATATCTTTTATTTTTATTTTTATATTTTTTCTCCTTGGTAATTCTACAATTTAAAACTTAATAGAGATCTGATTTAGATTTCTAAATAGGTAATTTTAATTTTTTAATTTTTTACTTTTAATTTCAAATTTTATAAATCTTTTAATATCTAGATAACCTTGTTTAGTTGTCAAATTTTTCGAATCATCCTATACTTGTTTTTTGATTGGCCACTCTAGCTTATGTAACAGCGTTTACTCTTAGCTAAGGATCGTTGATTAATTTGAAACTTTTAAAACCGTTTATTCTATATTCTATATTATCATTTGACAAGACACAAGAAGTGTTGAAACAAAATGGCTACTTTTGTCGTGATTTTATAATATATTTATGTTGTAATATTCAAATAAATAATTATATATATATATATATATATATACATACATATATATATATATATATATATATATATATATATATATATATATATATATATATATATACACATTATATCTATATATATATATATCAAGAAGTGATGTATTTTTCCGAAACTTATCACTTCTTTAGAGATTTTCCTGTTTATGTAAGGAAGCAAAACTGAGCAGATATGCATATATTTCGAGAAAAGATTTTGTAAGGCACTATTCAAATTTGATCATCGACTTACATCGTGGCCTAGAAGTCTAACGTACGTCGATCTAATGACGGTTTCTCCTACAAAGGTGGATATGTATAACCGAAAGCGCTCGAAATAAAAGAAAATTCGGACAGTTCTTATATAATCTGAAGAGAAAAAAAATTTAGATCGCATGAGAAATTGTATAAAAAACTAAATTAAAGCATCTTGTCTGTCGTATTCGATGAAATGTGCATGAAAAAAGGATTGCTACCTAAATACACTCATATATATATATATATATATATATATATATATATATATATATATATATATATATTTCTGTCAAATGGTTGATGTTTAATAAATATTTATCGTACTAACTATAACGGTGCATTTTCTTTCTATTATGAGGCATCCTGCAAGCTTTATTGCTCATCAGAGCAGTTGTCATGAAAATATTTGTAAAAAGGACAGAGGGAACCACGTCACGTCGGTGAGAAAGTGAATGAATCGAGATGCCAATTCAGGGTCGATTGCATTGCAGAGCCTTCTTTGGATTTTGTCAAGCACCTCAAGATGAAGAGCAGGAGCACCAGATCAGATATGGCAACAGTATTCAATGCATGGACAATTGGTAGATTTGTATATGTGCAAGATGGAATCTGACCAGAAAAAGCTTCTGGTATGACACAGTGACCCAATTTTCCTTGCAGTAGATGCAGCTATTGATTAGATGTACTCGTATCTTTGTAAAAGTATTTTTGGGTTGTATCTTGGATTGTACATTTTCCTTGGGCACTGTTTTGTTCAACTACAAGCCGAAATACCTAAGGTTTTTCCAATCGAGTACCGCTATATATATATATATATATATATATATATATATATATATATATATATGTATGTGTGTGTGTGTGTATAAACTAATGTAATACATGTAAAAATGGATATTGATGAAAAAACGAAGTTGAAAATACATAGGATTTATGAACACAAAAGAACTATAAAAATTAGGAATATAATAAATTCTTTATTCCCCCAAATACCATATACAAGCCAACCTTTGAATTTTAAGAACGCTAAAATGGTTAAATTTAATCACCACAAATCACCTGGAGACATCTACCTCGATAATGTAATTCAGTTTGATTCATCAAGCTACCGTATATATTCGTGTACCATGCGACCTTTGAAGACCTAACTTTGAAGCTAATACAACTGTACTTTTTGACTACAGTAAATGAATATATATTTTGGTCAACTGCGGAGCCAAAGCCAGCAGTACATACGCTAATTTATATCTCGGGTATGATACAATTCCCTTAAAATTAGCTTCGAAATTAGGTCTTCAAACGTCGCATGATTTTATATCGTCACACCTTTTCTAGCTAAGACAATGTTTAAATAAAATAATATTAAAACAAGTACTAAAGGGATTAAAATAGAATTTTAATTAAATACTATAGTTTCCTTAAAATATGTAATATATAATCATTATAGTTATATTTTATTGAAATTTATCATTGCACTTATACTGATCATCAGAAAGAGATACAAATTCAGCTAATAATATTGCAAGGTTACGGATTTGAAAATCCTCCCTAATGGTGTTGTTGTATAATAAAACTATTAGAAGAAATAATAATTTTTTCGTTTTTTCTCCTCATGTTTCGGTTCTCTTATATGGCAATGAATGGCAGACGATCTCCTCAACGATGACAAAGAGACTTTAGGCAACAAAAATATGACCCTACAGAAGGATGCTGAGAAAACCACAAATTTAACATGTGAATAACGACGAAGTTTTAAGGAAAATGGAAGCAAAAAGGACACTTCTACTTAGAATCAGAAAGACATATCTGAAATTCCCAGGGCACATAATGAGGAAAGAGGGCTTGGCGAATTTGACACTCACAGGATATATAGAAATCAAGAGGGACAGAGGAAAGCGATGAATAACCTATCTAACGAGCTTGTGTGTATGTTTGGCGGAACAGGGATTATGAGAGACTAGCAGCATGGCCCGGCGTTGCCCGTGCTTGATTCAAAAATCGTACGATTCATACAGCAATCGCTATCATTTGACTTAAAATATTTTCCCCTTCCTTGCCTTTAAAGAAGTGCCCTTTCCCGTACTGATGTTTCTACATGCCTTACTTCTTGCCTATCTCACACTGCGAATTTTTTCTAAGCTCTATACTAAACGTTAAATCTGTTACGAAAAAAGAACTAAACAAAATGAACACAAAATGATCAGTTTTAAAAAAGGACTCGTAACTGGAAAAACCGAATGAAAAAAGAATGTTAAAAGCAAATACTTTTTCACACCCAACCCAGTTCTGCGGAATCAGAATCAACGTTCAGTTTAAGCAAGCGAATGAGCCAATTGGAGTAAAGTGCCATGCAGATTTAAATTTTTCCCACTTGTGACGAATGCAGCTATCGATTTTTTTTGCATGCTAGCATGCTAGTTAACATTCGTGTCAGTCAGCTGTTGACTCTCACGCTGGCCAATAGAATCATCCTGCCTATTCGTGGCAGCCAGATATAGGCTCTCACTCTGGCCAGTAGAAAATGGCCGCAAACTACATGAAAACTGCCGTAGAAGCATGAAAAAATAGATTATTTCCACTATCGATGGGAGTTGGGAAATGCAAAGTCTGTTTTTACTAACTTGGGGCATGTGCATGTAAATTTCCATGTAAATCCGTCGAAAATTGCGGCCTTGCATTTGTTGCACACACACACGCACACGCACACGCACACGCACACGCACACACACACACACACACACATCCTGCCTTTTATAGATAGAGATATGAAAAAAAACTATGATTACTGAAGAGAATGTGGAGAATGATGATCGTCACATAGAAAACGAAGAAGAATAGATTATGGCCTGAGTTTATGTGGTGTGACGGTTAGTGTCATGAACTTAACATTCCTTTTCGTGTCATATTAAAATTCGATGTCAATGCTCTAGAAATATCTTGAAACATACGACAGTTTGGCGCATGGGTGTTGGCAAAAGGGACAACCCAAAATGCAAATGACAAATCGGGGATACCAAAATCAAACAGGTATAAACATTTAAATGAAATGAAAAGACGACAGTTTGGCCCATGAGAGTTAGTAAAAGGGACAACCCAAAATGCAAATGACAAATCAGGGATACCAAAATCAAACAAGTACACAAATTTGAATGAAATGAAAAGACGACAGTTTGGCGCATGAGAGTTAGTAAAAGGGACAGCCCAGAATGCAATTTAAAATCGGGTATACCAAAATCAAACAGGTACAAAAAATTAAATGAAATGAAAAGACGACAGTTTGGCCCATGAGAGTTAGTAAAAGGGACAACCCAAAATGCAAATGACAAATCAGGGATACCAAAATCAAACAAGTACACAAATTTGAATGAAATGAAAAGACGACAGTTTGGCGCATGAGAGTTAGTAAAAGGGACAACACAAAATGCAAATTACAAATCGGGGATACCAAAATCAAACAGGTACAAACATTTAAATGAAATGAAAAGACGACAGTTTGGCGCATGTGTGTTAGCAAAAGGAACAGTCCAAATGCAAATTACAAATCGGTGATGCCAAAAGGAAACTAATGCAAAAAATTTAAATGAAATAAAAATACGACATTTTGGCGCATAGATGTTAGGAAAAAAGAGACAGTTCAAAATGCAAATTACAAATCGGGAATGGCAAAATCAAACGTGAACAAAAATTATATGAAATGAAAGTACATTACAAGCGACAGGTATTTGTGGAGAGCCATCATCGCCACTCGTCCCATGCGATTTGGCACATAGAAGAAGAAGAAGAAGAAGAAGAAGAAGAAGAAGAAGAAGAAGAAGAAGAAGAAGAAGATATCTTTTTCTAAATATTTTTTCAAATTGACCATGACGTTTTCACGTAACAGGTTTGCCATAGTAACAAATTTTGCTTAAATTTTTCAGTTGTCTTCTGATAAAAGGAGCGAGACGTAAACAAGGAATTAAAGTAACTTCAGCATACATATAGTTTTCACGTACCTATGCAGAGTATCCTACCAAAAATGTATGATATTATCTGAATGATTATGAAGTCACTGTTTATTAAAATACATTTCATATTCAAAATTTAATAGAAACCATTTGAACTACTGCGAAAATCATATTTGGGAAGGATGTTAGCATCATTCAGAATTTATACTGGGAACAAACAGACTGCGACTACGGATAGTAAACGAATTAAGTAACCATTCAAAAAAGGCGGCGGATTTCACCGGATTTATTCAGCGTCTATAACGAGCCTTTCTTAAGAGAGCATGTATACCGACCAAGATTTATCATCGCTGCGAGTAAATCTTGACGATAGAAGATAAGCAGATGATACGGTATTGATGGTAAGAACAGAACAAAAACTATAGGACTTCCTAGCCAAGGAAGTAAAGGAAAGCGAGAAAGGAATAAGCATCAACTGGAAGAAGATAAAATATATAGTTGTTAACAAAATGAAAAAACAAAACAAAACGCCACAAATCGGAAATGTCAAACACAAGACAAGTACAAATGTTTAAATATATGGCTGGTGTATTAACAGAGGACGGAAAGTGCGACCCTGATAACTGAAGGCGCATTGGGATAATGATTTTCCAAGCGTAGCTTAGATGTGGCACAAGGTCAAAAGTATGGAGCACCCAGTCAGGATCAAACTCACTACTAAGTCGTAATTGTTCTAGCGAGACAAGCTTGCTAACCATTACACCGTTTCGAGGTGCCCAAGGCCCATTGGGATAGCGAAAGGTGCCTTCCAGAAGCTAAGCAAAGTAATAAGAAACAGGAAATATTTTAGTAATTTATGGACAGTCTTCTCACAGATGTAGCAAAGCATTAAGAAACAGAAAACTTTGTTAGAAACTAATAAAAAAGTACTGAACAGTTAGGTAATATCAGTCCTCCTATGTGACAATGTGTTATATACAATTTCTTCACAGAGACTTGAGGCAACATAAATGTGATTAACCAGAAGGGTGCAGGATAATACCATGTGCCCAACATGTAAGCAAGTTTTAGAGAAAATTGAAAAGAAACGGACACTTATACATCAGAAAGACACATTTGCAATTTCTAAAAGACATAACGAGGAAGGAGAGCTTGGAGAATTTGATACTCACAGAACAGATTGTAAACTCCCTTCCCTATTACTGTTTCCTTGACAAATACAATCTCCAACGGTTTAAGTGTAGCGTCAATCGACATCTCCAGTTGCCTTGATCTATCCACTTCCCTTCTCCACATCCTTTCATTTTTAATTCCTATCTGCTCTCGCTCCGGATCTTTTGTGGCCCCCTTGCCTTGATCGACCCACTGTCTTTCTCTTTCTCCACACCCCCTCTCTTGCCACTCCTATCTGCTCTTCCTCCAACCCTTCTTTAACCCCTTGCGTGATAGTGGCCTCCGGCCTTGCTTGGGGCGATATGATAAAAAAAAAAGACAAGAGAGACAGAGGAAAACAACAAATAACGTTTCTAGAGAGCTTGAGCAAATGGATTGCAGAACATGGTTTAGGAGAGACAACACAAAAACAAATGGCTGTTATCAAAAGGAACAGCTTACATGCAAATTCCAAATTGGAGATACCAGAATAAAGCAAGTACAAAACTTTAAATATCTAGGTATTGTTTTAATAGCATATGGATAATGCGTCACCAAAATCTGATGCCCCATTGGAACAGCAAAAATTGCATTCCAAAAGCTAAGAATTAATAAGGAACAGGAACATTTCGCTAGAAAGAAAGAACAGAGTGCTGAACTGCTATGTAATATCAATCCTCTTATATGGCAGTGAATAGTGGACAATTTCCTCACAGAGGAAGAAGAAACCTGAGGCAACTGAGATGTGGTTTTACATGATGCTGAGAATCTCGTAGAGTGAGTATTGAGGAAATTTTAAAGAAAAAAGATGCTTGTACTTAGAATATGAAAGAGACAGGAAAGAAGGCTTGGAGAATCTGATACTCACAGGACATATTCTATTTTGTAAAAATCCTGCAAACTACGAACTGAAAGAAGGAATAAGAGTGTTAAAAGAAATGTATCTTTTTATTTATACTAAAATCTTTTTTTAAAATCTTCACAGTATTGTCGAAGTATTATATTGTCGAAGTTATTACTAAAATTTTTGTTCAAATTTACAAACTTTACATTTCATTAAATTACGCAAACCAATAAATGAAATTTGAATAAGCTAATTTGTTTGGAAAAATACTTTGACAAAATCCTACTTTTTGGTTAACAATATTTTTTAAGAAAATAATTTCTTACTCTTGAGCATGCAACTAACTGGCCATGCGTAAATATCTGGGAATTGATTTAACTGTCACTGAAATCTTAAGGCCCATTATAATAGCAAAATCTGCATTCCAAAAAAATAAGCAAAGTAATAAGGAACGGGAAAATTTCGCTAGAAAGAAAGAACAAAGTGCTGAACTGCTATGTAATATCAATCCTCTTGTATGGCAGTAAATACTGGGCAATTTCCTCATAGATAAAAAAGACTCTTGTTATATAGGAATAAAGTGTCACTGCTGACACTTGATTCGGAACATAGATCGCCAGTGTACAAACACAAGAGATCACATTATTGAATTAAGCAGACCACGTGACCATAGAGGAAACGCATATATGTAGGAAGTAGGTGACGACTAACGATTGTTATTTCAAGTCTATCCTCTATTACTATTTGGATCACCATTTCTAGTCTATCCTCTATTGCTATACGGATCGTTATTTCTACTCTATCCTCTATTACTATACGGACCGCTATTCTCTATACTATTCGCTATACTATTTCTCTGTTCGGATCACTATACGGATTACATTTCGAGTGAGTATTATCGAGCAAGTACTATTAGTGCAAGTGCTATTTGAAAGCGTCTGACACCAGTATTGTTCAACGGCGTTACTATAGTTGTATCTGCGATTACAAAATCTCTACTACAACGAGCATTACAAAAGTGACAACGAGTATTCGTTGACATTATAAAAGTGTCAACCGAGTGTTCGTTGGGATTACAAAAGTGTCAGCCGAGTGTTCGTTGACATTACAAAAGTGTCAACGGAGTGTTCGCTGGCATTACAAAAGTGTCAACGGAGTGTTCGTTGGCATTACAAAAGTGTCAACCAGTGTTCGTTGACATTACAAAAAGACTTGATGCAACTGAGATGTGCTTCTACATGATGCTGAGAATCCCGTGGACTGAGTAATGAGGAAATTTTAAAGAAAAAAGAAGCCGGATGGATGCTTATACTTACAATAAGAAAGAAACAGGAAAGAAGGCTTGAAAAATCTGATACTCAGAGGACATATTCTACTTTGTAAAAAAAGATGAAAAAATCTTACAAACTATGAACTGAAAGAAAGAAAGAAAGAACAAGAGTGTTAAAAGAAATGTATCTTTTTTATTTATACTAGAATCTTTTTTTGAAATCTTCACAGTATTTAGTATTGTCGAAGTTATTGCTAACATTTTTTGTTGAAATTTACAAACTCTACATTTCGTTCAATTGCGAAAAAATAATTAATGAAATTTGAATAAGCTGATTTATTTGGAAAAATACTTTGACAAAAACCCTACTTGAAGGTTTAATAATTCTTTAATTTAACTTTTTGGTTAACAATACTTTTAAAGAAATTTTTTTTTTTCCTTTTTAACAGCAAAGAATAAATTCTTAGGATTTCTTACTCTTGAGCATGCAACATACAACTGGTCATTCGTAAATATTTATTATTTGAGACAAATTTCAACTTTTTGAAGCATTTGGCCTTGTAATTTGTTTACAGTTCTCGCAAACTCACGGCGAACTCTAAATCTAAATTCTTGTTTATAAAATATGCAAAAAACAATATTGTATTTTTATTAAATAAGTATTTATTATTTTAATAATTAAATTGTTTTTAAATTACTTGGATTATTTTGTATGTTAAATAATAAAACTTTTCATTTTTCCAAAGTATTAATGAAAATTTATTGTACCAAGCTACGTACACTAGTAAAACCAACTGTACTTTGCATCTCCTTATCCGCTTGCACATCTCTCCAAAATGTGGTTTCGACTGGCCAGTATATGGGTATTTTAGAAGGTATGATGGACGGACGGAAGTCACAGAAGTTTATATATATATATATATATATATATATATATATATATATATATATATATAGAGAGAGAGAGAGAGAGAGAGAGAGATAGATATTTGCCATGATACAAATTTGGCTATCGAGTAGAATTTATATTATGCATGAAAATATACCCAAGGCTTTTGACGACAGAAAAAGAAAAACAGAAATTTTAGCTTAAAAATAAACTTTTTAATGCTTACATTAATAAGTTGCACAATTGAAACATTTCAAATCTATCATTATAGATGAAGAAATTTTGTAAAGAGTTTAAAAATAAAAAGACAAATTTCAAATTAACACAAACAATCTAATGCCTTCCAAAAGCTAAGACATGTATTAGGAAACAGTAAAACAAAAGAAAAGTACGCTGAATTGTTATGTAATACCAATGCTTTTATATGGCCATGAATGCTGGACAATTTCCTCACAGATGAAGAATGGACTAGAATGCTTTTAGTTCTACGGAAGGATGCCGAGGATAGAACGTGTAAGATTAAATTAAGGAAAATAGATACTTGCACTCAAAATCAGAAAGTGACAGCTGAAATTTCTTGGAATTGAGGAAGAGGGTTGGAGAATATGACATTCACATGAGACATCGAAGGCAAAAGGAACAGGGGAAGGCAGTCGGCCACATAATTGACCACCTTCTGTAAATGAATAGAGAAACTGTGGCCGGGAGGCTTGCCAAAGGTACAAGGGTTCCTGAGAGTCACAAGATATAGGAGTTTGCGGAGAGCTATTATCGACCACGTCCTGAGGGAGACACAACACTTAGAAGAAGACTAGAATCTACAGAAAGGATTTTTTCTATCAATATCTATTTTCAAACTGATGAACGTTCTGGTCTAGGCATGGCTGATAAAGCGAAACAATGGAATCGCAAACATTAAGAAGTATTTCGATCCGCACCTGTACGCATTGTCATTCAATGACCGCCCTCAATTCATCGAGTTTTACTGTATACACTGTCTTTTAAGTATTACCATAAAGAGTAGTTTCGTGTTGTTCGTTGAAAGTGGAGGGCATTCTGTTGAATCTCTTCGTTCAATCCACCTGATTTGCAAAACCTCTCCAAGGTAGACCTTACGCACCGATAGAAGGATGCAGGTGGGGCCAATCTTGATGGAATTAAAATTCCGCAATCCGAAAGGCCTCTTGAATGCGTGTCATGACAGACCATAAACGGAACCAGTCACAGTACTGAAAAAAAAGAAAAAAGAATGACCCAGTTAATTCCTGGTAAATTAACTTGATGTTGCCAAAACCCTCAGTAAGTTGGTTCCCCTGCCGTATGAGGCAACTTTTCGTGCCAGAATCCATCTGGCAAGTTTAGAAATCTACCATTCGTTCGCGTATTGAATATTCCTGACATATCTGATGTCGTGTTCCTGCTATATATCTCGAGATATATAGCGCAGGAACACTAAAGAAAATGGGTTTGTTGGGTGATTGATCCCAACCTGGCATCTCTACACTAGTCAAATTTGCACCGCTGTCACGTGGCTTCCCTGTGGCTTTTCTAGAAATACTTTGAGCTTTACTCTTTGGTCCCTCGATCTCATTAATTTAAGGGTACTACTAGATTGTCAGCTAGGTCTCATCTTTTTGCTGCTGAATTAAATAAATGTAACCGGAAGTTGTATTCTAGTACTTTCTCTTCTCGTAATTCTCATCTGTGAAACTCAATTCCGGTTTCTTTTTTTCCTTGTCATGTACGATGTTCAAATTTTGAAGCACAACATCACTCGCCATCTTCTGTCTCTTTGAATCCTTTTCTTTTATTGTCCTATCTCCTCACTTGTGGACATTTTGAGCGCTTCCATCTACTCCAATTTTATCTTTAATTCCAGCGATGATAAATCACGTGGGTAGATCCGCTTGAAACTCCATCCCAAATGTTTTTGCGCTCCCAATTTTTTTAAAACTTTCAATACCACTACAAAGCTTAGCCTGGATTAAATCTGAAATGAAATAAAAATTAAGGGAGTGATCATCTTTATCAAGTGTGCATATATTTTTGGCATACTCTCTCCCTCCCCCCTCTCTCTCTATATATCTATCTCTCTCTCTATATATATATATATCTATATCTATCTCTCTCTCTCTCTCTCTCTCTCTCTCTCTCTCTCTATATATATATATATATATATATATATATATTTGTGTATTTAGGCAGCAATCCTTCTTTCAAGCACATTTCATTAAAAACGACTGAAAAGGTGCTTTTATTTAGTTTTTTATATAATTTCCCGTGCGATCTAATAAAGTTTTTCTTTTCAGAGGATAAATTATATAAAAATTGTCCGAATGTTCTTTTCCGAGCGCTTTCGGCTATACATTTAGCCATTTTCAAGGATTATATTTCAACTGTTAATGAGTGAACATTGAAGTCAACACTCAGAGGCGACAGGTAAATACGAAAGTGAACATAAAAGTCAACACTATTTCATGCTAGACGCAATAACATATCTGTATCTCTGATATTGAACACTTTATCACATAAAATAGCACACCGTAAAACTATATTTCTTCATATATATATATATATATATATATATATATATATATATATATATATATATAATGTATGTTTCATGCCTCATTACAATCTTCTGGTCTGAAGAATGAAAAAGATACCTGGTACCGAGGCCTGACGATGCCTCATTGGTAGAAATCACAGTAGCAGAGAGGTTGTTCTTCCAAATACTTTATTGCTTAAATTGCTGTACATTTTCGTTTTATCAAAATTTTATTGCGAGCTTTTTCGCTAATATAACCGTTTTTTCACCAATTTTTTTTGACAAATATTTTATGGTCAAAAGTTGAATTTACACACACACACACACACACACACACACACACACATATATATATATATATATATAATACAATAGAAATTAAGTTTACATTAAGTTAATGATCATTTTCTCCTTGTAAATTGAAATAAAATTTTCAAGGATTTTTCAAACCAGTCAATGGATGATAAATTATTGAGAATATATATATATATATATATATATATATATATATATATATATATATATATATATATATGGTAGCCGAAAATCCACGCTACAGTTGAAAAAGAATGGATACCTATGAAAAAAATTGGTGGAAATATATATATATATATATATATATATATATATATATATATATATATATATGTGTATATTCAACTTATCATACAGTGACTGGTTTGAAAAATCCTTGTAAATTATGGAAGATGATGAAACTCCAATTTCCTCCATTTGTATTTTTCAACAAGTGGAGGAAATTGGCGTGTCCTCATCTTCCATGTTTTGACCGTTGAATCATCCAAATAATATATTCCCATATTATCATGATGAATGTTGTTTCAACTTCAAATCATTGTGACTTCTTCAGTAAATTTTAAAATATAATTTATGCAAACCTTCCTTTCCTTTACTGACTCACGAAACCGCTGCAGGTTTTCCAAGTTTTTAAGAGGAATGATGTAATGTTGTTATTCAATGTCTACACTATGGCTGTTGGTCCAATATCTTTGGAAGTTATTCTTCCAGTTGGCATTGATGACAAAACCATTCCCATAATATTTATTTCATTTAGTAATTAGATTTACAGTTTTTCAGTAAAAGGACCACTTTTCGGCGACCATACACACATAAACACACACGCACACATACACACACACACACACACACACACATATATATATGTATATACGAGATTCAAGTGAAGGTACTAGTGTGTGAAATGTTGTCCTTCTATTTATAGTCAGCATGTTTTGACCGTGTTAAAATTTTTCTTTTTCTTTCTGCCTCTTTTAATATTAAATTTTTTCCCTTTCTTCTTTCCTCTCCCTTTTCCTTTCGTCTGGATAAATTGACTCCATTTATTAAAAATCTTCGGTCTGAAGCGATGAATATTTGTATATTCATGGAATAAATTATACCCGAATAGATTTTTAATGATCATCTGTACCCATTATATATATATATATATATATATATATATATATATATATATATATATATATATGAAGTTTGATTATTTAATAAAACTACAACACATATCAATTCGGCATTTAATCGCCTTCGAAGTAGTTCTCTTCTGAAGCAACACACTTTATCCGGCGTCGTTTGCATTGATAGAACCAATTCCTGGAACTCATCTGCCACGTCGCATTCTCTTGGATTTCCTGGACGTCTTGAAATCTTATTTTATTCAGGTGTGATTAGATTTTATGAGACGATGACAAATTCTTAAGGGCCGAGATCTTGGGAATATGCTGATTGACGGACCTGAATGTTGTTCTTGACCAAAAACTGCTTCACAAGCTGCGCTGAATGCGCAGGAGTGTTGTCATGGTGGAGTTACCACACACCGGTCACATTCAATCAATTCTGCCGTTTTCTGACGAACAACATCCCAAAGACGCCGCAACACATCAGGGTAGCACGCTTTGTTTACGGTCTGACCAGGTGAAGCATAGACATCCTGCCCTTCAACAGTATCTTCACATTGCTTCAACGCATTCGTCCTTTCTTCGGTCTCGGAGATAATGGAGTCTTTCACTGCAAAGAGCCTTGTTTTCGGGTTCATAGTCACAAACCTACGATTCTCCAAGTATTATGATAGCTTTCAAGAAGTGGTGAGACGACCACACTCTACATACTTTCCTTCCAAGCACTGCTATAAACAAGGGAAATGAGCGAGGCCCTTATAACTTAGTGCGCATGCGTGAAAGTGTTCAGGGTCAATCTGTACCAAGCGGTTTCACTCTATGTTCTTTAGCTCTGTTACCATAGCAACAGTAGATATTTACAACCCCCCCGACCCACTAAGACATGATGTGGCACAAGGTCGGGTTAACTGTGGGGAACACGAGTGCGTATGCTGTGGCCCGGGCCGAAATTGCTCAGTCCTCGCAAGCGTCGTTCTCGCCGGTATGACTACTCATCACCCCTCTCTAGTGCAATGAGCGGGGTACAGCCGCCAGCAGCTGTTCCCCGGGACCGGGCACCCCTCAGTATTTTCATTTTACTACCGGAAGACAGAGACGCAACTGAGAGATGATAAACCCTATCCAGCAACAGTACTGATACTTTTGATCGGACCTCTTATTTGTATATGTGTGCGTTTTTTACGTGTTTGTGTGTATCTGTTCTTGTACGTGTATGTATGTGTGTGTGTTTGTGTTTGTGAATATGTATATGTTTTTGTGTGTGTTTGCGTGTGTGTGCGTGCGTCTGCATTCGAGATTCGCTATATTCATTATTTCGGAGGAAAAATTAAAAAAAAAATCGTCATCAATTAACGTGATTCCTAGGTAATTCATTTTCTGACAGTTTCAAATGCATGGATTATTTGATGATGAATTAATCGTTTCTTTTTATGATTAATGCGCCAACCACGAAAAGAGACCAACAAAAATATATTCCCCCAGAACTAAAATGCAATCATCCCTTTTTCCGATTGATTTCACTTCTAACAGAGACCGAAACAACCCCAACATTCTCATAAACAATCCCCACGGCTGTTTTCTCAAACTTGCCCTACTATCTCGACTGACACCCCTGTTCACTGGTCATTGTTATCAGTCCTGGCGATCAGTGGTTTTGCAGTACACGCCAAGAGAAAAAGTGTTCGAATGATTTAGTCTTCACTCAGCCATGATATTCGCCAACTCCGTTGATATATTCAAAGCATTTATTGCCAACTTGCGCCAGTAGAAACGCCAGGATATTTTGTTGCTGGGAGCGGGACAGCCTGCGTATAACAAACTTTACAATGCTAAATTACAGCCAAAGATGAAATAGATTGTTTATACTTTAGGTTTGGTTTGTTTTGTTTTACGGCATATCATCCTCAATGGGTCATTTAATGTCGAAAAATTTTTTTTTTTTGGTAATATTTTTGTTTTGTCAAAAATCTATTTCTTTTAATATTTTTCCTCAAAAATGTATAGCTGGTAATATTATTTTTCCTCAAAAACGTATAGCTGGTAATATTATTTTTCCAAAAACGTATAGCTGGTAATATTATTTTTCAAAATCGTATAGCTGTAATATTATTTTTCCAAAAACGTACAGTTGGTAATATTTTTCCAAAAACGTATTGCTGGTAATATTTTTCTCTTTCCTCAAAAATGTATTTGTGGTAATAATTTTTTTACAAAATATTTCTGGTATTAAAACCTATTTTTACACTTTTATAATGCCTTTTACCTCAGTTTCTGGGTTAACTCTTTGCCCATAGCTGGGAACCTAACAGGTGCTACCACCCCGGGTCAGGGTGGACCTGGGAACACCTGCAATTAAGAGGAGGTTCTACGATCCTGAAAGCCTCCTGATCAGAGGCCTTGCTGTTGGACGTAGTTTATCATCTTACCCTGGATGCGGATGTAGTTTATCGTCATACCCAGGACGCCCCATTGGGGGGATCTTACCCCTCTGCAGATGTGCAGTCGGCGTATTCTAGAGCCATAGCCGAAAGGGCTTTTTATAGTTTAGCCGGGAACACACACACACACACAAACACGAAACGCATTTAGTATAGGATATAAGGACATTGAATATAAACACTGGTAGGTGTAGTTTCATCCAACAAATTGCAGATTGTTACAGAACCCAAACATTAACCGAAAATTTGACACTCACAGGACATATACAAGTCAAGAGGGACATAGGAAACAGCGACTAACCTACCTAACGAGAGTTGGCAGAACGGATATTATGAGAGATATAAAAAAGACAAAGCTTACTGATAACTACTAAGGACAGGAAGTTGTGGAGATCAATGATCGTCACATCGAAAACGAAGAAGAATAGATTAAGGCTTGAGTCTATGAGTTTAGCGGCTAATGTCATGAACTGAACATTCCTTTTTGTGTCATATTAAAATTCGATGTCAATGCTCTTGAAACATTTGAAAGTGAAATGAAAAACAGCAGTTTGACGCATGGGCGTTAGCAAAAGGGACAGTTCAAAATGCAAATTACAAATTGGGGATGGCAAAATCAAACAATTACAAACATTTAAATGAAATGAAATTACGACAGTTTGGCTCATGGGTATTAACAAAAGAGACAGCCCAAAATGCAAATTACAAATTGGGGATGCCAAAATCAAACAAGTAAAAAAATTTAAATGAAATGAAAATTCGACAGTTTGACACATTGGTGTTAGCAATAGGAATAGTCCAAAAAGCAAATTACAAATCGGGGATGTAAAATCAAACAAGTACAAAAATTTGAATGAAATGAAATTACAACATGTTGACGCATAGGTGTTAGCAATAAGGACAGTCCAAAATACAAATTACATATCATGGATACTAAAATCAATAAAAAAAAATTGTAAATATTTGGGAAGTGTTCTAACATCGGACAGAAAGTGCGACCCTAAGATCCGAAGATGCATTGGGATAGCCAAAGATGCATTCCAAAAGCTAAGCAGCGTATTAAGAAACAGAAACAAACTTTGTTAGAAACAAAGAAAAGATTACTGAACTTCAGTCTATTTATTTATTTACACATGGCCCAGTGGATAAAAGCGTTGGCGTATTGATCCAAAAAGAGACTTGACTCAAAGAGTTTTGAGTTCAATATCTGGCCACATTAGAGGGAACAAAAACTTTCAGAGCTGAGCTGTCAAGTGGAATTAACTAAAAATGAGATATCCAAAGGCACAGCACGTGGAATTATAACAATCTACACCCGTAGACTAAATAAAGGGTTCAGTTCAGAATTCCAAGAAATATCACCTGGAGAAGGCTGGAGTGTACAACGGCCAAAACGTCGTTAATTTTGCAATAAAGATGAGGACAGCAGTTCGAAAAATATGAATACTGAACTGTTACGTGGTACCTGTCTTCCTACTTGGCAGTGAATGCTGGAAAATCTCCACAAAATGAAGAAGAGACCTGAAACATAGAAATGTGATTCTACAGAAGGATGTTGAGGATACAATGGACCGAATATATCAGCAACGACAAAGTTTTAAACAAAAATGAAACAAAAAAGAAAATTATGCTTAACATCAGGAAAAGACATTTCTGGGGCGCATAAGGAGGAGGGAAGGTTTGGAAAATCTGATACTCACAGGAGAGCTAGAAGGCAAGTGGGACAGAGGAAAATAACGTATAATCTACTTCGTGAGCTTCAGTAAATGGATCTCGGAACAAGGTTCAGGAGAAATAATAAAAAAAAACAAAATGTATTAAGAACTACGAAGGACAGGAAAGTGTGGAGAACCATGATCACCAACGTCCTTAAAGAACACAGCACAATGAGAAGAACAAAGAAACTTACTCAGATTGCTTCTGGGGATAATTTCAACTTACCACAGACGTTAAACATTTTAACGAAAATAATACGCAGATAAGAGGATGTTGTCAGGCTGATGTTTGGCCTTGATGTGTGAATAGGCAACTTTCACTCTCGTGTAGGATTTGTGAGAAAACAATAATTCACAATTAGACTGGTAGGCTGATACGTGAAATATATATTAGGGACTTCTAGGAGTAAGCAGTGATTTCGGCCAACTGGGTTATGTAAAGTTCAAGAGTTTGAATGCGAAAACAGATCCAGAATGCAAAGTTCCTTGACAAGTAGTCAGTCTAGTTATATACGTAAGAATAGCAAATTAATTTTGTATCTCGCCAACGTCCTCATCTAGTAACCCTACGTCCTTTTAGTAACACTACGCTCACATTTAGTAAACCTATGTTCATAAATAGTAACTCATTGTTCTCATTTTGTAAACCTACGCCTACATTTAGTAACCTATGTTCTTGTTTAGTAAGACTGTGTCCTCATTTAGTAATCCTACGCCCTGATTTAGTAACCCTGCGTCCTCGTTTAGTAACACTATGTGCTCATCGCGCCTTTCTCGGGCAAACGTTTACAGCTGACATGGAGAGGAAAGAGTATATTGAATCAATTGCTAAGTCTGCAGCTAAGAAAGTTGTTACCCATGTCGTACGAGACAATTTCTCTCGCCAGAATCTATCTTACATATTTATAATTCTGACATATGTCCTTGCCTTGAATATTGCTGACACATCCTCCTATATACAGTGGCCCAAGAAAAGTTTTTAGCCAGGAGAAATAAACTACATCCAATTTCAAAATTTAATTGCGTAATCCCTATTCAACATAAACAAAGAGTATTTGGAACTAGTATAGAGTAGGTCCTCCATTTTCTAGTTTCAGTGCTTGTATTCGATTTTACATGGATTAGATCAAGTTATCAGCAATCGTCTGATCCATATTTTGCCACTCCTTTAGCAATGTTTCATTAAGAGTTGCCACTGACGTCATTTTGGTTTCACGGTCAAGGTGCTCCCAAACATGCTCTGTTGGATTCATGTCATTCACTTTGGGCTACCCATGGCAGTGACTTGATTCCTTGCGATTCCTTCCTGGCCTTTGCTACTTTGCTCGTATGACATAGCGCTCCGTCTTCTTGAAAAAGGTAGACATTCTTGTCAATCTGATTGGTTTCAAACAGTGGGAGTAGTCTTTTCTCTAATATTTGACAGGATTTTTGACCATTCAATCGCTGGTCAACAAGAATCAGCTCAGATTCCCCTTCAAACCAGACAGCGCCGCATACCATTGCTCCAATCCCTCCCTATTTCACGGTCACCTTCAGGCATTTAGTGTTCCAAGTCTCATTCTGATTTCTCCAAGCATAAACCTGTCTCGAATTCGAATATTGCCAGAAACTACTTTCATCTGATCAAATTACAGACTGCCAGATTTTTGCTCTCGAATTCTCTCGCCCAGTCCATACGCCTGTTCCTGTTACTCTCTGAAAACAAGGGCTTCTTCTTGCAACTCTTCTTTGGTAGCCTGGCTTTTTCCATGCTGTTGGCGACATCTTTGGCGCTCTAACGACGGTTTCTGATGACTTCCCTCTTCAGCACCTTTTTCGTTCACTCAGACACGATGCTTGGTCTTCCTCAACGTTGTTCCACACGACAACGGCCTTCTTCATTAACCTCCTTGACAATATTATTAACCATTTGACGATTAACCTGGTAAAACCTAGCAATTTCTTTATTTGACTTGTCACACTGATTCGATCCTATTATTTGCCCTTGTTGAAATTCACCAATTTCTTTACTTCTACGAACTTTCATTGCAAAATAAAAGTCAGCTATAGTTCATAGATGAGAGTAGCTTGGTATTGACTGAAAAAAAGAAGAGACGTTATTAACCCTTCCGCTGCTAACTACGGAGATCTTCGTTTTTCTTATCTTGCTCCTACTGGCTAAGTACGGACACCTACGTTTTTTGCATACGGCTGGTATGAGTGCCCCGTTGTGCCATCTATCGTAAAATACGGAAAATTCTAACTGTTCTATCATGCAAATTATTAGTCAGCCTCGATTTTTCTCTACGTCATGGTAGTTTCGTATCTAATTGCACTGGGCAAATGAGTAGCAGTGAAAGTGTTAAACAAGCCAAAATTGTTGTAATCAAATGTGGCTAAAAAACTTATCATAGACCAATGCATATAATATATATAAAATCCAAAGAATCTGCAATATTATTGGTCCTGGTCTGGTATCTCGACTTCAGTCTCTTTTCCGCCGCCGCAACATAGTTTCCCTGTGCCTTTTCTATAAATGTTATTTATGGTAATTATTCGATGAACTTTTCTATATAGATGTTATAAATTTAAGTGTACTAATAGGTTAGCGTAAAATCTCGTCATTTTACTGTTGAAATGGCTTGATGTAACCGAAAGTTCTATGCTAACAGTTTCTTCTATCGTGCTCCTCGCTTGTGGAACCTCTCTTCTTATATCTTGCTCCACGGTCAACTGTGATCTTCAAAAATTTAAATGCAATGTCAATCGTTATCTTCTGTTTTCTTAATTCTTGTTCTTTTAATGTTCTCTCTTCTTAATAGTAGTTTTTTTTCATATTCTACAACACTCAGTAATCTCTTGCATCCTAGTGGCTTTATTGCCTTGCTTAGAGTGAAATGATAAAAAAAACCCTCTTTGCTCGTGTGTTCGGAATCAATTCTGGTTTTAAACGAATGGCGGATGTTTCTCATTGATTTTTGTTCACCTTTGAATAAATCAGCACCTTAATTAACTACGTTAAGAATGTGGGAGCGCCTAACTAAACAGTCGGTTTCAATATTCTTCTATTTGATGGTTCCTATATTGTTGTGGGGTTGGGCATAGAAATTCCGTCAAATTGGAGAAATATCTCGCGTCAAGCATTTCCACGTGAAAAAAAGGACAAAAATTCAATAAATCCCAAAGGGGAAAAAATCAACCCAAGGGCGTTTTTTTTTCATTTGCTGTCATATAAATGAATAACAAAAATTCTAATGAAACATACATAAAATGCTAAAAAGTGTTTTCGACCTGAAATAA
>OZ038489.1:38943592-38953592 GCA_964036315.1 Acanthosepion esculentum
GACCGACCATGATGCATACACAGAAAATAGCCAAGTCTGTTACAGGGAAGCGTATCAATTTTGAAGGAGAAGTAATTCTAAACGTAAAATTCCATGGAAAAACGAAAAAATGGAAGATATTTGTAATGAAAATTTGGTGGGTACAGACTGGATGCAAAATTTTGACGTATGGGATTTACCCATTAGCTCATTTTGTAAGAAAATAGAGTGCGATCCGTCAGAAGCTACAAAATTAAAAGAAGAACTACACAGTCAATTTTCCGAAGTATTCTCGAGCGGTCTGGGACGATGTAATAAGGTTGCAGCTAAAATTGAACTAAAGGAAAATGTTCAGCCAGTATTAAAAAAAAAGCGAAACGTGCCTTTCGCAACCATAGAAAAAATTGACAAGGAGTTAGATTGATTGGTACAAACTGGAATCCTTTCACAAATCGAATTCAGTGAATGGGCGGCACCAGTGGTCTACGTAAAGAAAAAATCCGGAGAAACCCGTGTTTGCGCAGATTACTCGACTGGGTTAAACAAGGCTATTAAGGATTATCACTACCCATTGACAAGCCCGGAGGAAATATTTACCAAGCTTAACGGTGGTAAGGTATTTTTAAAGTGAAGCTTATCTTCAGATTCCAGTAGAAGAAGAAAGTACAAAAATTTTATGTATCAATACTCACAAAGGACTTTACAAATTTAGCAGATTGCCATTCGTGATAAAAGTAGCACCGTCAATCTTCCAACAGACTATGGATACCATGCTCATGGGACAGAACTTTGCTAGTGCTTACTTAGACGACATTTTAATCAAAAGCGATAATGTAGAAGAACACGCAACGCACATTAAAGAAGTTTTTAAAAGAATTCAGGATTTTGGGTTTAAAGTGAAGAAGAAAAATGCGATTTTTTTCTAAAAGAAATCAAGTATCTAGGCCATATAATCAATGAAAGTGGCAGAAAACCAGATCCAGATAGGGCATCTGCAATAAAAAAAATATGCCTTAGCCGAAAAATGTCGCAGAGATGCAAAGCTTATTGGTTTAGCGAACTATTACGGTGAATTCATTGAAGACATGCACAATTTGAGGGCTCCCCTCAATTAATTATTGAAAAAAGATAACAAATGGAACTGGACGGAAGATTGTCAGAAAGCTTTTAAGGAGATCATAAATAAATTAACGTCTGATCTAGCACTGACGCATTTTGATCCCAAACTGGAAATTATCATTGCTAGTGACGCAAGCTCACACGGTGTGGGAGCTTGTATATTACAAAAGATGCAGGATGGCACAAGGAAACCTATAGATCACGCATCTAGATCGTTGTTACCAGCAGAGAGGAATTATTCGCAAATTGAGAAAGAAGCGTTAGGCATAATATTCGCCATAACTCGCTTCCACAGATACATATATGGAAGAGAGTTTACTCTTCAAACTGACCATAAACCTCTTCTCATTATATTCGGATCGGAAAAAGGACTACAAATTTACACAGCCAACAGACTTCTGAGATGGGGAACTATATTATTGAATTATAATTTCAAACTAGAGTTCCTACCGTCGAAGAAAATTGGTCATGTGGGTGGATTATCTAGATTGTTACCTGCGAAATGCGAACCTCTGGAAGACTCTGTAATAGCGGCTTTCCGAGCCGAAGACGAAATTAGTAAAGTTCTAAACAATACAGTAAGGGAATTACCGGTGATCTTGTTAGAAATCAGAAGAGAAGCTGAAATAGATGAATTCATACAAAGTACAAAGAGAAAAATAGAAGAAAAAGAAAGAAATCTAGCGGAATGTTTTTCAATTTGTGATCACGTATTACTTTATAATGAAAGAGTGGTTATACCCAAATCTTTACAAAGACGAATTCTGAAGGACTTTTATCTAGGACACCCAGGGAAAAATTGTATGAAAGCGTTAATGAGAAGTTTTGTGTACTGGCCTAATATGGATAACGACATGACTCAAGTCGTAGAAAAATGTAGAGGCTGTGCTGCGGCAGCAAAGGCACCACTTATTATACAAAAACCATGGCCTAAGGTGGACAGACCTTGGTCTAGAATCCATGCGGACTATGCAGGACCCATAGATGGATATTACTACTTGATAACGGTAGATAGCTTTAGCAAGTGGCCAGAAGCAGAAGTTTTCAGATACAAAACCCTACGACGGAAAACACTATTAATTGTCTACACGAGTGATTCGCAAGATTCGGCGTTGTAGATTGCCTTGTAACGGATAATGGTACCCAATTTACCTCGAGCAATTTTCAAGAATTCTGTGCGACTTATCAAGTCAAACATATTAAAATAGCACCATACCATCCACGATCTAACGGGCAAGCCGAAAGGTTTGTGGACACGTTTAAGAGAGCCTTGAAAAAAAGCAGAGGACGTACCAACAGAAAGCGCCATACAACAGTTCCTACAAGTCTACAGAATCACCCCGAACGGAAACACACCATCTGGCCTTTCGCCAGATGAAGTGATGTTTGCCCACAAAATACGGTCTGTTTTTGATAAATTATTACCCAGCAAAAATAAAAACCGGCATTCACCGATAGTGCCTAAACGATCCTTCAAACCAGGAGAACGGGTCTATTTCAGAATGTTTAAGAATAATATGGCATACGGGGAACCAGGTACGATAATAAACAGACTGGGAAATGTTCTATACACGATCCAAGGTGAAAAATTCACTCACAGGGGACACATAAATCAGATACAGAAAAGACGGGTAGAGGAACCAAACTCGTCACCTCCCGAAAATGAAGACGCTATGGAAGCGATTTTCGAAGCCTTCGAAATCCAAAAACCACAAGTAGCCACGGAGATCAGAAGAACAAACCGAAAACTAAAATTCACGGATCCACTAATAATAGACCATAAGCGAAAAAATTATTAACTCCCCCAAAAAAGAAGCTAGGGAGGGAGGGTGTTGTGGGGCAGACCCTTGTTCAGAAGATGGACTCGTCCAAAATATACTTATACTGACAGAGAGAATACCTGGGGGTTGAGATACGTTCAGTCAGGGTGAGAGATACGGAGACAGTACACAGGGTGTTGAAAGAGAGTTATACGAGAGTCCGGGGAGAGAGATAATTACGGCTTCACTTACAGAGACTTGTACATATACTTTCTACTAACCCGCATTCCTGGACTACTAATCTTCACTTCAAGTCTGTATTCTTACGTTTAATACACTTATTTTTCTATCTCAATTACTGGCGTTGTTTATTTATTTGTGCAGCATTCCATTCACGGAATCCACAACAACTGTGTTTTCCTGCTAGTGTGGCACGGTGCAGAGTACTGTTGCCAGACATAGGGTCTTCCAGCAGAAACTCTGTTGACCCAGTCAGCCCTACCTCATTAAGACATTTGATGTACGCCTCTGTGTTGACTCTGAGGCCCTCACCAACAAATTCGGGAGTTTTTTCTTATCAAAAAGATCAGCGTCAGTTTTCCGAGCTGCCGTACCTTCGCGATCATCATTAGATGACTAATGCATCTCTTTCTGAATCCACTGCATTGTCCTCAGACTGACATCCAAACATTCTGAAATGATCGCACTGAAGCTACCAAGCAGTACAGCATGCCGTTTCCAAATTTCTGGCGGAGTGAATATCATCATGGTGCTCCTTTGCTCCTTTGCTTACAGACAGTACCCAACTTAGCATACTATATTGTGCATTTGGTAAAATCAAAAACAAAAACAAAAAACGCGCATGCGCTAAATTAAAAATCTAAAATGGTGACAATTTACCCATCGTAACCTGTATATATGTAAACGTTATATTTACCTGATACACAAGATTAATACACATACCTGTTATTTTAAGCAATAAATCCCCAGAAATTACTTTGTTTACGTTTAGGGGGTCACACACATACACACACACACACATACATACATGCATATATATATATATATATATATATATATATATATATATATATATATATATATATATATATATATATATATATATATATTGGGTTATTCAAAAACAATGAACCGGTTTCATTATACACTATTTTAAAAATTAAATCCAAGCCACAAGTATTCTACTCCCAATCACCCTTCATTTGCTGTCTTACACGTGTTCAATGTGGCCACCACCTGCAGCACGGGCAACATCAATGCGATGAGAGAATTCTTGCCAGACGCGTATCAGCATATCACTATCAACTGAGATGATAGCTCTTGTTATTCGATGTTTAAGGGCATCGAGGTTAGTGGGCATCGGTGGAACATAAACTCGATTTTTTGTGCATCCTGAGGGCTAGTGATCTCACAGGCAAGCACAAAGAGCAAGGACTTGGTAAGTGCCTGAGAGAGGCGTAGTCTGTAAGGTTTCAAAGGTAGACATCTTCTTAGCACACGCCACATAGTGGATTGAGAGATCGCAATCTCGAGGCGAGTTCGATTTTGTGGACTTTCGTGGACTCCTTTCAAAAGCAGCAAGGATTCTCGCCACCTGTTCCTCCGAAACTCGTGTCCGTCCTTTAGACAGACACCCACTCTCAAATGTTTCTTATGAGAGGGCGGATTAATGTCGAATTGCCTTCGAAAAGCACGCCGCACCGTGATAACCGTATTTTTCTTCGCGAATTCGAGAACGCTTTTTGCTGAGGACTCGCCATTTCGAGGGGAAACAAACAACTGAACGTTGCCGGAGATAAAACACGAATTCAGCGCCCCTGTTACCGCCATTCAAAACTAAGAAAACTCCTCTCTTTAATCGTCACTGACTTATTCCAAGACGATGCTTGAGAAATGAAGCTATGCGTCATGAAATCGGTTCGTTCTTTTGGAATAACCCTACAAACACAAACACACACACACACACACACACACACACACACACACACACACACACATATATATATATATATATATATATATATATATATATATATATATATATATATAGCTCCAGTCACTTTCTGATCGCTGCAAAGTTGCTTCCTTCTCCCTTTTCTATGAATTATTTCAGGGTAATTGTTCTGACGAGTTCTTACCAGTACCAGCCACTAGATCTCATCAATTTACAACAGTTTCGTTTCTCGCACTTTTCGCTTGTGGAACTCTCTTCCAGCTCCATGCTTTCCAGTTAACTTTGATCTTTAATAATATGTCAATCGTTATCTACTGTCTTTCTGATTAATCTTCTATTGTTACCGCTTCTTATGTTTCTTTTTTTTTTATTCTTTCACACCCAATAACGCCTTGTGGTTTTAGTAGCTTTACTGCTTTGCTTGAGGTAATTCAATTAAAAAAAAATACATACATATAAATAAATATTTTATTTAGTTCTTTGAATATTTTCATATTTTTTCGTTTGGTGGGAGTAAGGGTGTATAAAAATTATCTGTAGTGTCTATTGTCCCAAGCGCATCTACAAACAAATTCCTTCATATCTTTAAAGTAACACGTCTCACAGGTAGAGCCCTCGCTTCGCTTGATGTGGAAAATTTTTTTTACTAACATCCCACGTGATAAAACTATCAACATAATTTGTGAAAGCTTTTACAAACATCCGCCAATCCCTCCTCCCAAAATTGGACCAGCAAGTTTTTGGCTACTACTCTTCTGTACTAAAAAAAGGCCCCGTTCCACGATTATAATGGTAACATATAAAAAGTGTTCCAATAACTTGGACGGATTTTAAATGTGACTTAAGTTTAAGTGTCTAATGAATTTTTTTCTTTTTCTTTCAGATTTAGCAACTTAAGTTTTTGGCAATTTCAACCATGGAAAGATTAAAAATCAAACGACGTGTTACAGTTATGGAAGCCTATTACGAAAATGGACTATCAAACAGAAATGTAATGAGAAGTTCCCAACATCTCTCGAAAACAGTGAAGTCAATTGGCCACCACGGTCGTGAGACTTGACGCCTTTAGATTTCTTCCTTTAGTGTCATCTAAAAAGTAAGGTCTATGCCAACAAGCCAACAACAATTCAACAACTGAAGAATAAGATAATAAGGCATACTAGTGAGATATCATCAAAAATTTTGACCATCGAGTGGAGGTGTGTCGCCGAAGCTTTGGAAGACATTTAGGCGATATTATTTTTCACACAGAATTGACAAGACTTAAATAACATGATGCAATAGAGAAATAAATAAATTCTCACCAATAATACTGATTTATTTACTGCTGACTTTGATCCGTCTTAATAAAACACCATTTACATCCAAACTAATGGAGCCAGAATGGGAAGCCAATTAGGTCCTGCCTTCGCCAACTTTTACATGTCACATATAAAAAACAAAGTGTTCGAAATAACACACAATCCACACATCTACACAAAGTACGTTGATGATATTTTTGTTTTGATAAAAAATAAAGAAGAAATTATGAATCTAAAATCAACACTAAAAAAAATTTAAATTTACATTCTCATGGTTTACAACAAATCCCCTTTCTTGTCGCTGATATAGAAATAAATTAAAAGTGTGTATCACCCACTCGTATATATTAAAAAAAACATACCGGTACGAACTCTTGTTTTCTAAACTATGATAGCCAATACACTGAAAGGTATAAAATAGCAGTGATAAAATCTTCCTAAAAAGAGCAAACCTAAATCCTTCTTCCCAGAGAATATTTTTGGTCGAACTAAAACGCATAAAACAATCATTGGTGTACAATAATCTTTCCAACTACATCATTGATAAACAAATAAAATTATACTTAAAAAAATACATGACACCAGTATGAAAAAAATACCACACAACAAAACATCAGCATATTCTACTGCAACGAAATGCACAATAATTACAAGTAGGACGAATTCGCTATACGACGAATAATTAAACACCATATTTCTACCGTAAAACCGTGTAAAACTTATATTACAGAAAAAACAAACAAAAAACGACAATCTCGTCGTCACTAATCGAAATAACCCTATCCAATCTAAACTCGT
The DNA here is from genome assembly GCA_964036315.1 of Acanthosepion esculentum. Taxonomy (NCBI): domain Eukaryota; kingdom Metazoa; phylum Mollusca; class Cephalopoda; order Sepiida; family Sepiidae; genus Acanthosepion; species Acanthosepion esculentum. The sequence continues at coordinate 38,950,525 of OZ038489.1, forward strand.
AATGACCAATATAGTGTATCAAATTCACGACCAGTACAAGACTGTGTTTCTTGTCATAAATCAATAACCTATAACGGTCATACCACCGCCTCCTTGAGCAGATGCCACACGTGTTACTTATCTAACCAAAGTGCCATAACAAGGCACTTATCCACCCATAATTTACAATAACCCATCTTATATAGGTCCTGTTACCGAAAACATCTCGCAGTGAGACAAGACTTTTACATAAAACATCTGGCACCCACTATAAATCTCACCTTATTCATTGTCGGAAGTGGTGTGAGGAGGGCTTTTTGAAAATATAATCCCAGCCAAGGTTAACTGGCGCAGCTCGGAATTAGCCTACTACTATTTAAAAACTACAAAAACTACATCTTAAACGGACAAGCATGAAAAGAAATTAACATTAACAAGAAAACCCTCTTGAAAATGCTTAAAGAAGTGACCGAAAGCACTTGGCACTATAGACACTACGGACAATTTTTAAACTCCCTTACTCGTTTAGGAGTAAGGGTGTGTAAAAATTGCCGTTACTACCAAACGGAAAAAAAAATGTAAGAATATTTGAAAAACTAAATAAGAAAATAATCAATTTTTCCCTTCTCTGCCATATTCAACGAAACGTATGAAAGAAAGGTTGGTGCCAAACACACACACACACACACACACACACACACACACACACACACACACACATATATATATATATATATGTGTGTGTGTGTGTGTGTATAAAATAGTGCAGAGGGAGTTCTGACAGTAATAAGAAAACAGTGCACGACGTAAAATAAATGTTCTTATATTTTTATCAGACTATTCGGCACCTCTAGGCGGTGTAATAGTTAGCAAGCTTGTCTTGCTACAACAATTACGACTGAATAGAGAGTTCGATTCTCACTGGGTGCCCCCTACTTTCCGCCTTGTGCCACATCTAAGCTACACTTGGAAAATCACTATATATATATATATATATATAATGTTTGTGTGTGTGTCTGTGTGTGTGTGTGTGTGTGCGCGCGAGCGCGCAGCGCACAATGAGTGGTGGTGGTGGTGGTGGCAATAAAACAGTGCTCGATATACAGTAACTGAGCTTAAATTAATACTAAGAATAAATATATTTGTTCTTCATCGCTCGATACAACACTGCGTTTCATGCCTGGCCATTACTACTCAAACTCAGATTTGAATCAAACGGCGTCGAACAAATGTATATTTATTCGTAGTATATATATATATATATATATATATATATATATATATATATATATATATGATGGACTCTCCCGTCGAACTCGACGTATGAGGGTCAGACAGATCGGTTCCCAGAAACTGAAAGCCCGACACCCGCACAGGATTTGATTATAGTGGTGAAGGCTTTGTGCAGGGCCATCCACACTTTTTGGAGAGACGAATACAGGGACCTGGTGCAACGGATGCCACAAGGTCCCCAAACGACCCTCCGCAGGTTTTGAATTCAGAGTTGTCCTTCTCCTAGACCAGTTGCCATCCAAGGCTATAGAACCCAGTCTGTCCTGCTATTTACCCATAGTTGGAGGGAGAAGAAGAGGATTCACACCTTTCCCATGTTATCTAAATACTGATTTAGAAATGTACTAGTCAAATTTATGTATACAAATAGATATAGATGAATATGGTTGTATATGTATGTATATGCATACGTATGGTTGAACACATTTACGTGAAAACCTATATATGTGTAGATGGATGCAAGCACATATGTGTAAGTGTAATTATATGTGTATTTAGAAAAATGTGTATGTATGTACGTATGGAGATTTGTGTAAGTTCTCCGATTTCTCCCTTCCTCTCTTCTGTTCCCAGCCTCTCCCTATTTTTTTTTATTCCTTTCTCTTGTTCGGTGAACAAGAGGTCAACGCCACAACCATCATATCTCCTAGAGACATCTACCTCCTTCCTCCTCTTCCTACTCTATGTAACTACCTTAAAACACAACTTCCGCCAATCTTGTTTTTCATTTCGTTTTTCGGTTGATTCCTGAAAGAATTTTTGAATCCACTCATTATTTACAAACCGAAAAGTCTGCCGAAGCGAAACCGAATTTTATCGGTCTCGCGAAATCCCAAATATTACCATGGCTTTCTGAAGTCTCCGATTTGTTAATTAATTATTACTTGCTCTGTTTACTACATTGAGCTCTCGGGATTTATATCCTCTCAGGATTTATCTATACGGATTACCAATTAACTTTATCATTTTATGATATATATATATATATATATATATATATATATATATATATATATATATATATATATATATATATTATAATAAAAAGAAAGAACAGTAAGATATATAATGCGGTGTTTTTATTGATATTTTAATTTTACAAAAGAGTGCTCAATGTAAATTTACAGAGCATAAGATTCCAAAATTCGCTTGAAGATGAAACAGAACTAATGCCTTTAATTTAATTATATAATTAAATTTGAAGTTTTTAGCTTCGGTTTTTGAAACATGGTAATTCATGTGTAGCGAAGAAAACATATTTTAAATCAGTTAATTTATAATATTATAGATATATATATATACACATACTTTTCTATTTAAGGATTAATTAAAAAATTATTTGAGCAAAAATTAAATTAAAAAAAACACAGAATACATGTATATTTTCAAAACTTGCTAGTAATAAATCCTGACTCTGGAATAACACCGGAAAAACATATTATACTTTGAAACTCAGAGCCAAAAGACAGAAAAAGGAACAAAAACGAATAGCAAGAGAATACGAGAGGCAAGCAAATTAACCACGACATTTACACACGTACAGACATTCACACACACATACGCACAGAAAGAAGAAAAATCAACATAAAATCAATAAAAATCGCATAAATTATTATTAATTTAATATACAAATAGCTGATAAAATAGGTAGATAATTGCTGATACCTCCCGACGACTCAACCAAACGATTACACAAAGGTTTGCCAACGAAAAATCTGGTGTCAGGGCTCTTAATATAACATCAATCAGCCAAGTGACAGTTTTTGTATTTGTATATATAAGACTAATTCCTATAT
>OZ038489.1:38958592-39133592 GCA_964036315.1 Acanthosepion esculentum
CTGTCAAGTTACTCAGAATTTTCCATGTATCGCCGAACATTTCACACATTTATTTCTCAAACACGCTCCCCCGAGAACTCATTTGGTTTATTTCCTTATTTTTCGAGCAAGCAATTTCGTGCCTTAAGCTACGTAAACATTTGCGTTGACCTCCGTATTTGCCCGACCCTCCCTTTCATGGCACACTGTTTTTGAATTTTTGTTTGCTGGGTTCGCTTGCCCTAAAGGAATGGAGATATTTGACTTTACGGCCTGTTGTTCTCAACTGACCAGCGAAATCGTTCTCCATTGTGAAGGAAGCCATTAATTGTATTTTTCCTGATAAATCACTTACACGAAATGGATGGCCTCTCCGCTAGCTTCCCATAGCTGTTGGGTCTGGTCGTTTTTGGCGGGCCTTCTTTCATCTCACTGATCTCTTCCAATTTATTACACTTTGCACTTCATTTCGCGCAAGGTTGAAGATAATATCGAGCGCACATGTTGGGATTCGCATTGTCATTCGATTAAATCACGCCTCGCAATTCCCTCATATCTCGCTCGGTGTCCGTCCGAGAGTTTGTAAACATGTTTGTTCTCGGTCATATCTGATGACAACAAATTTAGAATGGTATATAGGCAGTTCTTTTTGTAAAATATGGTACCCGACCTCGGAATACGCATACGCAGAACAGTGCTACTTCCAAACACGCGGAATTTAAACAGTTTATACAGATTTTGCCATTTTTTTTTAGCAGTAGAAACTGCACCCAACTAAATACGCCGGAGTTGTCCTGACCTGGCATTCAGTCACTTTCCCTCCACCGTAATGTAGCTTCCCTGTGCCTTTTCTATAAATATTTTCATGGTAATTGTTCGAATGAATCTTTCCCTATGGTAAGTGTAATCATTGTAAATATTCATTGGGGTTTCATTTTTTTAAATTATTATTTTTATTCCCAACCCCAAAAGACAAATTGTACATATGGGAATAAGTTAGGACAACATAGAGACTCTGAGGTATTATGGTGGCTGTAGTAAGAATGGTAAATAAGAATGTGTTGTTTTGGCATAAGGAATACTGTGGTATGTTTAGGTCAAAGATTGTGGCTACGTAAGTTTAAGATGAGACAGACTGAAGACCAGCCTTTTCCCATCCCCCTTTTGGCCTTCTGCTACATTTTTATATTTTCAAAATATTAATTGCCTCTGTGGTATCTAGACTTTATGAATTTAAGCGCAGTACTAGATTGGAAGCTAGGTCTCATCATTTTACGTTTTAAATTTTCTAGATATAACCATAAGTTCTAGGCTAACAGTTTCTTCTGTCGCACTTCTCGCTTGTGGAATTCTCTTCCGACTTTTTACTTTCCAATCAGCTTTGAACTTCAAAAATTGAAATGCAATGTCAATCTTCTTAATTCTTGTTCTTTTATTGTTCTTTCTGCTTAATAGTATTTTTCTCATATTCTCTAACACTCAATAACGCCTTGTATCTTAGAAGCTTTATTGCCTTGCTTGGAGTGAAATGATTTTTAAAAAAAAAGTCCAAACTAGCTGCTATGGGGAATATTCGTATAAAATTCCTCTAAATTTCAGATAGCACCTCGTATCTAAATTAGGTTGATGCTATCTTTCCCGGTGTGCTCTTTTACCTAATGTCAGTGTAATTCTAGAACTGACATTGAATATTTTTAAATACCATATTCTGTAGGCGATCTTGGACAGTCATGTCTGAGAAAGGAAAAAAAGGATCCAGGCGTTCGAGAACAAATACTTGAGAAAACTCCTCCGCATCGCCTACTGGGAGCAGAAAATCAACGACTCTGTACGGAGCAAGGTCAAAAGACTCATGAGTCGACAGAAATCTCTCCTCGCCAGTATTAAGCATCGGAAGGTGACATTGATTGGCCACGTCACACGGAATGGAAGCCTCAGCAAGACGATCGTACAAAACACTGTTGAAGGCGGACGTCAACTCAAAAACTGGACAGACAACATCAAAGTGTGAGCCGTCATGACAATGCCGGAATTCCTAAGAGCTACTGCCAACAGATCAGATTGGAGGAGGTTTTCTGTGTTTTTTGCTGCCCCCAGGCATCACGACGTTTGAGAGACTGATGGTGATGAGTAGGTGATCATGGTTTGCCACAGCTTCCTTTTCTTTATTACCTTTGAATTGTCATGACTTCTTTGCAAAGATTGTTTTCCTGTTGTCTTCTCTACAATTTTCAGTTAAAAGTTGTCATTTTTTATTATTTTACTTTAAACAGAATCACCCCATGCAAGGAAATAAAGTCGCTAAGACACAAAGGCTTATAGGGTATAGAAGAATTATGAACAGAAATATTAATAATGAGCAGGAAGAGAAAAGTAATCGGGAGAACAGTAGATAGCGATTGACAGTGCATTTAAATTATTGCAGCTTAAAGTTGGCTGGAAAGCATGAAGCTGCAAGGGAGTTTGTTCACAAGCGAGAAGTGTGAGAAAAGAAACTGTTAGCATCGAACCTACGGTTACATCTAGGCAGCTCGACTGTAAACTGATGAAATCTCGACGCCAGTCTAGTACTGTGCTTAAATGAAAAAAATTAGGTACTATGACGAAGAGGTCATCCAAACATTTACAATAACTCAATTTCTTCACGCGAATAGTTGACTTTCCTACGGGTTTCCCCAGTAACCATGATGGTAAGGCTTTCCTTCTCTATCTCTGTTTTACCTCCATCCCCGAATCTTGTCGTACTACGGAGAACTGCCCTCTTGGCAACTCTGATCATGCCGTCTTGTCTGTTAACATCTCCTTCTACCCTCCCCCAGTTAAGAACCTCCTACCAACAGAACATCTTTCTGTTATCAACAAGCAGGCTTGGACTCGTTCCCTGATTTCCTTCGCGATGTCCCCTGGAATGTTGTTTTTAATCAAAGATATGCGTCCGAAGGCTTATCCTGGGTAAAAGCTGGAAACGAGGCTTTCATCCCCGCAACAAAATATGAAGTGAAATCGCGTTCATCCCCTTGGCTTTCATCAGCTTGCTCAGCTGCTATTGCGGACAGGGATCACTACTTCCGTCTGTACCGTCTCTTTGTCACTGCCCTTAATGAGTATAAGCGTGTTTCAGCAAAGGCAAAGTTACTCTTTGCTGAAATAATGAAACAACGTATTGCGTCTCGCAAGTTTGGTTCTAAATGTTATTGGAGGTTTTGCAAGAGCGTGCTGAACAACAGCAAACCCACATTATTCAATCATATTTGAGGTCCTGACTTCCTCAGCTGATAAGGCAGGATGCTTTGCTCAGAATTTCCAATTTAACGCTAGACTCATTGATCCCCCCCCCAGAACTGAAGCTCTACTGAGTAAGATGGTATTAGACATCATCTCTAAATTATACTCCCATAAGGCTAGTGGTGTGGATGGGATGCTGGTCATTGTCCTGAAGAAATGTGCTCCTGAATTGGCTCCTGTCCTCTCTAAACTTTATAACTGCTGCCTCACCGACTCTTGCTTTCCAGCCTGTTGGAAGTCCTCATCTATTGTGTCTGTCTTTAAGAACTCTGGATACCCTTCTGACACATCTAACTACCGTCCTATCAGTCTTCTACTACTCTTCGGTAAAGTGTTCAAGGCTTTAATCAACACCGAAGTGGTTAAAGACCTTATATCACATGATCTGCTCTCCGACAAGCAATATGGTTTCGGCTTTGTCCGATCTACCGCTGACATGCTCACGGCCATAACTTTATTTGTATATCAAGCACTCAACAATAATGGAGAAGCTCGAGCCGTGGCCCTAGATATCTCTAAAGCATTTGATAGGGTTTGTCATGTGGGCTTCTTCGTAAGCTTCAGGATTACGGCATTACAGGACGATTATTTGACTTAATACAATAATTCCTGTCAAACTGTAAAATGAAGGTCGTCCTAAACGGGTTCTCCTCCAGATCCTTTATCACGAACGCTGGTGTTTCCCCAAGGCTCTATCTTGGGTCCTACACTGTTCCTGATCATCATTAACGACCTTCTTAATGTCGTCAGTTCCCAAATAAGCATCTACGTGGACGAAACTACTATTTACTCCTCCCTCGATAGTAAATGTGGTTTCGTTGACAAAACTAACCTGGCTGCTGGTCTCGAAAAAGATCTCCAATCTGTGGTTGACTGGGACAGGAAATTGCTTGTAAACGAAACTGCACTCCTTTACCCACCACAGAGAACCCTCCCTGCCTCCCATCAGAATGGCTGATGCCCAGCTATACGAGAGAGCCGCGCTGCGCCTGCTTGGTCTCCCGCTGTCCGCTGACATGAGGTGGAACACATACATAATTGAATCAATAGCTTTATCTACTGCAAGGAAAGTTTGTTCTCTGTGTTGTGCCAAAATGTTTTTCTCGTCTGAGTCCATCCTTCAAATCTATAATCTATAATCTATAAATCAACCATCCCTCCTTGCATGGAATACTGCTGTCATATATGGTCTGGTGTCCCCTCTGTACCTCTCGAGGTCGTCGACAAAATCCAGAGACGGATATGCAATGTGATAGATCCTGATCCAGACATTTACTCAGAGACGTGCTGTGGCTTCCCTCTGTCTCTTCTACAAGTATTTTCACGGTAACTGTTCTAACGAGTTGCTTTCACTGGTTCCCAGACTGCATGAATTTAAGCGAGCTATTAGGTTGGCATCTCGGTTTTAACACTTTCACAGTCGAAATGGTTACATGTAACCGTCTCTTCTACTCAAACAGCTTCTTCTCTCGCACTTCCCGTCTGTGGAACTCCTTTCCTCTAACTTGCTTCCCTGATAACAATAATCTTCAAATATTCAAGTGTAATGTCAATCGACATCTTCTGATACCTTGATCTTGTTCTCCGTCCTTCTCTGTGTCCTTTTCCCAAATACGCCTCTTTACTCTTGTTCTCAATCCTCTGTAACCCCTTGCGTGCTAGTGGCACCCCCGCCATGCTTGGGGTGAAATGCTTGAAAAAATGAAGATATTTATAGAAAAGGCATAGAGAGGCAACCTTGGAAAAGTGACTGAATCCGAGCCACCAGATCAAGACCAATAATATTGCTGATTCTTCTTTGGATTTTATCAAGGAGATCATAGCAAATAGCAAGGACCCCGGATCATATGTGGCAGCAATATTCTAAGCGTGGACGAATGGTAAATTTACAGATATGTAAGATGGAAAGATTTTTCGACTAGCTGTCACCCAGGATCAGAGGGACCTTGTGATTTAACATTAGCTATTGGAAGTGGTAAAAGATGGATTCATGCCTATCTTAAGAGCATTAAGGTGAAACTAAACTGGAATTTGAAAAAGGAAATCCAATTTCATTTTCACGCCGTTGACCTTTAAGCTAACCGAACGTCCCGTTGAACTTTTCTCGGTTATTTATTGTTTGTGTAATCCGTCAACTGGATTCTACTCCTGCGGCAGTAGAGACTTCAGGGGTTATTGGCCCTCGTTCGATGGCGTTCCTTCGGAGGATTGGCACGATTGCGTCTCGATTAAGGAACGAGCCTCGCGAAACGGAGTGGCTCTTGCAGCGTGTCTCACTGGCGACGGTTCGTGGTAATGCTTTCTCCATCATAGCGGCTGGCAGAGGATAAAAAAATTGTTTACAGTTACGTTGTTCTGGAATTGTCATCATTGGTCGACTGAACTTGCTTTGTTTCAATGACTTTTGTTTTGTTATTATTAGTTACTTTGTTCAATAAAGCATCTATTGAATCTTTACATGTATTAGGAGGAGTTCTGACACTAAGAAAAATGATTCCGCCTTAACGTTCCTATTGTCGTAACGTATCTTCCCTCTGCCTTATCTATAAATACTTTCATAATAATTGTTCGGATGAACTTTCCCCTATTGTACCTAGACCATATCAATTTAAGCATAGTACTTGAATGGCGGTTAGGTTTCATCATTTTCTAAATCTCTAGGTTTAACCGTAAGTTCTATGCCAGCAGTTTCTTTTCTCACTCTTCTAGCTTGTGGAACATTCTTCCGGCTTCTTGCTTTCCAGTCAAGTTTGATCTTCAAAAAATTTAAATGCAATATCAATCGTTATCTTCGGTGTTCTTAATTTCTGTTCTTTTATTGTTCTAGGCTACTGATATTCTTTCACTCTCAGAAACCCTCTGCGTGTTAGTGGGTTTGTTTCCTTGCTTGAGATGAAAAGATTAAAAATATAATTAATCTGCAATGTTACTGGTCCTGGCATGCCATCTCGGCTCCAGTTAATTCCCGTCACCGTAACGTATCTTCCCTGTGACTTTTCTATTAATACTTTCATGGTATTTGTTCTGATGACCTTCCCTCTATGGTAAATAGACTCTATGAATTTAAGCGCAGTCCGAGATTGTCGACAAGGCCTCATCCTTTTACAGTCTATACTAATAATTTCTTTTTCTCGCACTTCTCACTCGTGGAAATCTTTCCGGTTTCTTGCTTCCCAGTCAACGGTGATCTTCAAAAATTGAAATGCCATGTCAATTTTCTGTCTTCTTGATTCTTTTATTGTTTCTTCTCCTCAGTAGTGTTTGTTCTTATCATATTCTCTAATGCTCAGTAACCTTTTGCATCTTCGTGCATCTTAATTTTAAGAATGAATATGCTTATTAAGATGCGTAAATTTCAAGTTTATTTATTCCAAAAATTTCGCTTGAAGATGAAAAAGAGGTTGATACTTTAATTCAATTTAATTTTAATAATTATATTGAAGTTTTTGGTTCTTGTCTTTGAAACATAAGAACCCTTATGTAGCGAAGGAATCATATTTAAAAAAAAATAATTATAATATATATATATATATATATATATATATATATATATAAGTTTACCTATAATGCTATAGCAATAAACTGTTAAATGCGTTAGAAATACATAAATACTATCGAATTATATCGCTAGTAAATTGAAAAATAAAGATATCGAAATGAATACAATATGGGAACCAGTAATACGGAGTGTCAGAAAAAAAGAAATAATAACAACGAAATTGCAATATGAGCTGTGGTAAAAAACCGTTACTGAGACATTAAGTTTATAAGTCAACAGAAAGTGTTACTATCTTAATTTTGCTGTTATCTAAGTATTTTGTAACAATTTGTGTCGTGTTTTCAGGTCATTGTCATGTTGGGATGTCCAATGACGCCCCCTTTGTGCCCTTTTGTTTCATAATATTTTTAAGAATAGCCAAGTACTGCTCTTTACCTATGACGCCCTGTACTTTCACTCGTTCTTCTGGCCCAGAAGCAGCAAAAACATCCCCGGAACAAAAGAAAATGCTTAACACAAGACCTTGTATTATTATTTAATATAAATAAATCCATAAATAATTTATCCAATTAAAACGAAATAATTAATAATAATTACATTAAAAATAAATGGATATATATAAAAATATAAGGAAATAAAAATTCAATAACGACAATAACATTGAGTCACATTTGTTTAGTTGACATTAAATTACATCGCTTAGCATCCTCCATAGTTTACCTTTACTTACACAGTGAGCTTTAGGAATATTTTAGAGTATTCTCAAATTAAATTTTTTCAGTACTTATTCAGATTTTTCCACCACTTTACTTCTGTTAATGGATACATAGTGCAAAATGAAATCCTTACATTCACCTTGATAAAGTCCCTCATCGGACAGAAAGTGTTGATAAAAAAAGTTTTCCTTTTATCTTCACTCACACACACACACACACACACACACACACACACACACACACACACACACACACACACACACACACACACACACACACAGAGGATGCGATGGGTAAATTGTCATCATTTTATATTTTTAATTTCGTGTATATGTGTTGTTTGTTTTTGATTTTGTCCACTGCACAGCATAGTATGGTCAGTTGGGCCCCAACTGTGAGTAAAAGAGCACCATGACACAATTCACTCTGCCAGAAATTTGGAAATGACATGCTGTACTGCTAGGTATTCATGCCAGAAGCTCTAATATAAACATTTCAGAGTGTTTGGTTGTCAGTCTGAGGACAGTACAGAGAATTTGGAAAGAGTTGGATGAGTCTAATGGTGATTATGAAGGTATGGCAGCTTGGAAAACTCATTCTGATAAGAAAAAAACTACCAAATTTGTTGGTGATGGTCTCAGACTCAACATAGAGGCCTACATTGAGGAGATAGTGCTGCCCTGGGTCAAGAGGGCGGCTGCTAGAAGACCATATATCTGGCAACAGGACTCTTCACTATGCCACACAAGCAGGCGAACCCGGTCATGGCAGTCAGACAATTTCTGCGACCACATCATCCCTTACATCTGGGCACCTAACTCTCCAGACTGTAACCCCCCTTGATTATTATGTCTGGGGTGCAGTTGAGTGAGAGACCAACAAAACCCGTTGCAACACCAAAGATGAACTGAATGCAAAGATTATGGCAGCATTCACCAACTTAAACAAGGAGACCGTCCAGTAGAGTTGCAGGAGATTCTGAAGTCATCTGGAGATTGGGCTTGAAGCCAATGACAATTGTATTTAATAAATTTACTCTTTATTTTTGAAAGATATTTTTGCTGTAATTTTGGTAAATATGTCTTTTAAAATGAGATGCCAGTTTCATTTTGAGTAGTTTAGATGATAATTTATCCACTGCACCCTGTATACATACATACATACATACATATATATATATATATATATATATATATATATATATATATATATATATATATATATATATACACACACACATACATATATAAATATATATATATATATACATAACTCATTTCAAAAATATATATATATATAAATATATATGTGACTCATTTTAAATAAAGATTTAAAATTCTAGAAACCGTTATAATGCAAAAGGAATGAACAACATAAAATAAAATTTCTTTCTCCATAGGAATTTGTACACTGAAGTATATATTAAAATAAAAAAGCATGTATAAATTTAATTTGATCGTTGCAGATGATGTCACCTTTAACTGACTTGAATTCTAATTACTGCAATCTAAAAACGCCAGAATTCGTCAAACACACTTTGCTAAGTATACTGAGCAATTACAATTCTCTAGTGACTGTAGAAATTACTTGAATGTATAAAAATTACCTTTGGATAGTTTAACGTTTTTAATCCCCGTGCAAAACATTTTAGTCGATGTAAAGAGTAAAAACTCTTGATGTTATTCTGTAAAACTTGTTTGGTTATACTGCAGACAGAATTATTCCCTCCACTTCCATGATTACAAATAAAGCGGTAATACCACAAATTTTCATAGAATCTTTATGTGCATTTTTTCACAAATGATGAAATAATGGATTTCAAAGAATGCGCAGTGATGCCCACAACAAATTTTTTATTTTAATGTCAACCAATGATACAAAAAAATACCAACAAAGCATTTAACATAGGACAACAGTTATTGGTCCCCTTGCCTCAAAAATCAATTGTGCAACCTTTATTCTTGATTATTTCCTTTAATCATTTTTGATAGTTCCTTACAAGATCATTACACATGCTGACAGGTATTTTGCTCCATTCTTCCTTGCCAATAGCTTCTAGTTCCTCCAAATTTAAATGACTTCTTTCATTTAATTTTTTCTTCAAATATGCCCATAAATTTTCAGTGGGGTTTAGGTCAGGATTTTGTGTGGAGTATGCCAATACATTACTTTTGCTATCATCTCAGTATTTTGCTTGTTTCAGGTCATTGTCATACTGGAATGTCTAGTGACGCCCCAAAGACAGCTTTTGTGCACTTTGTTTTATATTATTTTTAAGAATAACTCAATACTGTTCTTTATCGACTCACTATTTTTTTATTTTTGCATACTCACTAGTTCTTTTGGTTGAGAAGCAGCGAAACATCTCCAGACCAGAATGCTTCAACCACCGTGCTTAATTGTAGGGAAGGTATTTTTTCGTTTGTGAGCTTCATTCACTTTCCTCCATACATAATGGGAGTTCATGTAACTAAATAATTCTAGTTTGGTTTCATCTGACCATAAAACAAAGTTCCAATATTTACTTCAATGATCTAGATGGCTTCTAGTACAAGCTAATCTGCATTTTAGGTGTTCAACCTTTAGCAAGGGTTGGTTGGTTGGTTCGTATTTTATGGCATATCAACCTCAGTGGGTCATTTAATGCCAACAAAATTTTGAAATAGATTCATAGCGATAGTTTGGTAAAAAGGTATGTATGTATACATATATTTTAATTGGTTTGGTTTGTTTTGTTTTACAGCATTTCACCCATAACGGGTTATTCAATGCCAACAAAATTTTTATTCCTGGTAATATTTTGTTTTATCAAAAATTTATCTCTGGTAATAATTTTTTCTTTCAAAAATGTATTGTTGGTAATTTTTTTTTTCAAAAATGGATTGCTGGTAATAGTTTTTTTTTCAAAAATATTTTTTGAAAAAAAAAAGCTATTACCAGTAATAATAATTACCAGCTGATAATAATTTTTACAAAGTATTTCTGGTATTGAAACCTATTTTTACACTTTCATAGTGTTTTTACCCCAGTTTAGGGGTTAGCTATTTGGCCATAGCTGGGACGCTAACAGGTGCTACCACCCCGGGTCAGGGTGGACCTGGGAACTCCAGCAATTAAGAAGTGCTTCCACGCCCCTCAAAACCTCCTGATCAGAGGCCTTGCTGCTGGACGTAGTTTATCGTCTTACCCAGGACGCGGATGTAGTTTATCGTCATACCCGGGACGCCTTAAGCAAGGGAGTTTTCCTTCCTTGTATATATATCTGTGTGTATGTGTATTAAAGAAGTACATATTTATTACTTAACGTATTAGCAACTGACAGTTTTAAAGATGCAAGAAATGTTTTATTTAGAATTATAATAAGAGTTTGTGTTACTGTCATATTTTCTTCTTCTCTTTCTACTAATTTTGAATTATTGTCGGTCAACATTTTTTAATGTTCTTTCACATTTAAACTTACAAATGAAATCAAATCATTGGCTGATGAAATGACTAGAATTTCTGTAACTGCAACCACGAGCACATCTAATATTACAGTACGTCGTATTCCCAAGCCTTCTTTGTAAAATGCTATCGTTAAATATTTTTATGATTATTTAAAACAAAATAATAATACATCTGAAATAAAATTCTGAAGTTCCAATGTGCTGGAATAACTGAGAACAATTTTTCTTCACTTTAGCGATCGTTTGAATTTTTAGAAACAAGGAAAATGATAAATTAATTTTGTTTGAAAAAATATATTTCGATGTTGTGTATATCGGTATACAAAATTCTTTGTGTTAAGGATACTTTTTACTGACATCTTCATACAAATTATTTACACTTGGTTAACTATATAAAATGTGAGTTCTGTTGAGGTGAAAGAGGTGAGTTTTCTTTAACCAAAAGTTTTTCTAGGAAGTAAAAACAAACAATCAATGAAACAGCCCTTTTTTTTGCTGTGCCTCCATTTTAGTTTACAACTCGTACGCATGCGCAACAACCAGTGTCCGGACAATGTTATTTTTATTGTTTCTTCTTTTCTTTTCGCTTTCTGTTTTAAAGCCCAATACGAAAGGCTTTCTATGTTGTGTCAATCAATGTCAGTAGTCATTTGATATCTGGCGAATGACTTCAGCAAAACAAAACTAAAATTACAGTAAAAGAAAAAGAGAAGAGAAAAAAATGTCCACCACCCTAAATTTACGAAAATTGAACGAAATAAATTCGTCTTAAGTTATTGTGTTTCTTCCGTTGTTATCTCTATAAAAAGTTTTGCTGGATTTTTTTAGATGTATTTTTAACTGGATTAAAAAATCTTTTTTTGACTGCGTTCATATAGAGAGGGCAGTATTTCTAATGATTAGTTACATATTTAAATAGCCTTAAAGCTATATACTTTTAATTCACTTGCTTTATTAGAGACACTTTATCAAATGCATCGCTCTGGATTTATATATATATATATATATATATATATATATATATATATATATATATATATATATATATATATATATATATATATATATATATATATATATAGTATATATATATATATGTATATATATATATACATATATATATATATATATATATATATATATATATATATATATATATATATATATATGTATGAGAGAGAGAGAGAGAGAGAGAGATAGATGAGCATAGGATTCCAAAGGAGGTTCTGTATTGACAACTACCAACTCCAATCGTTCAGTAACACTACAAAGACAAATTGAAAGACAACTTCAAACGTCTGAAGTTTGATCTGAAAACCTTGGAATCAGAAACATCAAACCGACAGGAGTGACGTACGACATATTTCATTAAGTTAAAGGGTTTTGAAAACAGTAGATTGAAGCACGGTGATCAGCTTCGTCAAGCTCTGAAGCAGAGACGCCATCAAAATCCTGCTTTAACAAATTTCATCTGTCAGTGTGGCTTTGTCTCCCGCAGCATGACTGGGCTAGTATCACACTTAAACCTAGAACACTAACCTTGGGTATATAGTACCCACCGCAAATTTTCCTATTTTTAATTAGAATTTTCAGTACCTGATTTTCTTACCTAAATAATGTTTTTCAGTTCCTATTACTTTTAACTCAAAGTACAAAGTTTGAAGTGCCTGTATGTAGAATATTTCAAATAAAGATTTATATTTAATATTTTTTTTTTATATTTTCAAAATCGGACATGATATATCGATGGTTAGTAGTGGTGTAACTTTAATTGATGGTTAGTGTTTTAGGGTTAAGAAAGCACAAATGGAATATATCTTTTCCTTACCTGATTTTCCCCACAATAGTCCCTGCTAGCATTCATAAGTGTAAAAAAAAGAGATATCATCCAATGCTGACCCTCATTTATCGTTCACGATAGGAGAGTTCACTATATATATATATATATATATATTTTGAATTGGACATAATCCGACAATTTATTTAAAGATATATATATATATATATATATATATATATATATATATATATATATATATATAATATATATATATATATATATATATATATGTATGTATCTTTAAATATATATATATATAGGTCCAGTGCAGGGGGTTCGTGCTTCCAATCTATGATACCGGACACCCCCACTCTACTACATCACATTTTTCATAAATTAGTATTCATATAAATACAAATCTAATTATTCTACAATAATGGATCACATGCAATATAGCTGAAAAATTCAACTAGAAAAATTGAAAATAAATTTGATATATGTAAATATAAATAGACCATTCCATCTTAAAATAAATCAACAAAGTTTTGTGGCAATTTTTCACATCGACTTGAGATTTTTCATGTTAAAAAGATGAAGAATGTATTTTAACACATTATGAATAAAAAAATAGTGACTTTTATATCGTGTATTTTCAAGACTTAGCATTTGGACAAAAATGACCCCAGAATTACGTCATATCATTATATATATATGGGAGTGTGGATGGGCAAAAGTTTAGATATCAGTCAAATATATCTGTAAAAAGCAGTCTGAATAAAGACAAAAGGAAAATAATTCTTTACCAATGCCTTTCTTCCACTGATGGACGTCGTCAAGGCAACGTTGATAAAATCAACCATAAGACGAAACGCATTGGTAAATAAAAGTTTCTCTTTTGGATTTCTCTCCCTCTCTCTCTCTCTCTCTTTCTCCCTCTCTCTCTATATATATACATATATATGCATATATATATATATTGTTTAGTCTCTACATATGATTGTTTTTTAAACCTATTTTACTCATATATATATATATATATATATATATATATATTTATATATATATATATATATATATATATATATTATAAATTAATAGATTTAAAATATGGTTTTACCGCTACACAGTGATAACCATGTTTCAGAAATGGAAGCTAAAGCCCCTGAATTTAGAGCACTATTGTGTAAAAATAAAAATATCTATAAGAACACCGGATTTTATATCTTACTGTTCTTTCCTTTTTATTTATATATACATATATTTTTATATATATATATATATATATATATATATATATATATATATATATATATATATATGTGTGTGTGTGTGTGTGTGTGTGTGTGTGTGTGTGTGTGATGGTAATTTAGCCACGCACGCATGGACTCTCCCAGCTATAAATAGGAGCAGGTACTGCTTTTTTGGGGGAAAGGAGTTTCCAGAAGTCAGCTCTGACAGTCAGATCGGACATTCTTGCTGTAACACTCTCCTTTGTATATGTTTGTATTACTGTTTCTGTTAATATATTTGTTCAACACAATTCCTCACTTCTGTCTTTATTTCTGGTCGTAACAAGCCCACAACAATATATATAAGCATTACTCTTCAAGTAAAATTGAATTGAGTTCTCCGAGTCGTTGGCGTATTTCGTATAGTGAAAAGCCGTTAAAATTCCCTTCCTTTATGCCGTGAGACGATGGCCTAGAGGCAAGATATCTGACTGGTTTCAGTCCCGACCTGAAGCAATCGGATGTCTAGCTACACTGAGGAGCTGTGATACACCGAAACAGTCTGTCTGTGGATGACTATATATATATATATATATATATATTGTTGAGTCTTGACTCAAAGTTGAATCTCGCCTATTGCATGGAATAATAATGCAACACAAAATGTACTTAGAACAAGAATGTATTATAACAAGAAAGTGTACACAATAAGTACATATAGTATTTCTGTATATTTCTGGGAAGACGTTCCTGGAGAATGTGTTGACTAGTCGCAGTCGATCAGAGTCTCTAGTTGGATCTCGTCTATTCCTCTCTCCCCGTCTTCCGGTATCAACCATTATTTATATAGTTGGTAGTCACCTATGCAGATTAGGTGGATCCTACACAACATATATATATATATATATATATATATATATATATATATGAATGAAATAAGTTTCAAAAACAATCATTTGATGAAGTAGCCGGTTTGTTCGCTCAACCTTAACCCGATTGAAAACTTGTGGAACATTGTGGAGAAAAGGGTTTACATTGGCAGATGGCAGTTTACCAGCAACGATGAAACTTTGAACGCTATTTTGGCAACTGTCCACTCTTGTTTCGTACCGACGAATACAGCAGCTCTCAAAATCAATACAACTTCTAAATCTGCTTTCCGTAGATGGAGCAGACCTGTAACACTAATGTTGTTATTATAACTTTGTTGTCATTACAACGACAAGAGCTTTGTTTTTTAAACTTTGTGAACGTTCTGTGATAATCGTTTTTAATGTGACTGCGATAATTCTGGGGCTTTTATCAACGTCGATAATAACGCGAACCTAGGAGAATCTAGAATTTCAAGAAAACTGTTGCGATATCATATTAGTGGTACGAGGTTTATTATAATTGATATATTGTAAAAGAGCAACAACTCTAAGTAGGAGCTTATGAACTTCATTTTACTAATACTGCATTAGCGCTGAAAACATTAATTTGATTATAGTGGATGGTTATAAGAGAGACGGGAGCCCGGATGTGCTTATTTTATTCCTTTTTTATATTAAAGTCATAAATTTGTGACATCTTTGTCTAGAAAAAATGATTCTGTATCATAAATCAATAAAGGTTTGCCTAGAAACAACGAAAATGTTACTAATTGATCACAATATTTTTTAAAGTAAAGTCTCTCTTGAAAGAAAAAAGGAAAAAAAAATCTATATAAACTTAAAATTGCAGCTCGAATGTAATCACACTTCACTATCCTTGGATACTTTTTAACGACTGCAACAAGAAAGACATTGGAAAAAGTATGAAGATGTCATTCGTATAACTGACAAGAGGATTGGTTTAATAATCAGAAGCACAATGAAGATGGCTTAAAGAATTTTGCAGAAATGCTGAAACCTTACAAAATATCCTGCAACAAGAAAGACATTGGAAAAAGTATGCAGATTCCTTTCATACAACTGGCAAGAGGATTGGTTTCATAATCAGAAGCACAATGAAGATGGCTTAAAGAACTTTGTCAGAAATACTGAAACCTTACAAAATATCCGGCAACAAGAAAGACATGTGAAAAAGTATGCAGATTCCTTTCATACAACTGACAGGAGGATTGGTTTAATAATCAGAAGCCCAATGAAGATGGCTTAAAGTACTTGTCACAATCTATCTATCTATCTATCTATCTATCTATCTATCTATCTATCTATCTATCTATCATAGTAATTGTTCGGGTGAGCTCTTTGCTATGGTGTCTAGACTCTTTGAATTTAAACGCAGTATTAGACTGGCAATGAAGTCTTCCCAATTTACAGTTGATTTGACTAGATATAACTGCAAATTCTATGCCAACAATTTCTTTTCTCACAGTTCCCGCCTGTAGAACATTTTTCCCGCTCCATGCTTTCCAGACAAATTTAATCTGTAAAAATTTTAATTCAATGTCAATCGCTCTCTACTGTCCTGGTTACTCTTCTTTTGTTCTTGCTCCGTAGCAATGTTTCTGTTTCTAATTTTTCCACACCCAGTAACATTTTGTTTGGAAGTGGCTTTACTGCTCCGTATGGTGTAAACACACACACACACACACACACACACACACACACACACACACACACACACACACACACACACACACACACACACACATTGTAAACATATCATACCTTTGACACTAAAATCTGGCTAAACTTTGAAATTTGGCAATTGCTTCTTATATTTTAGAATAACCTTGTTACATCATATAAAGCTTATCTTTTTTCAGTAAGATCAATTTCGACGTAGTTTAATTTGTAAATTATTCTTCTAATAATGTTGGTTATACTTCGTTTATAGGTATACTAGCAGCATGGCCCGGCGTTGCCCGTGCTTGATTCAAAAATCGTACCACTCAATCGCGAACAGCCTCAGCAGAACTGTCTAAAGAATGTTAACAACAAATACTTTTTCACGGCAGAGTGTTCGACAGGAGATGCGAACAGCCTCAGCAGAACTGTCTATATAACCGTTAATATTTAACAGCACCCCCTCCCACAAATGATGTATGTGGCACAAGGCCGTGTTTATCGTGGGTTCTCCGCGCCCGTAGGTTCGGGCAAAAATAGTCTCTTAGAACCCGCATAACCGTTTCGGCCACTGAGGATCGTTCGGTTGGAGGACGAATATTTTCTATGAAAATTTCTCGGACATTCAGGCCGGTAAATGTTATTTAATACTGTTTATTATAAAACAGAGCATTTACTTAAATACTTGTATCTATAAAAAGAATGTTAAACATAAAAATGTCTTTAAATAATTGTCGGACTTTGTCCATTTCATAATCTATCTATCTATCTATCTATCTATCTATCTATCTATCTAGATAGATAGATAGATAGATAGATAGATAGATTCAACCCACGAGCCGAATTTGCTTATTTTGAAGGTATCTAAATATTTTGCCGAATGTCGTTACCATTAATAACCGGTTTTCTTTACACATGATTCTTTGTGCATTTTTAGACCCGGTTCCATAAAAGGTTGGTTTGTGTCAAGTCAGCAATTTCAGATTGTTTTTCTTGTTTCTCAACTTATTTGCTGCCTTATTCCAGACTTGCGCTGCCAGGCTGTATTTTTTAACCCAGCTTCATTTGGCTAAAATATTTTTATTCACTGCATTTACATCGGCCTCTCTATTTTACAGATGTATATTCTTTTTTTTATTGTTTCACTTCATGATGAGATCTGAGATAGCTCTTTTTTTTGTTTTCTCCGACATTTTTATTAATTTTCGCTTCTCCGTGCAAATTTGCTTCCCTATGTTTTGTTTTCCTGAGTCCTTTTTGTTGTTATTGCAAAGATCAATTTTCTTTTCTTATGCATACAAAGTCGAATGAATAAATCCCGAGCCTAATGAATGTGTGCGGGCATTGGAACTGTTTTCTGTGCCGAAAATGAAATCAGGGAGCCGAGTTCAAATTGAGAGCTAGCCTGTTTTAGCAAGTTGACATAGTACTCTCTATTGATGGTGTAGCCCTTTTGAAGATAGTCACTAAACACAATGCCTTTTACATAAAAAAATGAGACTATCGCCTTTCCTGCAGATGAAACAACGTTGGTCTTCTTTGATGAAGGGTTTGAGAGGTATTTCCATTGCATGGATTGTCTCTGGCTCAAAGATATGAACCCAACACTCACCCTGGGTTAGGAAGAGTTCATGGAAACCAGCTGGATCTTTCTCAAACATTATTAGGTTTTCCTGTGATGTGATCAGCCTGGTCCGCTTTTGATCAGGTATTAGTAGACGTGACACCCACCGAGCAGAAACCTTCTTTATGCCAGATTCATTGCGTAGAATATTTCTAACTCTCTCATGGGATATGCTAATAGCATTGACAATTTCATTTATAGCCAATCACCTGTGCTGCGCACGATCAATGTTTTTCTTAGGTGGTGGCAGTTTACAGCTAGAACTCGCCTTCAATCACTATCTATATATCTATTACCTATATCTACATATCTATTATATCTACGTATCTATCTATTTTATCAACATATCTATCTAATATATCCACGGATCTATCAACTATATCTACATATCTATCTATCATATCTAAACATCTGTTATATCTACGTATCTAGCTACTATATCTACATCTGTATCTACTATATCTAAATATATATTATATCTACATATCTATCTATTATATCTACGTATCTGTCTACTATATCTAAATATCTATTTTATCTACATATCTGTCTACTTACACCATAATCTTCACTTTTTCCTACCTCCACTTATATTCATTAATCGTAGCTTTGTTGTGGGTGAAACATAGTATTATAAATAGTCTATGAAGACACTTTATTGGACGTAGGCCCTTTCCAGTTTATGGGGAGGAATGACTCATTACCTTACCACGCCGGTCCATTGTATGTTCTTTTCGATTGATGATCACCAAAATGTATTTACGCCTAAGTATATAACGAACCCGACTGAAATTTGAACTCTCATTGCGAATCTTTATCCATTACACCACCCACACATCCACTCTTGCCTTTAATATGTTCTGTGAGTGTTAAATTCGTCAAGTCCCCTTTCTTCATTGTTTTTCTTTTTTGCCGATGAATTTTAACTATTTCAGCACCTGGTATTCCAAAGTGGCCACCTAACTATCTATCTATCTATCTATCTATCTATCTATCTATCTATCTATCTATCTATCTATCTATCTAGTCTCTTTGTTTTCTATCTATCTATCTATCTATCTATCTATCTATCTATCTATCTATCTATCTATCTATCTAGTCTCTTTGTTTTCTATCTATCTATCTATCTATCTATCTCAGTCAGTTCATATCTATCTATCTATCTATCTATTTATCTATCTATCTATCTATCTATCTATCTAGTCTCTTTGCTTTCTATCTATCTATCTATCTATCTAGTCTCTTTGTTTTCTATCTATCTATCTATCTATCTATCTATCTATCTAGTCTCTTTGTTTTCTATCTATCTATCTATCTATCTATCTATCTATCTATCTATCTATTCTCTTTGTTTTCTATCTATCTATCTATCTATCTATCTATCTATCTATCTATCTATCTATCTCAAACTGTTCATTTCTATCTATCTATCTATCTATCTATCTATCTATCTATCTATCTATCTCAGTCAGTTCATATCTATCTATCTATCTATCTATCTATCTATCTATCTATCTATCTAGTCTCTTTGTTTTCTATCTATCTATCTATCTATCTATCTATCTATCTATCTATCTATCTATCTATCTATCTATCTATCTATCTAGTCTCTTTGTTTTCTATCTATCTATCTATCTATCTATCTATCTATCTATCTATCTATCTAGTCTCTTTGTTTTCTATCTATCTATCTATCTATCTATCTATCTATCTATCTATCTATCTAGTCTCTTTGTTTTCTATCTATCTATCTATCTATCTATCTATCTATCTATCTAGTCTTTTTGTTTTCTATCTATCTATCTATCTATCTATCTATCTAGTCTCTTTGTTTTCTATCTATCTATCTATCTATCTATCTATTCTCTTTGTTTTCTATCTATCTATCTATCTATCTATCTATCTCAAACTGTTCATTTCTATCTATCTATCTATCTATCTATCTATCTATCTATCTATCTATCTATCTATCTATCTCAGTCAGTTCATATCTATCTATCTATCTATCTATCTATCTATCTAGTCTCTTTGTTTTCTATCTATCTATCTATCTATCTATCTATCTATCTATCTATCTATCTAGTCTCTTTGTTTTCTATCTATCTATCTATCTATCTATCTATCTAGTCTCTTTGTTTTCTATCTATCTATCTATCTATCTATCTATCTATCTATCTAGTCTCTTTGTTTTCTATCTATCTATCTATCTATCTATCTATCTATCTATCTATCTATCTATCTAGTCTCTTTGTTTTCTATCTATCTATCTATCTATCTATCTATCTATTCTCTTTGTTTTCTATCTATCTATCTATCTATCTATCTATCTATCTCAAACTGTTCATTTCTATCTATCTATCTATCTATCTATCTATCTATCTATCTATCTATCTATCTATCTCAGTCAGTTCATATCTATCTATCTATCTATCTATCTATCTCAGTCAGTTCATATCTATCTATCTATCTATCTATCTATCTATCTATCTATCTATCTATCTCAGTCTTGTTTTCTATCTATCTATCTATCTATCTATCTATCTATCTATCTATCTATCTATCTATCTAGTCTCTTTGTTTTCTATCTATCTATCTATCTCAAACTGTTCATTTCTATCTATCTATCTATCTATCTATCTATCTATCTATCTATCTATCTATCTATCTATCTATCTCAAACTGTTCATTTCTATCTATCTATCTATCTATCTATCTATCTATCTATCTATCTATCTATCTATGAGTCTCAGTGTTTCAACATGATATGGCCGTAAGCGAAACTTAGCATAAACTTAGTAAAAAAATAAATGCCCAGACTAGAAACGGATAGTAACTGCTTTAGGCTATCGATTTCTAGATCCATTATGAGAAGTAGTTAATCCATTTCGATGCTGTAATTTATTCCAGTTCTCTGTTTCAATATAGACTTTTCCAGAAATCGACATTCCAGGTTTATCTTCGGAGACTCTTATTTTCAATGGATTGATTCCGTTTCTTTGTTCGCAAATTCAATTTTTCCGTGTCCATCTCGGGGAGTTTGACGCTAGTTCCTATCAGTTCCACCCGAATTATTTTCAACCCCTGCCTTAATTTCTATTGAGGACGTCGAATCTTTCTTTCTTCCTTTGGTAGCTGTATTTCTTCTTGGATATTTTTTGTGTTTTTATCCTTGGCTTTCTACGTCAGAAAACTGAACTCGTTCAAGTCCTGCGAGTCTTGCTAAGCAACTCTCTTGACTTGATTCGTTATTGTCAACATTGCTTGCTTGTTTTCTGTCAGAAGCTTTTCCTTCCGGCAATCAATTGTCAGAAGACCGAATAGATGGTCGTCGGTAAGAGGAACAGCTGATGCGAGTAACAAATTGGAAATTGGAAATGTCCGAATCGACCAAGTACAGAAATTTAAGGAACCATAAATTCTAAGAACGTCTGCATGGTTTTTGGCAAGGAGAACAGTCCCAAAATACGAATTAACCATTAGAGATATCAGAATCAAGCAAGTAAATGTGACCCAAAAGTCCGAAGTCACATTGATCGTGTCTTCGAAAAACCTAAACGAAGTTTCAAGAAACATGAAAATTTTGTTAGAAACAAAGAAAAAGAGTATTTACACTATTTACATTGTTCAGACTGTTGTCCCCATCTTTATTTCCACGTTCACGACGTTTCCACCATTGTACACTCCGGACTTCTTCAGGCGATATCTGTTGGAATTTCGTATCGAGCGCTTTTATTTAGTCCACGGGGGTAGATTGTTCTACTTCCTCGTGCCATGCCTTTGGATATATGTTTTGTTTAGTTCTCCTTGATAAATCAACTCTCCGAGTTATTCTTCTCGCAGCTGTGAGCAGGAATTGAACTCACAACTCTTTCGCTCAAGTCACTTTTGAATCAATCAAATACCTTATCTCAGAAATATAGACATATACTGAAAGAAAAGAGTATTTGACTGCTATGTAAGCAATCCTTCTCTATGACAGAGAATACCGAAGAATTTCCTCACAGACGAAGAGGAGACTTGATGCCACCAAAATGCGGTTCTACAGAAGATTGATAAGATTCGTTGCTTGCATTCTCTGTGGTCAGAGCATGCAAGTAACGAAGACGTTTCTTAAAACGTCTTCGTTGCTTGCATACCTTGTCAATTTCTTATCAATGAAAAGAGACACTTATACTTCAAATTTCTCGCACACATAATGAGGAAAGTGGGTTTGGCAAATTTGATACTCATAAAACATTGAAGGCAAGAGTGAAAGAGTGATGGAATTACATAAAATGATAATCTAAATGGATAACAGAACAGAGAGTGGGAAGGGTACTAAAAAAGACAAAACAAAATTGTTAACAGTTACAAATGACAGGAAGCGAATTATGACTATCCACGTCCTGCAGGGACACGGCACATAAAAATGTAGTTCTGTTTTATTTGCTAATTCCTTTTGGTGTTTTTGTTTGGTCATCAGTCGCATTAAATGAGGTCATTCACACTTTACAAGTAGAACACGTTATAAAAATGTCACAGGAGGCCCAATTGGCTTCTCGTTTTGGCTCCAGATGGAACACCTGATTTTTACAACGCACAAATATTTTTTATGTACAGCTGTTTAAATGATATATTTTTATTGCCAGTAGGAGATGGATATATACATTTCCAAATGGTATTTGCGCCTAGGTGAATGTAACGAACCCGACTGAAATTCGAACTCTGCTCTCCGATTTCTCATTAAGAGCCGTTATCCATTAAACTAATTGCCCATGCACCTTCTACTTGCAGAGCGTTTAAAAATTAATGTGCCTTAGTTGGTTAGACTAAAACGAGATTTTAAAGTTCAGCATAATATTAATTTAATAACTACTAATAAAAAAAATAAAACAAAAAAGAAGCAAAGAAGCCTAACATTGCCACATCTGTGCAAGTGAATAAAAGACCCTAGCGGAACTAAAAAGTCACATCCGTTGCTGCTCATATTTGAGGCTGGATGAAGTGGTGGCATTACTACCACCATCTTTATTTTTTCTGGGCTCAAGAAACGTTCATTATCTTCCACGAAAAAACTAGTCTTTGTGCGTTGGCTTAAAATAAAATATTATTAAATCTGCAATGATTTATACATTCCAAATAAATCGACTATTCCCTCTTCCGCCAAACGGAATTTTAATCGTTATAACTATAAACACACGATATACTTTGGAAGCATAAATCAGACTGACGTTGTATTATCAAATCTTTCTGTATCCCAAAGCTTCAATTGATGAGTAATCGGCGTTAGAGTGATGCGAAATGCAACGGTTAGCCAGGCAGAAACATCAATACAAACAAATTTGGCCAGTTCGGTTTGAGCGGAATTAGAATGTCAGTCCGACAATGAATTTTGGCTCGAGAATACAACATTTCCCGTATAAAGATATGGACTAAGTAATATCAATAAAAATAGAAAAAAAATCACGAGGTGTTTTATTACATTAAATAAGTGGGACGTAAAAGTGAATTTCTGACAATAATTGATCTGTAGATGTGAAAAAAACAAAACAAAACAGAATAAAATATTACAAAAAAGGCGAGCAAACAAATATCAAGAGAGACTGTAAACTGTTTTCAGTGAAAACATTTTTCCAGATGAGGATATATATATATATATATATTCATTCTCACTTGAATATATGTATATACATTTATATTAATATATACATATATTAGTTTAATATATAATCATATATATTAATTAAATATATATATATATATATATATATATATATATATATATATATATATATATACACACACAGAGGGTGCGATGGATAAATTGTCACCCATTTATATTTTAATTTCGCGCATGCGCGTTTTTTTTTAATTTGTCGACTGCACAGTATAGTAGTTGTTAGTTGGGCGCCGTCTGAGGGAAAAAGAAGACCATGATGCAATTCACTCTGACAGAAATTTGGAACAACATGCTGTACTGCTTGGCATTCGCGCCGGAAGCTCCAATACGAACATTTCATAGTGTTTGGGGTGTCAATCTGAATACAGTGCAGAGAACATGGAAAGAATTGGATTAATCTAATGGTGATTACAAAGGTACAGCCAGCTGGGAAACCTCACTTAGATCACGCAAAAAAAAAGAATCTCCTGAAGTTCTTGGCGAGGGCCTCTACATCAACTGCCCTGAGGAGGTAATGCTGTCGTGGGTGAAGAGAGTGGCTGCTGGAAGACCATATGTTTCGAAACAGGATTCTGCACCATACTACACAAACAGGAGAGCCCAGTTATGGCTGTCAGACAATTTCTGCGACGACATAATCTCTTACATTTGGCAAATCTTGATTGTCATGTGTGGGGCGCAGTTGAGTTAGAGACCAAAAAATTCTTTGTAGCACCAAAGATGAACTGAAGGAAAGGATTATGGCAGCATTCACCAATTTAAACAAGGAGACGGTCTAGAAGAGTTGCAGAAGATTCCAGAGTCGTCTAGGGGTCGTGGTTGAAATCAATGGCGGCTTTATTGAACAAATTTACTCTTTAGAATTTCAAGATATTTTTGTGTAATTTAAGTTAATCTGTTAAAATGAGATGTCAGTGTTATTTTTATTTAGCAAATTTACCAACAGAAATTTAGCATCCTCTATCAAGTGTGCCAAGAAATAGGACTCAAGATAAACCTTTTCAAATCCTGATCTAGAATTGGCACATATACTGAATCCATCATAAAAATCCAGGATGTGGAATTAGCAATTACTAAACACTTCAGATACCTCGGCGTATGGATTAATTATAACACATTTAGTATAGAAGAAAAATAAATTGAACATAGAATATGCTGCGCCAGAGATAGTGTCGCACACCACCACCAATTGCTACAGAACCAAAGCATTAACCTGAAGGCCAAAATTAATCCAAACGTATCTATCAATAGAAGACAACGATTCTGCTTTCCCTCTCGTGGCCAGTGTACTAATAATGAGGGGGGACTATGCTGATGACATAGGTATTCATAGCTAGGATAGACATGATCTTGAACAGAATGGTAAATTTGCTTTTTAACGCCAAAATTTATGCTTACGCCACCGGAAGTACCCCGCACTAAATTAGTGAACATTATGGAAGTGATGGCAGACGAATGACCAACAAGAAGTCCTGAGACTAATACACTGATGACGGAGAAGGCGATGCTGATGAGATAGGTATTCATAGTTGGGAAAAGAATGATCTTGAGCAGAAAATCTACATTCCCCAGAAATTATTGCAAGAAATAGTATGCAAAATAAAATTATACAAAACAGAAGCAATAGTCTGGAATTGGAATGAAAGCAGTGATGACACCTACCCAGAACGCATAAAAATTCAGGATATGGAATTAGTAAATGCTAAACATTTCGGTTTATGGATAAGTTATATTAAATTTAGTATAGGAGATAAAGACATTGAATATAGAATAGACTGCGCAAGCAGCAGTTTCGTACAACAGCGCCGGTTGCCACAAAAAGTACATTAACCTGAAAAAATCTTCATGTTCTAAAATAGACTCGTCAGATCAGGACTTTCATACTGAATGGCATGCAATGGCGCCAAATCCGTTCAGAAATATTTAAACATTCAGCTGTGTGTAACCGCTTTCTCAGATCAATGGTTAGAAATGCCTTTGAACGAGTGAATCCTGTGGGTCTTTGTGAAAACCATACTTTTTCCAACTTTGTGAAGTGGTGCTATACAATCACAAAGAACTGTAACAAATAACAGAATCCTCATCGCTTAAAGATTTTCAGCGGAAGCAATAGCTAAAATGGGCGTCACGTGTAACTCGAGAGAATATAAGGACATAATTAAGATGTTTGCATTCCACTCGACTTTAAAGAAAAAGGTTAAGAAGAAAATGTCCATCAATACAGGAAAGAACGATAACAGCTACTGAAGTTGAAGAACTTGTCCTGAAAATTGCTTTTAATTTTATAAATTTCAATCGAGAAGTAGTACAATCTTCAGGATAAGTGAAACGGCTAATATTGCTTTTACCATCTAAGATGAAACTTGCTTAACTATTTTGAATGGTTAACTAGACTTTCTTTAATTGAAATTCCAGCCGCTTTTAATTCCAGCTACTTCAACCATTACTTCACAGTTATCGATTTGTAAAGAGTACAGATCGGAAATAAAAAAAAACATGCTGTCACTGAGGTTCGAACGCTACTCCTTGTCCTCGGTAGATTGTCCGTGTACGACGGTAGCTCTACGGATTGTAAACGAAGGAACAGAACAGATGTTGTCGAACCACAGATACTCATTTCTTCTTATGTTACGATGCACAAATATCAAACAATATTAATTTTTGGCAAGTATGTCTTACATCGTAATTTCAGTTGCTTTTTATTGCAGTTTCCCCAAACCAGCAATCAACAGCCGTAGATAAACAAGTAGCAATATTATGTTGAATTTTTATGAGATGAAACTGTCGGCCATTATTAATTTTTAACACGCATTCCTTTCATCGTAGGTTCACTAGTTTTAACACAGCCTACAGCTGTGCATATGGGGGGCACCTCCAAATCTATAGGTGACCAGAGATTGGCAGCTGATCTCTCTTCTAATCTAGATCTAACAGCTCAGTGGGCGAAAACTGGCTGGTCACATTCAATACCTCGAAAACGAAACTAGATACATTCAATCATCGCCGATCGAACCCTGAACTATCAGCAATCACGACGAATGGGTGTTCCCCCAGGGAGCCCCTGTATCTTGAGCGACAATTGGGCCTTAAACTCAACCCCGACATGTGGAACTCGTGCATACAATCCATCGCTAAAGATACTGGAAAAATGTATGGTTCCCTGTACCGCTCCAGTAAGTACCTGACTCCTCGTGCTATCCTTTAACTTTAAAACAGCTAGATCAGGCCTAAAATGGAGTACTGTTGACATATTTCGACAGGAGCAACCCACTCCTCACTTTCCAGTCTCGATAGAGTCTAAAAGCGTCTTAGCGTCCTTGTGGGTGATAAATTATTTTCTACTTTGCAACCCCTCTCTCATAAAAAAAAAGTCCTAAATCTCTCGCTGTTCTACTGATATTTCCATGGAGAGTGCTCAGACGAGCTATATTCTTTAGTAACACCAGTTCTAACCTTTCCAGCAATACGCACATTGTAGCGAACCACCGTCATTCCCTTCGTATTTCTTAAGTAAAGTAAGTTCCAATGACACGGTTTCTTCCTGCGAGCCACTGCTCTGTGGAACCGACTTACAATGCTTTCCTGATCGCAACAATCAACTTGGGTTAACCACTATCTTCCCCACATGATAGCATAAACTGCGCTTCTTAATCTGTTAAGTCTTCTTGAGAGGACTTATATGACCAATATATATTGATATTTGCTCTATTTATCATAATCGGCAGACAGAAGAGGGCGCATACTGGGGAAAGAAGGCTTGGAAATTTTAACACTGAAGATAAGAGGGACAGAGGAGAGTAGCGGTTAATCTTAGCAAACGAGCCTGTGTAAATGGTTGGCAGAACAGCGATTAGGAGAGATAGCGAAACGACAAAACCTACTAAGAACTAAAGAGAACAGGCAGTTGTAGGGAAACATTTATGTCCAAGTCTCGAAGGAACAAAGCAGAAGAAAATAATAGGCAGGCACAGTCTCGCAAAAAAACATTATATTTAGTTATAAGCTAAACTGTCGAGTACACTATGCTTTCTAGCCTTGGCTGGTAACAAAAATTTGAAATACTAAATGTGGAGAATGCAACGGGAAGAAAAATTTGAAATACTAAATGTGGAGAATGCAACGGGAAGCCTCTCTATTGTTTATGACAAGAAGTCATAGTGATTCACTGATGATAAAGAAAAGGAATCTATGGAGGGCCATGGTCATTTACAGCCTGAAAAGAGAAAGACTACACTGAATTCAAAATCATGGAGAATACAACTGGAAACCTCTCTGTTATCTATGACAAGAATTCATAGTGATTCACTGATGATAAAGAAAAGGAAATTGTGGAGAGCCGTGATTCCCTACGTTTTGAAGAGTGAAAAAGTATTCTGAACTCAAAACTGTAGAGGAAACAAGGAACTAATCCACTATATTTCCCAAGAAGTCATGGTAATTCATTGAAAATAGAGGAATGGAAGATGTGGAGACCCATGATTACCGACATCTATGGCATTTTTAAGATTCTGTTTACAGTTTTTAAAAATAAAAGTTAGACACTTTTGCGCGTGTCCAATAAATCTTTTTCTCGAAAAAATCTCAACGAATGAATTAATTCTAGAAAATTGAACAAATTGAGAGAAATTTTTATG
This sequence comes from Acanthosepion esculentum, assembly GCA_964036315.1. Taxonomy (NCBI): domain Eukaryota; kingdom Metazoa; phylum Mollusca; class Cephalopoda; order Sepiida; family Sepiidae; genus Acanthosepion; species Acanthosepion esculentum. The sequence goes on from OZ038489.1 coordinate 38,986,996, forward strand.
CTGAGCATCTTGAAAAAAAATTAGGATCGAATGTTTGAAAATTTCTTTTAAAGGATGATTTGAACTGCTTTTTTTTTCTCCAAATATGATGGAAAGGGCTTTAAGAAACGCTGGCTATTTTTAAAGACGTCACATTTTACCTGAGACTTTTTGATTTTGAATTTTCTATCACTTCACATTTTTTTGACGATTTTTCTGTTCCGTATTTTCCCTTTCAAAGCCCTTGAAATCAAATGGTTGACATTGTCAATTCAAAGTCGAAATATCTCACAGGCGAAGCCCGATCTTGGGAAATAAAAAAACAGCAGTTATTGCATTTTCAGGACATTTTTTTAAATTATTTTTAAAGAATTATTGGAAATGGGAAGACGTGAAACTTTTTCTTTCCTGCTCCAGTTTTTCATGTTTTTCCTTTGTTTCATGTTTTTCTCTTTCCTTCTCTTTTTTGTTAAGTTCATCTTTCCTTGAATTTGCTTTGTTAGTCTCTGATCTTATTTTTTCCTTTCTCTTATTTTATGTTTCTTCGCATCCTTCGTCTTTTTTAACCAAAATTATTATTATTATTATTTTTATTTCCTTTGATATCTGGCGTTTACACATTTCTTTCCGGGTCCCGCCCAGGGACCTAAGGTTAGAAATGGCATCATGACACTTTCCACTGAAAAAAAAAAAAATTACATAGATAAAGCCCTTCGTAAAGTGTGGGCTGTACTTGTCAGAACAATTTTTTGTATCTCTTTGAGGCATGGACTTCCAGGGATCCCTTCAATCAGCCTACTGGAATCTTTTCCAACCAATCCTAAGGCTCCAACTACAACAGGGATTGTTGATGTTCCCATGTGTCACATTTTTGAGATTTCTATTTCAAGGTCCTTGTATTTTGACAGTTTTTCGAATATCTTCAAAGATACATTGCAGTCTGCAGGGACTGCCATATCAATAAGGAGGCACTTATTTTGTTTGTGATCTTTAATGTCTGGGCGGTTGGCTTTGATTGTTCTGTCAGTGTGTATTGTGTAGTCCCATAGAATTGTAACAGGTCCTATCTCTGTAACCGGGTCAGGGTGGTGTTCGTACCAGTTTCTTTCAGTTTCCTTCCCATAGGAGTTGCAAATTTTCCAGTGCAGATATTGGCCCACTCTGTCATGCCGGGTTTTATATTCAGTGGGTGCCAATATCGTGCAACCTGATATAAGAATATTATTATTATTATTATTTCTTCATTTTGTTGTATACACATTGCCTTCTGGGTCCCAACCCGAGACCTGAGGTCAGAAATGACTTCATAACATTTTCCACTGATCATTAAAAAAAAAATAGAAAAAAAGTACTCACCCATTTTACACAGATAGGGATCTTCGTAATGTGTGAGCTATACTTTTGAGCATAATTTTTAAAAATATCTTTTAAGGTGTGAGTGACCAGGAATCACTTCAATGAGTCAATCGGAACATTTTCCAGTCAATCAGGGGGCTCAAACTACAATTGGCATTATGGATACTCTAATGTGCCACATTTCTGAGATTTCCACATCAAGATCCTTGTATTTTTTATATATATTATTTTTAACGATCTTTAAAAATACATTATAATCTCCAGGGCCTGCCATATCAATAAGAAAGCATATTCTGTTTTTGTGACCTTTGATCACGATGTCTGGGCGATAAGCGTTGAAAGTTCTGTCTGCGTGTATAGTAAAGTCCCATAAAATTGTTACAGGCCCTATCTCTGTAATCGGGTCTGAATGATATTCATACCAGTTTCCTTCCCGTAAAAGTTGCATATTTATTTCCAGTGCAGATATTGGTCCACTGTGTTAGGCCTAGTTTTATATTCATTGAGTGTTAATATCGTGGAACCTGATACAAAATGGCCAATTGTTTCTGGATATTATTCACGGGATCTGCATTTCGAGTAAACACAATTTTTCAGTATGCATGCTTGGTAATTAGCATCTAGTAAGCAAACGTTAGTCACGTGCAGCTAGAATAAAACCTTCAGTTTCAGTTTTTAACCCTGATGAGTACGGGGTTTGCCTACATCAGCTTGTTTGGCACGGGCAAAGTATTGACCATGAATAGGCTTATCATGACAACCTTTCTGCATTTGGCCTATTGCATTTACTTTTGCTTTCTTTATCTTTATTATATATTTTAGTAATATTTTTATTTGAAAAATATTTTTCATCATAAAACATAAAAATTTCTGTTTCGAGACTTAAAATTTTCCCAGCGTTATTTAGCGGCTTATGATGAAAAATATTTTCTTTTGAAAACAGAAAACAATACAGTAGATTATTTAAGAGTTTAATTCAAAAAAATAAAGGAGGAGGGACACGATTTCAAATTTTTATGGGTATGTCTAGGTTAACCAATCAAAAAACAGGTCATTTATGAAACAGAAAAGTAAGAAATATAGGTTGTAGGTTATGGGTAGATGTGTTATTCAATCCTATCTGGATGAAATGACATTTTTAAAGACATGTTACTATTTCCTAACACCCGTTTATGAATACACTCAAGATGCATTGAATTATTCAAAGAGATATCTGTAATAAAAAGGTTAATTTTAAAGAATTTCAAGATTTTTTTATTAATAATTTTTTGTAAATACTTGAGAACTATCTTAAAGAGGCCTTTAGTATAATTAAATCATTTTTATATAAATATTATTTTGAGGCCAATATACAATACTAATTATGTTGAATGGACCATAAATCATGGCAGTATTACAGTATTACAGTTAAAATCAAGGAATTAAATAACTATTACACGTACCATTATATATTAATAAAATAATGGATATCTAAATGTAAAAAATTCTATTAACATTATTTTAACGTAAACATTATGCAATATCTACAGACTACTTTAGTTCATTACGCTGATTTAAGAGATCATTATTTTTAGGAAGCTTAATAATATACATTTTTCATGCAGACACAGGGTTGTGGGTCATTTAAGAACTTACAACTCCTGGATTTTTTAATATTTTCCATTTTACTGTGGGGGTTTTATTGATTTCTTTTAAATACCAAAAATATTTTGAGAGGGAAGTTCGGTTAAGGTACTTATTGTTGTTTATTATTATAACTATTTTCCCACATTTTTTGTTTTTTCTTTGTTTCGCATCCACCTAAGCTTAAAGGACTACTTTAAGTATCTGTCTGTGTCGAATAACAGATCAAGACTTGTATCCCAACTTAGAAGGCTTAATTTCTCCTGCGCTGGTGAGATGGTAACATTCGGTTAAAGTAAAAGTTATAAGTAACTTCTTTATGTATGCGCCTCTTTTTTTCTTTAAAAAATAGCATCACTTTAATTTAGTTGTTGATATTTAATTAAGTGTCAAATTTCAGCTTTATTTCATACTTAAAATTTGAGAAAGGTGAAATTTTACTTTAAAATAGAGTTTCCTAGAACCCGAGATTTGCTTAATGCTTAAAATATACGGAATTTTAAAAAAAGATCTAATCCTTGTCAGACTCATATGATTCATGCTAACAAAAAACAAGCAAAAAACCCACTGTAGTCCTGAAAAGTAGCCACTCTTTACTGTTAATACCAAGATAAAAAATCTGTCTATATTTCTGAGATGAGGTATTACGTACACTATTTACATTATTCGGGCTATTGTCCTCATCTTTGTTGCCATGTTTATCATAACGTTTCGGCCGTTCTTCAACTGGTTGGAATGTCGAAATGAACCCTTTATTGATTAAACTATAATCTTTTCCACTTTTAGCATGATTTCTTTTAATTTAAAAAAAATAAAACTATTAAAATTTCATATTCTAATAATCTAATAAATAACTGATAAAAAAGATCTGTCTATATTTCTGAGATGAGGTATTATGTACACTATTTACATTATTCGGACTATTGTCCTCATAATCTTTTGCCATATTTATCATAACGTTTCGGCCGTTGTACCCACCGGCCTTCTTGGGACTGGAAGTGTTTGGAGTTTAAATAATTTGTACACAGCATTTATAAAATGGAGCAGGTTGGAGCTCCCGCGCGCCCGGAATTTTTGGTCCCGGTCGCGGAGAAGACGACGCGACGAGACGACGTCGGGCGCCGGCACGGGAATCGGCGCGGCCGCACCGGTTTCGAAGCTCCCGCGAACACTGTCCCGCGCGCGCCCGAGACGTTGGAAATGGTACCCAGCTATAAACACGATATCACTTTACATTTCATAACACAGCTTATTCATATACCCTGAAGGTAGTTTTATATAACCTGCATATGTTCACGCCGACGCTGACGTATTCACTCCATCAATACACGATGAAGATCATCATTTTAGGCTCTGAGCAGTGTTTTCTATTTTTGATTAATTTCTGTTCATCTCTTTCAGCATAAAACTTTAAGAATTTCTCCTGTTTCCTTAGGTCGTATATAGTGGTTGTTCTACGGGGTGAAGGAAGGTATGTTGTTTCTAATGTAGCAAGGACAAGTTAGCCGTGTAAAGTCACCAGCTGTTGGTGCAAATGTTGTATTTCGTCTTTGAGTATCTAAAGATGACCGTAGCATCGGAGAATGGGCAAAATTAATTTATTATCTCTGATAATCTCTGATCTTGCTTAGTTTTCCATGTGCTTATATTTACATTTATAGATTCGATATGAAAAGGCTGCTGGGGTGTCATTATTTTGCAATCTTAAATGAATAATGGCTGACATTTGTTTCTGATTGTTTTTTCGACCTATCTATTTTTAGAAATGAAGAAATTTCGGTCTCCGTGTTATTATTTGTTTATTTTTTCTTACATCCTGGTTGTGAAAGCGTTCTGATTGTTTGGTCGAAGTATGGCTTTGTTTTCCTGGCAATTTTTATTATCCGTCTAGTTTTAGGATGTCGATTTTTTTTGTTTACTTGTTATTTATTTGTGTATTTATTTACTTGGTTATTTTTTTTCTCTATCACCACAAATAGTAACACTAATAGAGAATCAACTGATATTAAGACGAAATAAGAATATGTCAAAAATTAGTAATGGCTGACGTAATTTCTCTTGACAAAAATGCAAGCAAATATTGATACTAACACTACTAGAAAATTAATTGCTTTTAAGATGAAAGAAATAAGGATAAAAAAATAATAATAACTAACAAAAATTTAAGATAATATTACTACAGACAGAAATAGAAAATCAATTGATATTAAAATGAAAGAAATATGATTTAAAAATTAGTAATGGTTGATGCTGCTTCATCTGATAAATATTCAATATAATATTGTCATTAACACTAATAGAAAATCAATTGGTAAAATGAAAGAAAAACAGGTTAAAAATTAATAATTAACAAACATTCAAGTTAATATTACAACTTGTTTATTTATGGTTGTAGAGTGAGGTCAAAAATGAATAATGGCTGACATTTTTTCACTGAATAAAAAGTTCAAGATGATATGATGACGTGTTTACTCATGTCTGTGGATTGATGGTCTGTATAGCTGAAATGAAAAGCAAATAAAACCAACAAAGAAAGAAGTACGAGTCAAAAACAGTAATGGCCGACGATGCGTCATTGTATAAAACGTTTAAGATGATATTACATGTTTACTTATGGTTGTAGATTGATAGGGTTGTTGGGAAGAAAAATAAATAAAATTAAGATGAAAGAAGTCTTAACTAAAAATGTAATAATGAACAACTATCCTTCATGTAATAATCATTCAAAAGAATATTGCTTTACTTTTATTTTTTTAACTAGACTATCCGTGATCCGTTGGGTCATTGAGAGTTCAGATTATAAAACATTGAACTTGATTTCAATATTCCATTGAAATGAAAGTTACTTTTATTACGATTCAGTTAAATATTTCAATTCGTTCGTGTCGTCACTGGTCTGGTTTACAAGTTCATGTTTAAAGTTTTACCGATTGTTTACAGCATTTAATAGGAATAGAACTTCCGGGATAAATTTGAACTCTAGTAACAGCTTTTATTTATAGCATATGTGAACGCTTGTACAAAATGCAAAACGAATTGTTATATCACTCTATTAACAATTCGTATTTTAAAATCTTAGTCACTGAAAATATTTTTTTAAATCAGATTAACTTAAATATATTTTTAATATGCCAAAAAATATTTTAAAATCATATTCAATTGAAAATATTTTTTTTAAATATGTCGGAAAAATATTTAAAATATTGTCTCTTGGATGAGTTACACCACGGAATTTGTGAAGAGCGGCGTTATATCGTGTCCAATTCGTTACCTCTTCGTCGCCGAGGCCCGTTGGTACAGTTGCCATGACGCTTATGACGGTCCGAGTTCGATTCTCGGTAGCTGATGAGCACCGAATCCCAAATATTTGACGAAACGGCCGTCCAGTGCTTTCTGTATTCGGTTGAGGATTCTTCTAGACTCGATGGATTACTTAATTATGATTATTTCAAATCCTCCTAATGTATATATATATATATATATATATATATATATATATATATATATATATATATATATATATAATCATTTCCTCCAGTACAAGGCAATAAAAACACTAAGACGTAAGGGGTTACTGAGTGTGTGAGAGAAAACATTGTTAAAGAGAGAGAGAGAGAGAGAGAGAGAGAGAGAGAGAGAGAGAGAGAGAGAGAGAGAGAGAGAGATCAATAAACGAACAGGAATTAAGATGACAGAAGTTAACATTTGACATCGCGTTTGAATTTTTCAAGGTCACAGTTGACAGGAAAGACAGAAATTAGAGGACTGTTCGACAAACTAGAAGTGCGAGCGAAGAGTCTGTTCGTACAGAACTGACACTTACATCTAGCCATTTCAACTATACAATGCCGAGACTTTGCAGGCATTCTAGTAGCACGCTTAAATTCATAAAGTCTTGATACCAAAAAGGAAAGGTTATCAGAACAATTACCATGCAAACATTTATCGAAAACGGAGAGGAAAGTTACGTTAATGTCTTGAAGAATGACTGAAGCCGAGATGTTATGTTACTCCAAAGAACATTGCAGATTCTTCTTTGTATTTTATCAAGCATCTCTAAATACAACGCATGGACGAATGGTGGACTTACAAATATGTAAGACACGGAATGCGATGGATAAATTGTCGTCTAAATGACGCAAAAATAAAAATAACACTGAAATCTCATTTTAACAGATATATTTACCAAATTACACAAAAATATCTTGAAATACTAAAGAGTAAATTTAATCAATGAAATCGCCATTGATTGAAAGTTTTGACGAGCGTGAAACCACGTCTTAATTGGTGTTGTTCCTAGGTTCACACTGGCTCTGGGCCATAATGCTTGCCTTCAGTTCATCTTTGGTGCTACAAGGAGTTTGTTGGTCAACTGCACTCTACACATAATACTGAAGGGGGTTGCTTTCTAGGGAGTTAGACAGCCATTATAAATATTATTATAAGTATTATTATTATAAGTAGTATTATAGTTGTGCAAGCAGTAATTTTTAGCATAACATATATTTCTTATCCGGATATTAATAATAAAAATAGTATTACAGATGTACACCGAACGGTTACAAGCAGTAATTGTTACTAAAAAGAAATCAATATAACAACAATGCGGGAGACCACTTTCTTTTTTGCATAGGAATTTTTTTTACAATTATTCCTTCTTTGGGACCAATGAGAGTGCTTACCAAATTAGAAGGCTCTACATGAACATGTTTGGCCATGTATAACAAAACAAAGGAATAAACTGCTCTCTCTCTCCCTCTACCCCCCTCTCTGTCGCTCTCTCCCTCCATATATATATATATTTAGTTCACGAAAAACTAGGTAATCCGTATGGGTAGACCCAAGGAACATGGAACATTAAAGTGGTCTGTTTTTATTTTTATTTATTTATATATATATATATATATATATATATATATATATATATATATATATATATATATATATGGTGCGATAGATAAATTGTCGTCTAAATTATGCAAAAATGAAAATAATACGGACATCTCATTTTAACAGATATATCTACCGAAATTACACAAAACATCTTGAAATACTAATTAGTAAATTTATTCAATAAAATCAAATTTTTGCCGGAGTGAATTGTGTCATGGTGCTCTTTTTCTCGTACGATACTGTGCAGTCGATAAAATAAAAAAAAAACAATTTACAAATTTACCGAGCACACCCTATATATACATACATACAGTTTTTAACACCTCAACCATCCTTCATCAAACTGCTATCAACAAGCACTATTGTTTCACTCAGTCACCTTTTTGCTTTATATATATATTTTCCCAAACAAATGGAAAAAAAGAAGTGACGTTTCACATACGGCTTGCTTACGAGCAGAATTGTTCAAAACCATTTTTGCTTCTCACCAGTCGAGATGCGACTGAAATGTTCCGAAATGAAAAAATCCAGACCAGATAATAAAATTTGTAAATAAAAGAATATATTTGAACAAACCGACATCAGGGAAAAAATCAGTAACAAGGGAAAGACAAAAGACATCCGTGTTGGTCGAAAATAATCAATCAGCACCGCAATGCTTAGTCAAAAGAAAAAACATTGACAGAGTAAATTAAATAAAAACATAAAGTGCTCAATACACTAAGTAGAACAAAATCTATAAAAATAAATACTCACTGGTTCAGTTTAATATATATATATATATATATATATATATATATATATATATATATATATATATTTCAGTGAGTGTAGGTTTAAGTTTTTGTAGGTATATATGAATATATCTGTACTTGTAGTTATACGTTTGTATATATATATATATATATATATATATATATATATATATATATATGCTTGTATTGATACCTGTTATATATGTGTTTACATATATTTATGCGCTCGTACAAGGTAACCAAAAAAGTTCTGTCCGTTTTTAAAGGAAAAAAAGAAAACGCTTCACAGTTTGTGTAACTTATATTTAGTCTTCGAAGTAATCGCCATCGGCATCCAGCACCTTCTGCCAATGTGTCTCCAGCTGTTCAATGCCCTTGCGATACAACTCGGGGGTGGGAGGTTGACGCAAAGAAGTCCCTGAGGGCTTTGTGCAAGTCTGTTCATTGGTGAAGGATTTCCCACGATGATTATTATTTATGGAGTGGAAGAGGTGGTAATCGGATAGCGCAAGGTCAGGTGAATAAGGTGGATAGCACAAAGTCTCCCGCCCAAGTTGCTGTATGGTATCCCTGACCAGTCGCGCAACATGCGGCCTGGCGTTGTCATGGAGGAAAAGCACACCTTTGTGATTCACCAGTGCTGGCTCATTCTAGCGCAATGTCTGTTGCACACGTTTCAATTGCTGCGAGTATAGGTCTCCAGTGACCGTTTGTCCTGTTGGTAGCAGTTCATAATGAACCACTTGATGACTTGTCCACCAGACACAAAGCATAATCTTGCGTGGGTGCACAGGCGGTCTTGCGGTGTGAGGGACAGCATCCTGAGGAGACAACCAATGTCTGGAACGCTTGGGAGTTTCGTACAGAACCCACATTTCATCACTGGTAAGCACTCGATAAGGATGCGGTACGGTGGCGAGAAAGCAGCGATACGCAGGCTGCCACACGTTGTCCCTTGTGGACCTCCAACAGCGTTTGCGGAACCCACTTGCTCAGTTTGTACGTCTTACCTAGGCGGTGCAGGTGAAGTCTAACTGTTTCATCGGAAACGTTGAACTGTCTTGCAAGTTCACCACACGTTAGACTACTGTCCTTTTCAATGGCCGCCTTCAGGTCTCCGTCATTCGAGACCTGTGGTCGTCCACTGCGAGGCTCATCATGGAGAGACAAATCTCCCGACTTGAATTTTCGAAACCAATGCCTTGCAGTACGTTCATCCACAGCACTATCCCCAAACGCTTCACATATGCGGCGACTTGATACAGCTGCTGATAAGCCCACTTTGAAGTCGTAAAGCAAACAGCCCCGTACGAGATCTCTAGACACTTCCATCCTTCTCACAGCTGTCCGGCTTATAACTGATGGCCGTGCACGGTGCCCGTGATTTTTTATAACGTGTGATGTTCCTACTTCCGGCTGTCCGAATTTGAAAACAATTGCTACACGCATTTCGTATATATTTCAACTTCATTCAATGCCTAATCAAAAAACGGATAGAACTTTTTTGGTTACCTTGTATATGTATGAGTGTGTAAACTTAGGTAAGTATCTGCGTGTGTGTGTGTGTGTGTATATATATATATATACATACATATATATATATATATATATATATATATATATATATATATATATATATATTATTAGGAGGATTTGATAATTATATTTAAGTAATTCATCGAGTCTGAAACCTCAACAGAATGCAGAAAGCACTGGATGGCCGTTTCGTCCTATATTTGGGACTCATCAGCAGTGCTCATCCACTACCGAGAATTGAAACCCTGACAGTTAAGTTGTCAAGCAACCATCATGTTCCAACGAGCCCCAGTGACGAAAAGATATCAGATCAGACTCAATATAGTGTCGCTTGCATATTCCGATATATAATTTGTAACGAAGCTCAGAGCAACATTAGATTTTAACGTTTATTCTAACTGAATTTTTGGCCTTTCAATAAAAGCAAAATAAATAACAAAACATGTATTTTTTTCCTCAGTTTCTCCTTTAAATAATTTTAGAATTTTTAAAACTTAATATAGATTAAATTTAAAATTGGTAATTTTGAATTTTGAATTTTATAGTATAATTTAATAATAATTAGTTAGAATGAATTCTATTTTAGTCTAACCCCAACATTAAAACATTAAATAATTATTATAACCTTAGTCCATTGTCAAGTTTTTTGAATTCTCATATACTTGTATTTTGATTGGTCATTCCAGCTTATGTAACAGCGTTTCCACTAGCGAGGGGTGTTTTTGATTGGTTTGAACCCTTTAAAACCCTTTATTCTACATTCAACACCATCACTTGATAAGACACCAGAAATATTGAAACAAAATGGCTATTTTTGTAGTGATTTTATAACATATTTATGTTATAATTTTCGAATAAATAATTATATATATATATATGGACAGTAACCTTTCTTTTGAACGTGTTTCATTGAATGTTATCGACAATGAAAATTTGATGAATTTTTAAAATTAGTTTTTTCAACATTCTTACATTTTTCCGTGTCTGCTGGATTAGTGTTTAAAAAAAGAAAAGGAGAAAATAACTTTAAATATCGTATGTAAAATAAACAGAAAAAGATAAAAATATACACAGGTCAACAAAAATGACTTCCTTTATGTTACAAAAGTGGAATTATAATGTAAATATAAATATACCCAACTAAGTATTTATAAAAGATAAAAATGTGAATATTTATATCTACATTATAATTACAATTTTCTAACATGAAGCAAATAATTTGTATGGGTGTGTGTTTTTGAAAATCTTTTTTTCTGTCTATTTTACATACAGAATTCATACATTTTTATATTTATGGTTTGGTTTGGTTTGGTTTATGGCATGTCAACCTCAATGGGTTATTTAATGCCAACAAGATTATTATTGCTTGTAATATTTTTTCTTTCAAAAATCTATTTCTGGTAATATTTAAAAACAAAATGTATAGCTGGTAATACTTTTTTCTTTCAAAAATCTATTTCTGGTAAATATATGAGATAAAAATATATATTATTATATATCAAGCACAAAATTGGGGAAAATGTATGCCAAAGTGGAAAAAGTTTACACATGACGCGCTTAACCCTTCAAGACTTCATCGGACTAAATTTGTTTGGTTGACGCGATTACGTATGCGCACCAACGATGAGAGCTGGGGATTTTAGAAAATTTTAGAATTTCTTTTTTTTTAGAGTTTAAAATTTTTTTTTTATTATCTCTAACCGAAATTATTTAGTGTCTTTACTTTTTCTTTCAATCACTTTTTTTAATCAAGTCACTCCCTAAACATTTACGTCGTATTGCATTGTTTTCTCGTTTGATCAGAATAGCTTTTTTATGTCAAAATTCAGTACAGTCTCGTTCCGGCTGGCAACCAAACCATTTAACATATTGTTTTTTAAAATGTCCCTTTTGTGTTCATATAATCTTTTATTTAGATTCCTCGAGGTTTCTCCTATGTATGTTTGTGACAATTATTCCAGGCGATGGAGTAAGTTCCTCATTCGAAACAATAAACGACTCAGGTTGTTTCTTTTAGTTCACAAGCAATGATTGTGGAAAAGTACCGGTGTTTGTGTTTGCTTTATGATATTAATTTCCTGATCACTAATAGGGCAGTAATCTCTAGCTAGCTTTATAGCCGCCATTAGTAACCTCTCAGTGATGGATGGATAGAAGTCACAAATATCGAATTGTATGAATGCACATTCTTTTTTTAATGTTAATAAACCCTTCTATGGCATTAGCTGCTTTTTGTCACTGCTTTTTGTCACTGATTTTTTATAGTTTTTATAATTTATTATATTATTAGATTTCTTTCTTTATATACAGTTATATATATATATATATATTTATATATATTTATTCATATTCATATTTATTTATCATTATATATTTTACTTTAATAATTGTTGTGTCGTGGCACAATAGTAAAAAGAAGAAAATCAAGTCGAGGTTGGTTTAAGGAACAAGGTAGGAAACGGGTAATACTCAGCTAGGCAGTTGTAGTACTGTCGCTGCTTACGATGTTTAACAACACGCCCACGTGTGTCGAATGTGGCACAAGGCCGGTTTAATGTGGGCTTTCCGAGCCCGTAGGCTCGGGCAAAAATTGCCCGTAGAACCCGTATAAACGGGATCGGGGTGGTCAACCACCTCGAACGAGGCTCTACCCTTCGGCGGAGCCTCGTCCGAGTTCCTCTCTGCCCAAAGGCAGAGAGTTCCCCTCTGCCTCAGAGGCAGAGAGTTCGACCGAACAGCTGAGACGTCCAAAAAGGACTGTCGCTGCTTACACACCGGGTAGGTATTACTCGCACTATATATAGTGAGAACCGGTGTAATTCCCTTGTGTTAGAAAGGCCGGTGTAACACCCCCCTTTGAAAATATCCCGTCTGGGTTCACCCTAATCAACTCCGTTGATTTCCGTTTTCTTTTTGACCTCCTATTCTCAGGAGATGTCTCTGATCTGGGCACCTGAAAAGTATCAAACACTGTGTCCATGATGTCCTCCTCGGGCGATCTGGTCACCTCACTGTTCGAGTATCTTTTCCGGATTTGGTTAGTGTGACGTTTGTGCACGAAATCTGGTCCCTTATATAGACCATGTTGCCTATTTGTTTCTCAATAGTGCCGGACTCCCAAAAGGACTATTATTTCTATGAATCTTGTAGAAGACTCTTTCGCCAACTTTATACCGTTTTTTTGTTATCGGTTTTTTGAGGTTTGGCCTATCCTGGTTTAGTAACAACTTGTGGAAAATTGATCTAAACTTGCGTCCGAACATGACCTCAGCAGGTGTCTTCGACGTTTCGATGTTTGCATTCGGAGTGACCCTGTAAACTTGTAAGAACTGTTGGATTGACTTATCCGTCGGTGATCCACTAGCTTTTCTCAGGGCTCTCTTGAACGTATCTACGAATCTCTCCGCTTGCCCATTACTTCTTGTGTGGTATGGTGGAATGGTTATATGCTCGATTAGATAATCCTCGCAGAGATGTTTAAATTCGGTAGACGTGAATTGCGTTCCATTGTCTGTGACAATGCAGTCTACAACTCCAAACCTAGCGAATAGTTCATACAGGAAGTTGATAGTTGCCTCGGATGTGGGGTTCTTGCATTTCAGTACTTCCGGCCACTTAGATAGACTGTCTATAACAATGAGATAGTAGAAACCATCTAACGGTCCTGCAAAATCTAAGTGAATCCTCGACCAAGGTCGGTCCTGTTTTCCCACGATCCGAATTGAGTCGGAGGAGCTTTTATAGCTAATGCGCATCCTCTACACTCCCTGACTTTTTCTTCTATATCCTTATACATGTTTGGCCAGAAAACGAAAGAGCGCATAAGGCTTTTCATTCTTGATATGCCTGGATGTCCTACATGGAATTCCTTGAGCATTCTTTTCTGTAATGTCGTAGGAATTACGACCCTGTCGCTATATAACAGGACGTTATCACAAATTGAATAAATTTCCTCATCCAGTTGGTTACTGTTGATTTTTTCTTTCGTGCTTATAATAAATTCGTCCACCTCTGCCTTACTCTTAATCTCATCAAGCGTTACTGGAAGTTCTCTTATCGTGTCACATAAAGTACTTTTTACTTCAACTTCCGCTTGAATGGCTGCTATTACCATATCCTCCAATGGTTCTGTCTGCTTAGGTATTAACCTTGATAAGCCGTCTGCATGACCAAGTTTTTTAGATGGTACATACTCCATTTGAAAATTGTAATTCAGAAGAATGGTTCCCCATCTTTGGAGTCTATTCGCTGTATGTTATGGTAGTCCCTTTTTCGATCCAAAAATCGTTAGTAAAGGTTTGTGATCTGTTTGTAACAGAAATTGTCTACCGTGCAAGAAACGATGAAATTTCTTTACTGCGAATATAATGCTTAGCGCCTCTTTCTCGATTTGCGAGTAGTTCTTTTCGGCTGGTAAAAGTGAACGGGATGCACGGGCTATGTGTTTTACTTTTCCATCATCCATTTTGTGTAGTATGCATGCTCCTATGCCGGGTAGGTATTACTGGCACTATATATAGTGAGAACCGGTGTAATTCCCTTGTGTTAGAAAGGCCGGTGTAACAATAATATTACTAATTTTATATTAAATTAGATTACGTTAGCCCCCTCCCATAATGTAAATAATTAATAATTTATAATTGATACCTCACCACTATAAAATTAATAATCTAATTAATAAAATAATAATCTTTTATGTTTATATGGTAATCCTCATTATTTTAATTGTTAGATTTAATTCCATGAGAACTATAATGAATTTTTAAAAAAAGTTTTAAAAAAAATCTGTCACAATATAAATAGTGCTTAACTAAGCCAGAATTACGATAAACTGATATATTTTCAAATTATATACAAGTAACGGGCAGAAGATTGCGTTTGGCATAAAACTCCGAGTAGTGCTAATGGTGTGTGATATGTATATTCATCATATATATATATATATATATATATATATATATATATATATATATATATATATATATATTGCACACTCTGATCCTATCTTGTGTCATTATTATTGGTATTTTGTTCAGTTTATTTTTCCGCACCCCCCGTTTTCTGAGAATGATTTTCCAAAATAATTCTTTATCCCACTTCTCTGCGCTATTCTTTTCCCCTCTCTTTTTTTCGTTTTCACTTACATTTTATTTTTGTTGCCTATTTCCCTCTGTTCCCCAATTGTATCCCACCACAAATCTCTAAGCGTCAAATCTCTCAGCACCAACACCTTCCTCACACCAGGTCCTATACTGATTTTGCTATATGTTCAATATCTCATTCACTTTCCACCCAACACCAATTCCAATTTTTAATTCTAAGGTTATTTCCGCAAAAAGTTTCGTACAGCGAGAAATCAAACAGAGATCGGATTTTTACTAATAATTCTATCTACAAACAAAATTCTCCCCAGACTCAAGAACAACCGTTGGTGAGTCTCTACCATTTCTCTGTTTTTTTTTTCTTGCACCCCTGCTGACAGGCGTGTCGGAAAATTTCGAACTTGGAACCTTAATCTCCGTGTTTCATTTCTATCATGTGGTTAATATTAATAAATGCTTTTCGTGCTGATTTCATCGGTACCCTTTCGTTTGCTTTTGTTTTATTAACCAACTTATCTACTCTATTTTATAAACTATGTGAAGCACACGTGGACTCCTTCGTTTAATTCTATCTATCTATCTATCTATCTATCTATCTATCTATCTATCTATCTATCTATCTATCTATTGGCATTTGTTTACATTCGTAAAAACAATATGCTGGAATTCGTCTTTCTCTCTGCTGAAGCGCCGATAGCTTGCGGGTAGAAACTCCGAGTAATACCAAATCGGTCGGGTTTCGATTCTGGCTTGAAGCATTCGGTTGTCTAGTCACACTGATGAGCTGTGATACAGCGAAACAGGCTTGTAGGCGAATGAATATATATATATATATATTATTTATTTATTTATTTTTTTGGTTAAGTAACACTTCATATGAAAGGAAACTTTTCTTGTCATAACTTATCTGTTATGTCAAACTGTTCGTTGAAGATGACGGTCGTTCAGCCTGGTCAACCTAAGATGAAGGAGAAAGACGAGCTCGCCATCGATTCTTTATTTGTATCGTCTTAGCTGAGGAGGAAGTGACCGTAAGTCGGTGGTGATTGGTCAGCAGTGGCATTTATTTGAGGAGTCCATTTGTTGCGTGCTTTGCGTATTTCTTTTTGTTTCAGGATCGCCTGCCGGAATAGTACTGTTTCGGTAGGGTCTCTTGGGCGAGCAAGTATGATGTTGGAAGACCCGAAACTTGCCATGACCCCAAGTCATAACATCACTGACGAAGCGATTCTGAGCACTCATGGGAGTGTTTTCATAACATATATATATATATATATATATATATATATATATATATATATATGTCGCAGTGGTCGGTTTCCGGGTTTTGGAACAAAGAAGACAATATTTAGAATATTGATTTACTAAGCAGACAAGCAGGCATTCCCTTGAAAGACTGAAGTATCACGATCTTCCTATTCGCATTTCATTCTATTTGGGCTTGTTACTTACTAAACTAAAGTTAAAAGTCAATTCTCTTATAAAACATGGTTAGACGGATATCCAATGTAATTGGCCCTGATCTGTCATCTGGTCTGCAGTCGCTCTCTCACAGACGCGACGTTGCCTAGCTCTGTCTTTTTTACAAATACTTTCACAGTAATTGCTCCAAGGAGCTGCTTTCGCTGGTTCCTAGGCCTCATGAATTTAAGCGTCCTACGAGGCTGGTATCCCGTTCCAACCCCTTCACCGTTGAAACTGTTAGATGTAGACGTTTCTTCTACTGCAATAGCTTCATGTCTCGCACATCTCGCCTGTGGAATTCCCTTCCTTATTCCTGTTTCCCTGACAAATACAATCTCCGAGGTATACATATACTACTACCAATGAATACCCGCAGTAGTATGAGAGTAGTATTAGAGGAGGGTATCACAAGAGTCACCGTCACGAGCACCTAGACTCAGTAAGGAGTCATACCGCGATACTTCAATACCAAGACTGTATATATATTATTGCTACTAACCCGCATTCCTGGATCTACTAACCCGTATTACCAGTTTGTATTATTACGTTAATACATTTAATTTCCTTATTCATTCCTGGTGTTTGTTATTCATTGATATCGGATTCATCCCGGAATCCACAACACTTAGCTAGCCGCAAGCAGTGACTCAAGCATACTAACAATATTCCTAACACCAAAACAACACATTCTTACTAACCTTTCTCACTACATCCACCATAATACCTCATTGTCTCAATGAAAATCCTAAATAGTCCCCATATGTACAAATCATCGTATGTGGGGGGGATAAACAACTAATTAAAAAGATCCCCAATCACGACTCTCATAACCTCTAGTAAGAAAAAGAACATTGTTCATCCTGCGTCATCTGCGGCACCACATTGCTACAAACAGGACAAAGAACTTTCCCTGCAGCATGCGGACCATGAGACATTCAACAAACCTGCTCAACGGCGCTACCACCCTGCAATGAAAAAAGGCGTGACCAATGGTCTCGATTCCACAATACAGCGTCGGCAGTTTGAAGATTTCTCCAAGCCCGCTGAACAAAGTCTTTTGGCGATCCAGAGAGCCCCACCAATCATCAGCCAGGTGAGTTGCCTCATCGTTATTGAGGCATTTCAACCCGGGCGCCCAAGGCTATATTGAGCCAGCCTCCTATTTCTTAAGGCCGAGCTCGTCAATCAGCTCATCACGCATGCCTCCACCCGACTAACTCTTGATATAATGCCCTACGAGACAGCGCCTCGACGTTGGAGAGGTCATCCGACGCCCATAAGAGGCATTTCAAAGCAATACGACACTCACGATAGAAGGAGCATTCGGTTCGGGGCAAACGATGGGCCTCCTCCTCACTCAAGTGCACACGTCTCGGGGATGGGAAAGTTTTGCCGGAGTCTTCCTTCCAGAAGGCGCCCTCCTCATCCGAATCGCGATACATTCGATCTAGGAACCCGATGCGAAGCATATATTGACGAATCTCCATGCTAGGCATACCCAGACCGCCTTCAGATGGACGAAGGCCACAGATTTCCCGAGATACCATAGCGGCTTTGCCTCTCCACAAGCCTTACTAATGACAGTGTGGTATACGGAAGTGGAAGTACAGAGAGTCGGTAAAGGAGAATCGGGTAGATGTGTGAAACACATACTTCCGCCTTCCCCTTCAAGGAAAGATTCCTCCGGGACCACAAATTAAATGCAATTTCGGCCTTCCCTTGCAACTCCGACCAATTCATTTTCAACTGGAGGTCAGGACCGAACCAGACGCCGAGTATCCGTCCAGAGGAAATGTCCGGGAAGAGAAACTCCATTCCACGCACCCAACCGCAAGCCAACAGACTTATCGCGGTTGATCTTGGCCCCTGTCACCATCTCATAACCACTGATCTCTTTGCTGACTTCGTCAATCTCGGCTCTGCTCGACACAAGAATCGAAACGTCATCAAGCAGAGGCAGAATACCTGCTGAGGTGGTAGCCCCAGGCAGGGAAATTTCGCGCAGGACCGGATTCGCCTTTAATTTGCGATGGAAAGGTTCCAAATTTCAAATTTCAGTGACGCACTTTTCGTCCTCTGTTAAAACTTTTCCCAGATACTTAAATTGTTGTACTTGTTTGATTTTAGTATCAGACTTTGTAATTTGTATGTTGAGCAGTTCCTTTTGCTAACAACCATACATTCTGTTTTCTTGTAATTGATGTTCAATCCTTTCTTCTTGCTTTCCTTCACTACATTATGCAGCTGTTTTTTTTTGTGCAGTTTCCTTTCTGTGTCTGCTATCAACACTGTGTTATATACATATCTTATGTTGTTAAGATTGTGTTCACCAACAATAAATCCTGGTAGTACTTCTAATTCTATCCGAATCGTCTCATTTTAAGGTTGAATATGTCTGGTGAGAAGACATGTCCTTGTTTTACGCCCCTTTCTATTTTTGTATATTTACTGAATTCATTTTCTCTCTGTAGTCTCTGAAAGGTGATAAAGGGCAAAAGTGGGTCAATAATCTGAAATCATTTCCAATAAAATGGAATGGAATAATTATAAATAAATTTATTTCTCCTATATTTCTCAGTCGAGAAATGTGTCATGTGTTATCTGAAAATGTCTGTTATGCAGGCATCAGATATAGACAACAATAAAAATGATTTTTCTCTTTTTTTGCGATGCATCTAGTTTTATTCCAAAGGGAGTTGCAGTATTGTTGTTCCTATAAAGATTTTAACAATTTGCAATGATTTTTAGTTTGGTTTGGTTTGCTTTACGGCATATCAACCTCATGGGTTATTAATGCCAACAAGATTTTTATTGCTGGTAATATTTTTTAAATGCATTGATGGTAATAATTTCTTCAAAAATTTATTGCTGGTAATAATTTTTTACAGAGTATTTCTGGTATTAAAACCTATTTTTACACTTTCATAATGTTTTGACCCCTGTTTAGGGGTTAACTATCTACCTATAGCTGGAACCCTACCAGGTGCTACCAACCCGGGTCACGGTGAACCTGAGAACACTAGCAATTAAAAGGTGGTTCCACGATATTCATGATCTCCTTGCTGTCGGACGTAGTTTATCATCTTACCCAAGACGCGGATGTAGTTTATTGTCATACCCAGGGCGCAATGATTTTTAGAATATGAGCGAGGTTAAAGAAATTAGAAAATAATATCTATTTATACTTGATGATAGAAATATGAAATGCGATCGAGTTGTGAGCAACTCGATCGCATTACTAATGCTTCCCCATAATAAAACATAGATATGTACACATGCTAAGGTCGGGGTGGACTTGGGAACAACAGCAATTAAGAGGGGGTTCCACACTCCTCAAAACCTCCAATCTCCCAATCAGAGGCCTTGCTGCCGGATGTAGTTTATCGTCATACCCAGGAGTAGGAATTACTAATAAATGTTTTAATACTGCATTCTGTACTTTTCAACCCATGGCCATTCCCAGATAGTTATAAGAAAAGTGACATAGTCTCTCTTAAAAATACAGAAATGTGTTATTATGCACAGCTTCATTAATAATCTGAAACCATTTTCCATAAAATGCAATAATTATAAATTGTATACATTCCCCTTCATGAAGATAATATTAAAATTACTTAATTTTTCTCAATCGAGGCATGGGTCATATGTAATCTGGAGATGTATGTTATGTGTGCATTAGAGATAGACAGCAATAAATTTTTCTGTGTGTGTGATGCATCTAGTTTTATTCCAAAGATTGCTGCATTATTGATGTTCTTATAAAGATTTTAATATTTTCCAATGATTTTTAGAATATGAGTTTGGTTAAAGAAATGCTACAAAATTATACCCATTTATACTTGATATTAGAAACATGCAATGTGATCGAGTTACTCACAAATAAATATATTTTAACGTTGTCCCATAATAAAACATAGATATGTAGACATGCTGAGATCACATGGGAACATAAGCAAAGGAATAGAATTCTTAATAGGTTCATAATATTTAGAGAGAAACCATGGTAGATGTTACTACACCAATAGTGCTCTCTGCTAAAAGGACAACAGAAATAAACTCAGGTCCTGCGCCCAGATCTATGCAAGCACAGGACTAAGCAGGCTTGGCTGTTCCCCTAGAATGGCTACAGCGCCAAGTAACTGGTATCGCAGCACTTTGTTATACACAATGTCTAAGTGTATGTAACACTATGTCTTCTTGTGTCTTGGATGTCATTGATCTATATTTATTGCTGACCTTCCATTTATGTGTATTTGTAATAGCCTTATTGAATGTACAATATCAGAAGACAAATTATAAGTTCAGACTACGTTTATATGTGTGAAAAGTGATGCTTTGTTTGCAATAGAAATACATGGCAAATCGATCCCCCAGGATGACATTTACAGAGTTACTTCCGGCAGTCTGTAACAAATTCCCGAGGATTAACCAAAAAAAAAGAAAAGATTTTAATTTTAAAAGGTCACTGGCAGTTCAGGGGCGAATTTGTTCTTAACAGATCGTTTGGTCACGAAACACGATTTAACTTCTCACTACAAACAACAACATTTTTGTCTCTCTACGTCTATGTCTCTCCCCTCTCTGTCTTTCTCTGTCTCTGTTTTACTATATATATCCCTGTCTGTTTCTGCTTCCTTCTCAGTATCTGTAAAACCAAGCGTGACACACACCATGCATCGGTAGGTGTATATATATATATATATATATATATATATATATATATATATATATATATATATATATATATATATATATATATCAAATATATGGTGCAGTTCAATTTATATTACATGAATCATTTATACAAAAAACAGATTAGTGAAGTTAATGATATAAATGGCGAGAATACATCTTCGCAAACAAATTTATTAAAATTACATTAAACCACGAACATCTAGATAAATGTTATGATCCCTGTTTTTAATAAATTCAAGCTGTATAACGTCTCTTTTTGCTAGTACTTTCATCTGTTCATGCAGACATCATCAGGCATGGGAATTGATTTGTTTTTTTTTTTGTTTTTTAGTACATCCAGGTAATAACGGGACACGAAAAATTAGTTGTGAATCGAAGTATGTTTTTTTTAGAAATGTGTTATTGTTAACGGTAAGAAATTTTGGAGCATGCAGTCGCAACGCTAAGGTTGAATTTTTTGAAAATTTAAAAGAGAGTGTGTTGTTTTTTTTTTTTTTTTTTACTAATATGGTAATTGGAGAATTCTTTTGTTGTAGTAGTTTTTTCAGTCCATGCCTGATGATGTCTGTATGAACAGATGAAAGTACTAGCAAAAAGAGACCTTATACAGCTTGAATTTATTAAAAACAGGGATCATAACATTCATCTAGAGGTTCGTGGGTTAATGTAATTTTAATAAATTTGTTGCGAAGATGCATTATCGCCATTTATATCATTAACTACACTAATCTGTTTTTTGTATGAATGATTCATGTAATATATATATATATATATATATATATATATATATATATATATATATATATATATATATAATGCAATCAATTATGCTCAATAGGTTCCCAAGAAAAATAATTTTATTTATTTTAGCTATCGATTAAAGACTTGGCACATGTTTCTAGTAAATCAAATTAAATAATAATAAATATCTTACATAACTATAAGTCATCAGAAGAATCAGCAATATTATCGGTCCAGATCTGGCAGCTCGCCTTCAGTCACTTGCCCAGCGCCGTAAGGTTGCATCACTGTGTCTTTTCTATAAATATGATGTTTTGCTGTTAGGAGATTGTGGTATGTTTCGGTCAGTGTTTATGGCTAGCTAAGTTTAATGTTAAGAGAGAAGAAGACCGTTCTTGTGCCCATTCCCCGACTTTTTTTTTTTGCATTGTGCCACATTTCTGTATTTTGAACAGAATAAATAATGCCCTTCACTGTGGTACCTAGACTTTTTGGAATTTAAACGCAGTACGTGATTGGCGTCGAGATCTCATCAATTTACACTTTATATCTGTTCAATGTAGCCGTAAGTTCTATGTTAACAGTTTCTTTTCTCGCACTCCTCGCTTCTGGAACTCCCTACCCGCTCCATTCTTTACAGCCAATTTTAATATTTAATAATTTAAATGCTATGTCAATCGTTATCTACTGTCCTCGTGATTACTCTTTTCCCTTCCCGCTCATTATTAATGGTTCTCTTCCTAATTCTTCCACACCGTGTAACTCTTTGCGTCTTAGTGGCTTCAGTGCGTTGCATGAGGTGATACCGATTTAAAAAAAAAATCACAGGAAAAATGTAAGACAATAATATCGGAAAAGAAATAAAATAGAAAATAAATTCTTAGAAAAAGAAATAAGCATTAATCTACAGAGTAAAATGCGTAGAATTTAGCGAAATCATAATGGAGACAAGACTTCATTAGCCTACACTTCATTACGTCGACTTTATTTCATCCACGCGGCTTTTATGCACAAGGAACTGAATGCGCCAAGTAACGCAATGTCCCCCTCTAACTGGGGCTTTGGGAGTCATTAGTTTCTAAACTGATGAAGTGGCTGAGACAGATGTCACCAATTCCCGCTGCTGCTCGGGCAGCATCCTTAGAACACGAACCATTATGAAGAGGCGCAGACGTTCGGAAATCTCAGAATATTGATGCTTTCAATAAACCACACAACACCAGACAAAGGATGATTGATGCTATTGCTAATAATAATCCGACTAACAGGAAGAGTAAGAACTCTGAAGTAATGGCAAAGTTGGTTAAGAGGAAGAAGGAAAAGACGGTAGAAGCAGGGACAGGAATGGTAGTAACAGCCAAAGAAAACAATCGTGGCATTAACCGTAAAAGACCGCTACAGATTGAAGTGTTTCAATATGGCGGTATAAAGAAGATGGAAATGAAAGAAAAAGTAAGAAAAGAATATCTTAGAGGTTTAAGTAAGCTATAAAAAAAAACAAAACAAATTAAACAATGAAAATTTAATAAAAGAGATGAAAACGTGTGTAATATTAAAAGTGATGTATATTTTTTTTTACGGCTGGAAAAAGAGAATCGATGTACCAAGAAGTTAATGATGAAGGTTCACAAGGTCCGACACGACATCAAGCGAATATATAACGAAAGAAAATTTCAGAAATTGGAACCGTGCCAAATTTTTAAAAAAAAGAGACTAGCTACGATATTTGTTGAAGTTAGACATCTAAGGAAGAACTGAAGCTATTCATGCCACTGCTTTGGCAGAATTAGAACGAATACCGAGAAAGGCGCGGCAAATATCGAAGACGCTACCTGTTAATCAGTTAACACGGTAACAACCACAGACATCCTGCAAAAGGCAGAATGAAGGTCGTAATCGTACCAGCTGTCTGACAGAATGGAGCCGTGAATAAAGAAAAATGGCATTGATTGCCCAGGGGAAATACTACAGAAAGGAAGTCTCTTATGAACGACAAGAATAATCAGGTAAGTGACGGACACTTAGAGTCAGAGGAAAATTACATGGTACCTTGTGATTTACATGGTGCTTGTCACGCATTCTCTGTGCATTACTTACCAGCTATTAAGATCTTATCTGAGAAAATAATAATAATAATAATAATAATTGTTATTATTATTACTATTATTATTACTATTATTATTATTGATGTAATTCTTCCAATATTATTTAATATGGAGATGAGCGCGATTTAAGAAAAGAAAAAGAAAAGAAAAAAACACTGTGTTTGACATTGTTCAACAACATTTCGAGAATGTGTCTGTCTTCTACTTCAAGTTATGTTTAAAAAATTATATGCAAGTATAAAAATATGAAAGAAAAAATTATAAGCCTTTGTACAAACGTCGTTTGTCTGCAGAAAACGGCCGTAGTCGTAATCAACGTGTCAAAATAAATGAAACGCCTCCAGCAAGAAGGCATGCAACTGAAACGTAACGAACATGATGGTGATCTTGTTCATATTGGGATTTCCGTTAGTTGGTTCTTTACTAAGAGGAATTAATCAAACAGCATAGTATAAGTGGAACTCTCCGGTCATTCTGTTCATTCCTCCGGGGTGTACCTTGACGTATTCGTCGTAATTACAGTCGGGTCTAATAAAATGTTCCGCAAATTTCTTTGATGTCATATTGTTTTGTCCTCATACTTGCGTCCATTGAATCTTTTATTTAATTTTTTCAAGTGTGCAACCCACATAAATAAATCCATGTTTGGTGTTATAATAATAATAATAATAATAATAATAATAATAATAATAATAATAATAATAATAATAATAGGACCTGTTACAATTCTATGGGACTACACAATACACACTGACAGAATAATCAAAGCCAACCGCCCAGACATTGTTATTAAAGACCTCAAATAAAATAAGTGCCTCCTTATTGATATGGCAGTCCCTGCAGACTGCAATGTATCTTTGAAGATATTCGAAAAACTGTCAAAATACAAGGACCTTGAAATAGAAATCTCAAAAATGTGGCACATGGGAACATCAACAATCCCTGTTGTAGTTGGAGCCCCCGGACTGGTTGGAAAAGATTCCAGTAGGCTGATTGAAGAGATCCCTGGAAGTCCATGCCTCAAAGAGATACAAAAAATTGTTCTGACAAGTACAGCCCACACTTTACGAAGGGCTTTATCTATGTAATTATTATTATTTATTTTTTTTTTGTAGTGGAAAGTGTCATGATGCCATTTCTAACCTTAGGTCCCTGGGCGGGACTCGGAAACAAATGTGTAAACGCCAGATATCAAAGGAAATGAAAATAATAATAATAGGACACTTGGAGAAGATCGCGATTTAGGAAAAGAATAAGCAAGAAACAAACATAGTGTTTGACAATGTTCACAATATTAGCACAGTATGTATGAATTTTTCAAGTTATGTTTAAAAAGTTATATACAAGCCTGAAAATAAAAATTATAGGTCTTTGTACAAAGTCACTTGACTTGAGAAAAAAAAACGGTCGCACTGGTAATCAACGCGTCAAAACTAATGAAACGTTGCCAACATTAATGACAGGCAGCTGAAATGTGCGTAATATGTTTGGTAATCTTGCTCATCCGTAAGTTGATTAGTTACTAAGAGGAATTAATCAAACAGATTCGTCGAACATCTTTAAGTGCATATTCTGAAAAAAAAATATCCAGAATCCACCGATCACGCGATTCTTAAAATGTACGAGAATAGTTACGTATGAAAACTACTAAATTACCGCCTGGTGAGGAATCAACAGAATTACAAGAGAGTTTCATATATAAATGTGTAAGTTTGCTGATTTTATCAAAATATGTCACCAAATCGCTAACACTTAACTGGTGCTACGTGTACTTGGTTTAACCTAGGTACCTTCATGAGATCGACAGAAAATGAGCATAGCATGATAAAAATTGCCTTAAACTTGACGAAAATAATTTTTATTTATCTAACTGTTTATGCTATAATAAAGAGGAAAGATCAAAGTATTTTTTGATTATTTTTTTACTTTTTTTTATCATTTCGAGCACATCCAAAAGAGTCGTTTAAAATCATGTTTATTTTTTTCTAAAAAAAACCGATCGTCAGACATTTTTTTAAAATTTTATAAACAAAAATTTAATTTTTCCGTTTTAAATTCTGCCAAGAAATAGTTAAACTTTTTTTAAAATTTATTTTTACAAAATTTAAAATTTAAATGTTTATTTAACATATTTGGAAAGAAAACATTACTTACTTTACGCGCTGAAAAGTGTACTTTAAAAAAAAAAGACAGCGGGTCGGAACAATAGTGACACATTCGAGGTGTCGATTGATGCTGTCAATAAGTATTGACAGCTTACGCGACCTAATTTCATCGTACGGATGGACGAAAGTGAAATAATTTAGCTTCTTATTGCTAATAAGTACCAAAATATCTTTAACTCCTTATGTTCAATAACCTCCTAAGAATAACCTGCATTTACTTTACGTGTCAGGTGAAAAACTTGATAAATGATTGTAGCAAACAGCCAACTAAAAGAAGAAATAATAAGAAAAAAATTACCGCTGATAATAAGTACTATGATAATAATTTAACTATTTGAAACTGAAATAATAATAATAATAATAATAATAATAACAAAAACAAGAAGAAGATATAATAATTGTAGAGTGATTAGTCATGGTCAAATACCAAATAAGTAACAGAATTGTTCAACAAACAGAAATAACAAAGTTTGCAAGAACAAGAAAAAGAAAAGAACAGGGCAAAAAATAATATAAAACAAGCAAACAATATATGCAAGGGAAATAAACAGTAATAAGGCTAATCAACAGTAATATGGCAAAAAGTTCACAAACTAAAAATTGGGATTGACACACATAAGCAAGTTCGGATAAGCGAACGTAACGTTCTGACTTCAAGACAAGAAAGACTGGGACTGACTCAGATAAAACCGAGAACCGGCCTATTTTATTGGCTAGAAAAAAATCCCAGCATGCATTTGTGTGCATCTGTCTATGAAATGGGGAGGGGAAAGTGTTTTGCCATCATTCTCAATGAGGTTTAACCTACATCAACAATAATAATAATACCGAGGATCTACGAGAAAGAGGCCCAGCCGGTATTTGTTCCGAAGCCCAAGAACTAAGAAGGGTCGCACAGCAACCACGCAGCACCGATACACCCTGGAGAACAAGCATTTTCTACTACACCCAGACTAACATACACTTACACTCACATACACAAACATCACTATTATTACACAACTCTTACTTCTTTTTATTAGTATTTATAGTCAAATATTGTATAAAATGACCGACACAGATGATTCCGCAGAAGAGTCCTATTTCTCAGAAAAGCTGTTTTATTTTTTGATTGATAATGTTGTTGCCTGATTAACAGTTGGTTTTAATGATGTTAGTTGGTTGGCTGACAATTTTGAATTTTCACGAAAATATTCCACAATCTCTGAAAGTGACCTAGCAAAAAAAATAATCAAAATCTTTATCACCTAAATACCCTGCAGATCTTAACGGTGAACATTTGGCAGAAGAAATGCCGCATTTGCCAGCAGTAGATAAATCTAATTTTGGAAAATCAGAAAACTATAGAACTGTAAAATTTGTTAACTGACTACAAATGGTGTGAAATATTTCCAAATGTTTGTATTAGCTTAAGAATGTTGCTGACAATTCCAGCTACAGTAGCATCCAGCTGAAAGATCTTTCAGTAAACTCAAACTTATCAAAAACTATTTAAACCACTCGGACTATTGTCCCCATCTTTGTTGCCATATTTATCACAACATTTCGGCCGTTGTACGCTCCAACCTTCTTCAGGTGGTTGGAATGTAGAACTGAACCTTTTATTTCGCATGCTGAGATAGACTGTTCTAGTTCCACGTCTAATGGATGTCAGTTATCAGTTATCTCCCGTTAATTCCCCTCTTCAAGTTCTCCACCGCCTTAACCAGGTATTGAACTCACACTCTATGGTGTCCTGTCACTGGATCTAACCAACGACTTTATCCACTGTGCCATTGAGGTCTACTAGGTCGCTAACCAGATTTGTTGATCTGGCACGTCTGCAATCTGGCAATGGCAAGTTCATTACTCAAATGAATCTGGCATTGCCAGACAAATTGATTTTGATAGTGTTATCAGACAGTTTGCAAACAAAAAGCCAGAAAAGACATTTTAAGTAGTAGACTAGTTAAATGTTAAAATTTTTGTTTTTGTTTTTATTTTTAAGAAAAATCTTTTCTTTGAGAGAAATTATTATGAACGTTTTAAAAGCATTTCACTATGACACAGTCTAACAACCGGTTGGTGAATGTCACCGTAAATAACAATTTAGGTTGCTGGTTTAATTGTATATGTTGTTACATTATGTCCTAACTGATCATGGAAATAAAGCATTTAAGAACGTTTACATGTTGATTTACTGGACATTAAATCCTCAATTTTAAGAAACATTTTGCCTGCCTCAGGGCCCCCAAAGTGGTCTTGTACTACCTTGCAAAATTTCTCTTGGAGGCCCTGATAATACCAAAAACAACTATAGTTCTCTTAATGAATACCGCTCACCTATAGAGAAAATCTCATTCAATCCTTTATGTTCAATAACTTGTAAAGAAATGAATAAAAGACATACGGAAAACTTATCTTTGCCGACACGTTTCGTCCCCTGACCTGGAATTACGTCACTTTCAGTTACTTTTTCAGCTTCTTAATATTTCTACCCTGTGCCTTTTCAATAAGCATTTCCATGGTAATTGTTCTGATAAATGTTCCTCTGTGGTTTGCTAGACTTTATGTATTTAAGAGCAATACTAGGAGGCACGGTGGAAAGATGGGTAGCGGCTCGGATGGAAGAATCGGAGAGCCGAGTTCGAATACCAGTCGAATCCATTACGTTCACTTACGTGCTAATACCCTTGGGACAGGTATGAATCCACCATTTCTCTCCACCCCCCAACTATGAGTAAATAGCAAGACAGACTGGGTTGGTTGGCAACTGATTTACAGAAGAAAGAAATGGCAACTTTCTGTTAGGAAAAAAAATTCTGCCTCATCAGTCATGTATCGAAAGATAGATGATCGCTTAAGGGTGCATCACGCATGGCATATAACTGACTGACTAGATTGGTGGTAGGATCTCATTATTTTATAGTTCATATGGCTAGATGTAACTGTAAGTTCTATGCTAACAGTTTCTTTGCTATGGTACCCAGTTTCTTTTATGAATTTAAGCGCAGTAATGGATAGCGGCTCGGATTGAGGAATTGGAGAGCCGAGTTCGAAGTCCAGTCGAATCCATTACATTCATTTCCGTGTTAATACCCTTGGGAAAGGTATGAATCCTCTTCTTCTCCTCGCCCCCAGCTATGGGTAAATAGCAGGACAGACCGGGTTCTATATCTTCTACCGCAGAAAGATATGGCAACCTATTGCGGGAAAAAAACTGCCTCGTCAGTCATGTATCGAAAGATACCTGATCGTCTAAGCATGTATCAAGCGTGACACATAGCTGACTGACTAGATAGGTGCGGCAAGATTACGTCCTTATGCAGCTGAAATGGCTAGATATAACCGTAAGTTATGTGCTATTAGTTTCTGCCTCATTTCTGTCTTATTTTGGCTTCGATTTCATATTTATGTGAAAGGCTTGCTAAAGGAGTTAATTAAAACATGGACTGCGATTAATTTCAGGCACACTTGTCTGATACAATTCTCCGTTCTGGCAGAAATTCCGAGGAAATTCATATTGCTCCGAAGTACAAAATTTTCTTAATGACTGCTCACATGCTGAGAAAAACACTTCAATTTAATATAATTGACATCTTTCTAAGAAATGCCTTCATTTAATTCAGGTCTTAGATGTCAGACTGTTTCGACAAACAATGAGAATGGACATCATCAATGAATGGTTTCATCAGAATGGTTGATCTCTATCAACATCGACTAATGACCAAGGACGGGGGGGGGGAGAAAGAGTGAAATGAATTCAGGAGTGTCGTTAAGATTTCAAGCAAGAATATTTCTATGCTGGAAACGTATCTTCAAAATAAAGTGTTCCCAAAGAAGGGACGATTCAGTACAATATGGTTAACAACTTTCTTTTTTTTTTAAGTCTTTTTTAAAAATTCCTTTCATCCCAAAGCAAAGTAAAAAAAAATACAAGAAACCATAAGACGCATGGAGTTACTGAGCGCGAAAGAATATAAGAAAAAAACAAAAACATTATTAAGCAGGGAGAACAATAAAAGGAAACATTATTAACAAGAGAACAATAGAAGAACAGGAATTATGAAGGCAGAAGATAATGATTAACATGGCATTCAAATTTTTGAAAGTGAAAATTGTCTTGAAAGCAAGAAGCCAGAAGAGAGTTCCACGAGCGAGAAAAGAAACTGCTAGCACAGAAATTACCTTTGTATATAGTCATTTAAACTGTATAAGGGTATGACCTTGCTGCCAATGTTGTACTGCGTTTAAATTCTTAAATATGTCTCGCTACCATGTCCAAAAATAATCACCACGAAAGTATTTATAGAAAAAGGCAAAGGGAAGCAACTTTAAGACGGTGTGAAATTGACTAAAGCCCAGATGCATATTTTATTCGGATTTTATCAAGAATCTCTAAATGTATAGCAGAAGTACCAGACCAGATGTGGGAGCAATGTTCAAAGCAGAGATAAATGGTAGATCAGATTCATGCGAGTAAAATTGTCTCGCATGACTCAGTGAATCAAATTTTCTACCAACGGACCTTGCAATTGATTCACTATAATATTTCCACTTCTTGTCAGTGGGAAACTTTAGCCCTATAAGGCGTACCGAGTCATACGCCTGGAGGTTAATCCCAGCCACGTGGATGGAAGTCAGAAACGGTTAAATGAATGGGATTAAACTGTAAATCAAGGAGAAATACTACTACTACTACTACTACTACTACTACTACTACTACTACTACTACTACTACTACTAATAATAATAATAATAATAAGTAAAAGACAACGTAATAGATTACATTAATAAAAATAACAAAATCGATAATAATAAAAAAGTACAAAATGTGTTAATGTTGCTGATCATATATTTAGGAAATGTCTTTCAATAATTTTCTAAGAAAACAAATTAATTAAGTCTCAAGTAAAAGACTTGCTAAATGATAGTAACAAACAGGTAATTTAAATATTAATAATAATAATAATAATAATAATTGAATAAATATACTAAACTGTTTAATTTCTTTTACTTTTAATAGATTTCAAGATGAGCATGTTCACCATCATGTTACAATTCAGTTGTGTTTTATTCATTGTGTCGCATTGATTACAAGTACATCCGTTTTCTCAATACAAGCCAATTTAGACTCTTTTTGCAAATTGGTTGTATTTATATATCTGTATGCAGTTTAAATATGATAGACCTACTGTCAAAATAATGTTGAACATCGTTAAACACTGTTTTATTTTCTTACGTGATGAGTGTTTAAAATGTCATTAAGTGTTTTAATAATAATAATAATAATAATAATAATAATAATAATCTATATTTCACCACTTCACCACTATATTAAAATCATATGCGCATAGTTTGTCTATTCGGTACTAGATCTGAATTCCTGTACACTCATACGCCGAAAACGTATATACGTATATATATATATATATATATATATATATATATATATATATATATATATATATATATATATATATATATATATATATAGATACCGGTTGTAAATAAAAAATTGTAAAATCAGGTTACAACATAATTGTCTATCCCACAAAATGGTTACCATCTAAAAAAAAAACACTAAACTAATTGCGTGTCTTGATTCCAGGTTTTCAGATAAAATATTTAGCCATCTTGATACCATTTCTCGTAAGAATCCCTGAAAAACCATTTGAGTTATTCAACTAAAAAGAGAATAGGTTAAAATCGTTTTGTGTCAGCCCCCACTGTCTTCCCAATTGAACAATGGTGAGAGGAAAAAGATCATTCAGGCTTTCAGTAATGGTACATTCATACTCTGACTTCCATCTTCAAAGTCCATTCAAGAACCATCAAGAGAACTGTGACTAAGTTTAAAAAAGAGGGAACAGCAGAAAGGAAAACTGGATCAGGAGGTCACAACAGAAAGAGGGATCATCATTTTAATTTAAAGCTAAAGAGATCAATTAGAAAAGATCCAACTCAATCCATAAGATGTTTGACATGTGAGCTCTACTATGACAGTCCAAAGAGCAGTGCAAAAAGACATGAAAATGAAATCGTTAGAGCCACGTTGTTACTTCAGGACAGAAAGATAGAAGGTAAGAAAGAGCGAAGATCATCTTGAATAAGTTGGAAAATGATCCTGAAAAATTATACATATATATATTTAAACTTTATTTCAATCCTTCATGAGCTTCCAATCTTTAGTTATAATTAATTAATGATGAACATGTCATTTTCGTTTATGATCGATTTCATCACGATTCTTATGTTAAGCTTGGAGTGTAATTACACTTTGTTATTACACAAAGTAGAGTTCAATAGTCTCATAAAAACTTCGGAGAATTATAGTAAGATATCGTTAATGATTTCTAAGATACAACGGTTCCAAGCTTAGTCTAACATTTGGACAATTTTGCTGTTACACCCGGCAAATATATATATATATATATATATATATATATATATATATATATATATATATATATATATATATATATAAACTAGTTGTCTGACGATTGCACTAGCATGAAAGAGACTGTCGCCTCTAAGTGTTGACTTCTATGTTCACTTTTATATTTACACACGCTCTATCTCTGATATTGAGCACTTTATCCCATAAATATAGCACACTTTAAGACTATATTTCTTCATATATATATATATATATATATATATATATATATATATATGAACTCTGGTAGAATATATACATATATATAAATATATATTATATATATATATATATATATATATATATGTGTGTGTGTGTGTGTGTGTGTGTGTGTGTGCGTGCGTGCGTGTGTATGTATATGTATATATATTCTGCCAGATTTGATAATTTTGTTTTGAAGGAAGAAAAACAGAGGGCGGAAATTGCGACACTGAAATACGAACGCACAATCAGACAGCGAATGATGCCTTAAAAAAGCTAAGCAAAAAACTAGGAAACAGTAA
The DNA here is from genome assembly GCA_964036315.1 of Acanthosepion esculentum. NCBI lineage: Eukaryota > Metazoa > Mollusca > Cephalopoda > Sepiida > Sepiidae > Acanthosepion > Acanthosepion esculentum. Next base: position 39,020,331 of record OZ038489.1, read on the forward strand.
AATATCATTAGAAACAAATAAAAGACTGCTGTTATGTAATCCTAGTTTACAGCAACGAATGCTGAAGAGGAAGGGAAAACTGGCAGCAATAGAAATGAGGCTCTACAGAAGGATACTGAGAAATGAGGTTCTGCAGAAGGATACAGGAGAATTCGATAGACGGAAAGTGTGAACAACGACGAAGTTTTAGGCAAAATGGAACCAAAACGTTGTCTATACATAGAATCGGAAAAAAGGCAGCTCAGGTTTCTTAGACACATAACGAGGATGGAGGACTTGGAGAATGTGACACTCACAGGAGAGATCGATGGAAAATAAGGCACAGTGGAAGTCAGGCAGCCACCTATCTGACGGGTGAATGACTGGCGGAACAGAAAGAATCTTGGTAAAGGGACAAGCGTTGGGATTGGCGGTTGTGGAGAACCATAGAGGAATACGGCAGACAGCAGACGAAGATTTTCGGAGTGCAAGCTGTTAAAATCGAGGACATAAATTTCGCCTTCTTTCTAGAAAAAAAAATCGATGCGAAAATCTTGCCTCTGTGGATTTGGCAAATTTGAAAACGAAAGTTTTGCAACTAAAACGTCATAAAAAAGGGGAAAATATAGCCTTGTTAAAAAAAAATATTGGCTGTCATCCAAAATCTTCAGAACTCTTTCATATATATATATATATATATATATATATATATATGTGTGTGTGTGTGTGTGTGTGTGTGTGTGTGTGTGTGTGTGTGTGTAAGGTTTGAACAAAGACATCCCCCCGGGAAATGGCCCGATCTTGATATATTTATTTCAGTCTTTGTGGTATATTTCCGGTTTCCATTGTTATCGTTCCAATAATTTTCATTATCGAATTCTTCGAAATAATCGTTGATATTTAAGTGTTTGTCTTATTAAAGAGTACTGTCACAGATTTGGAGACAGAATTCAGCTCTTTTCAAATCTAACAGTCCGAGTTCCTCGTATTTGCCAAGATGGCAATCATCATTATTAGCGATGACGGAACACATAGCTGGGGTGGGTCGGATACATACCTTTCCCAGGGGTATTTACGCTTAAGTGAATATAACGAACCCAACTAGAATTGGAACTCGGTTCTCCGATTAACAATTCCGAGCCATTATCCATTACACCACCCGCACAGCCAAGCTTACAGCACCCGATATTCCTCAGCGGTTACCCATCTAAGTACTGACCAGGCTTGACGTTTCTTAACGTCGTTGATCGTATGGGAACCGATGTTTCAACGTGATGCGGCCATAAGCCATAAAGACTCTTTCGAGAAAATTTAAAACAAATTTTTGCTGAGAGATTCAGAAAATCTGACAAACTGTCCTTCTTCTTCTTCTTCTTCTTCTTCTTCTTCTTCTTTTTATTATTATTATTATTATTATTATTATTATTTTCCTCTTCTTCCTTCTTCCTTCAGGACGAGGGCGATGATGGCTCTCTACAACTTTCCCATTCTTGTATAGCTCTTAGTAAAGTTTGTCTTTTTGCTCTCTCTCTCTTTCTCTCCTGATCCCTGTCCTGCCAACTATTTATAGGCAGCTTTTTCTCCATCCATTTTCCCTCAATATTTCCTCTGAGTGTCACATTTTCTAAACCGTCTTTCTTCTTTACCCTATAAATTTCAATTCATCTCGAGGCTAATCTTCCCTTTTGTTTCCATTGTCTCTAGAAATTTGATATTGCTTACATGTTCAGTCCATCGTATTGTCAGAATCCTTCTGTAGAAAAAACATTTTTGTTGCCTCAGTCTCTTCATCTGTGAGAAAATTGTCCAGCATTCATTAACATATAGAAGGACTGATATCACGTAAAAGTTCAATATTATTTTCTTTGTTTCTAGCGAAAATATTCTGTTTCTTGATACACTGCTGCCTAAATTAAATATTAGATAATACATAGTAGTCTTCTTTTTTGTACTAAGGACCTTCATCGTGAGAACAACATTTCTGTCACTTCATCTCTCTTCTGTGAAGCATCCTGCAGACTTGTATGTTATATCGAAAAAAAATTGCAACTTAACCGATACTTTAATTACTTCAGATCAGAAGAATTTTGTGGGGAGAGGTATGGATGGACATTTTCTTCCTCCGGCTATGTGTTAAATATTAGGAGTGGGGACTAGACTCTCTGGAGAAACGTATAGAAGGACAATAGTGAACCCCAAACCGTGTGTAACCCTAGTAGAGGAAATATTTCAACTGTAACTGAGGTCCGATCAGTATATACGTCAACTATGCTGGTCGGACCAAAGTTACCACAATTAAGGCTCTGCGGGTGTTGTATATCATATCGTTAAAAGAAAAAAATTGAAATAAACAAACCAGAAAGACAAAAGAACACTGTTTCTTTTTCTATCAAATGGCACAGACCTTTAACAGACTCTCAAGATGTTTCTTGATGACTGCTTTATTTGCTTCTTTTAAGCAGCTTTTTTCCTGAGTACACTCGTAACCTTGTAAAAGTGAAACCTTTTATATCCTGCTCGAACGTCTACGTAATTACATAGACTTCTATGTTCTACCGAAAAAAAAAAAAAATTACAACCCACTCGATACTTTAATTACTTCAGATCAGAGAAGAAATTTTAAGTAATGGAAGCAGCCGACCATTGTCACTTTCTTGGCTGCAGTTGAAAAACAAGGATTCGGCTGAGTAAAAAGAAAAAGAAGAAACATTTGAGGAAAAATACAAAAAGAAAAAGAAGAAAGAAATTAAATATAGCCGCAGCAAATTTAATTATGAGACGAGATCGTCTGCTTTTTAGGGCTTCAAATCATAGTAATTCATTATTTAAACTGGTTTTTAAAGCGGATTTTGCAAGTAAATGGATGGATTGAATAGACTGCTCTTTGAAATGGACGGAAAAAAAAAGATCACTTCTTAGAATCGGACAGAGACAGTTTGAAAATTTGGGGGCACAAAGAGGGCTTAGAGATTTTGATACTCACGTGACATGTTCGAGGCAAAAACGTCAAAGGGAAACATCAGGTAATCTACCTAATGTGCATGTTTAAATGGATTGCAGAACAAGGGATGGGAGGCTTAGTAAAGCAATAGACATTGCTAAGGACGATAAATTATACGGAGTTGTGGAAATCCATGATCACATAAGTCGTAAAGGCACACGTTACATAAAAATAACACATTGGTCAAATCAAAATCCAACTGATACCTGAAAGTTTATTTAACATTTTTTTAAAGTTAATTTAATATTCTGTATAACATTTCTATCCATAAAATGAAATGTACTAATTTTTAATGCGTAATCTGTATATTTCTTTGTAAGGATGTGGAAAAAGGTACAATAATCTTTTAAATATGTGATGTAATGAATATGCATACACCTGAGTTCCCCCTCACAGTAATATGATTGGCTGGTGTCAGCTATGAATATATGCTGATGTGGAGGTATACAGACGACGCCCATTGGACTATGCCATTGGCTATCCTATTGGTCTACGCCTATTGCCTACACCTATTGACTACGACTACGACAAGTACCAGTCGATTACGGCTACCTGCTAGATTATACTACTCGGTTACAGTAGCCAAAACCACTTAGCTACTATGAACAAATATATCTCTTTCCGGGACATATCAATATGGAATTACAAAAGTACGCAAGTGTAGGCTTTAAGAAAGCTTTATTCAACTTTGCATAAAAACTTCCCTGTTGGTCATATGCAACAACTCGCCTTTAACCTTTAAACAACAGGAAAATAGTCCCAGTAAACAGAAATTGCTCTCTCAAAGAGGAGAGTAACAAAACAAGGGGAGACTACTCTTGATTATTCATAACATAATACACTAGAACTTTTGCAACTCGTTAACGCGGGTTGAAATCCTCACAGTATTTAGTATTGTTGAAGTTATTGCTAACATTTTGTTGGTGAGATTTACAAACTCTACTCTACCTACTGTGTTTATATTTAAAGTGATGCATTATATTTTACCAGAATTATATATATACATATATATATATATATATATATATATATATATATATATATATATATAAACTTTAAAAAAATATACAAAGAAAAAACAATATTGCATTTTTATTAAATAAACATTTCTTATTTTAATCATTAAATTATTTTTGAAATAGTGGAAGTATTTTCGTTGTTAAATAATAAGCTTTTTAATTTTTCCCCCAAAAATTAATGAAAATTTATTGTAAAAGCTATGCACCCGAGTAAAACTAATTGTATTTTGTACCCGCTTACCTGTTTGCCCTTCTCAAAATTTGGTTTCGATCGGTCAATCTATGGCTATTTTAGAGTGTGTGACGGACCAACTAACGGGTGTCGCAAAATTTTATATATAGATTTCTGATGCCGGAATGTAACCTTTACTTCACGTTTTGTTTTTAAATTGAAAATCTCGACAAAGCAGTCTGTTTAACCGAAGAATGCGTAATTTTACTTGATTTAAAGTAGATACCTCCACTTTTTCGCGGGAAAACAGCATAGCATAATGAAAAAGGCCACAAACTCAATAAAAACAAAGTTTCATCATCAAAATGTTTATGTAATTAAGATGAAAGACCAAAGTATTTTTTTTTTGAAATTTTCGAACCCTTTCTAAAACTTTGAAATTTTGATTCAAAACCCTTGTTTTGTTTAAATCATCGGACTCGGGTAATAATTACAAAATACTTTTTTGTCGCTTTTTTTTCCGGAAAAAACATTCATTTGGAAATTCTTGAAAAATCAAATAATTGTCGGATTTTAATGAAACTTTCAGCACTTATTCACAAATGAATGAAATTATTTTTGAAATTTTTTGTTTTAGAAAATTTTTTCGGTTCTATATAACCCGTAAAGAGTTGATAATCCGTAAAAAAACAAATCAATCAAATTTACCATCCATGCATCTTGTGAGTGTTGAGTTCTCCAAACCATCTTTCCTCATTATGCGTCACAGAAATTTCAACTATATCTGATTCTAAATATGAGGGCCCTTTTTATTCTCATTTGCATAAAAAAACTACCCCGTTGCCCACAAGCAAAAATTCGCCTTTAGCCTTTAAACAACAGGAAAAGATTACACAGCCATGCTATTTTTTTACTAATACAGATAAAATACATATTTACTGGTGTAAATATGATGAGATTAAGTTTTAAGATTCATTTATAAGTTGCATCTCTCCAGGACATGGGCGGTCATGGTTCTTCACTATTTCCTATCCCTTAATTCAGGAAGCAATGTTTGATTCTTTACTATCCCTCCTACTCACTTATAAATCTATCATTAATCCGAACATTGCATATTGTTGTCTTATCTGGTCTTGAACCCCTATGATTCTCAACAAATTCCACAGAAGGGTCTGTATGGTTATAGGTCATGAGCTGGCATCTCGGTTTCAGTCACATATCCGAGTCTTTTCTCTAACTATTTTCATGGCAGTTGTTCTAAGGAGATCCCCTCCTTGGTATCACGATCTCATGAATTGAAGTGTACTACTAGACTGGCAACTAGGTCTCATCGTTTTGCTGTTGAAATAACTAAATGTGGCCGCAAGTTTCTTTTCTAGCACTTTTCGCCTGTGGAATTCTCTTCAAGTTTCTTGCTTCCGATCTGGGGAAATTTAATGTAACGTCAATCATCATGTTATGTCTTCCTGAATACAACTCTTTTACGGTCCTTTCTTCTTGTGAAAGACTACTCATTCTCTTTCATTCTCAGTAACCCCTGGCATTATCGCCTTGCTTGCTTGACTAAAAAAATATTGCTAAAGATCTTTTTCTCTATTTTTAAATTCGAAATGGCGAGTAATGGGGATAATTAGCTTCAGTATTTCTATTGATCATGTTTGTAAATATTTCTTTTATTGTATAAATTTCTCTTCGGCTTTCAGGTTCTTCTTTCTTGTTTTGTGTGAGGAAATAGAGATAAAGCTTATTTTATTGTTTTTGCTTCTTCTCCTCCCTTTAAATTTACACAAACAAAACCATTGTTTGTTATGATTTTTCTCTTTTCATTACATTGTAATTGGGAACTGCTAGAAACGTTAATGGCACCACAGGAAACGCTTTAAATCTTTTTTTTTAAAAATTGAACTGTTCAAATGTATTTCCTGTCGTCTGTTTCTTTCAATTTAATTTTGTTGCAAATAAATAAAAATAAATTTATTCTTCATCGATTTTAGTTCTTCCGAGTTTAATATAAATTGCCTTCTTGCTTTCATCATGCATAGAACTTTTAGTTTCGTCAATCTTAGTAGAATTTGAGTAAGCATCCAAATTTGCATTTCAAAAGCTCAATCAATGATCATGAGATAAGTTTTCAGTTATATGGAGGTAGTAGAGGTCATCCAATCGAATAACGAGACACAGTTCCTCCTCGATCGTATTTCATTAGCTGATGAAAAAGGAGCGTCCTCAATATGACGATAAACTACATCCGGCAGCAAAGCTACTGATCAAGAGTTTTTGCTGTTGTTTCAAGGTCAACCCTGGGGTGATAGCACCTGTTAGGGTCCCAGATATGGGGAAATAATTAACTCCCAAACTGTGGTCAAATAACTATGAAAGTATAAAAATACATTTTCTTAGTAACAAAATTGCCAATAGATTTTTTTTGTAAAAGAAATTACTAATGCTCTCAAGAAAATAAAATTTCGGTATTAAATGACCCATGGGGAGTTGGTATGCCGCTAAAACACAATAACAATAGTAATGAAAAAGGAATAAATTGGGCAGCACCTTTTACTTACTATACCTTTCACTTAATGTGTATGTAGTCTAGTGGTTAGAAAGTTACTGTTCAGACCATGAGACCCGAGTTCAAGTCTTACTGCAGTCTGTTTGATAAGAAAGCGATTTCTTGATAATATAGTCCGTGGGAAACGATCCCTGAAAACCGTACCATGAGTGAAATCGGTTAAAAAAACAAAAAAACCTCTCTCTATATTTCTCGGATGAGGTATCGTAAATATTTACACTATTTACATTCTTCGAACTGTTCAGAAATCGCCGATAATTGTGATAGCATGAAGTCACAAGTCATCGTGACCGAGATTTTGAGCGTAGTATCCTTGATTCAACTGATGACCGCGCCAGATAATGCGCTCTCTCCTAGAAAAAAAATAACTGAATTCAGCTCAGCATATTTGATGTATAAACCCTTGTTTGACTCTGTGGGCATTGAACAAACGGCTATGTGCCTGTGCACTCGTCTGCAGAAGGGATTCGCTATCCAACCTAGTAAACAGGTGTACCCGGAAACGATCAATTATATGATTAAAATTCATAGACACTTTAAAACCTGACTTGTACCTGATCTAAGCGGAAGGACTATCAATAAAGAAACAATTTTTTTTTTTGCGGAGTTAGCATTTCACCCCAAGCAAGGCGGGAGTGCCACTAGCACGCAACGGGATACAGAGAGTGGGAGCAAGGGTATAGAGACGTATTTGAGGAAAGGATATAGAGAAGGACGGGGAATTAGATCAAGGCATCAGATGTCGATTGACATTACATTTGAATAATTAAAGATTATACCTATCAGGGAAGCAAGTAAGAGGAAGGGAGTTCCACAGACGGGAAGTGCGACACAAGAAGATGTTGGAGTGGAAGAGACGGCTTCATTTAACCGTTCTCGACAGTGAAAGGGTGGGACTGAGATGCCAACCTAGTAACACGCTTAAATTCATGCAGTTTGGAAGCTAGTGAATGTCGATTGTTGGAGCAGTTACCATGAAAGTACTTGTAGAAGAGACAGAAGGATAAGACGGCACGTCTGTGAGGAAGTGACTGTAGACAGCGGGGCTCCAGATCATATATGGCAGCAGTATTCCATGCAAGGGCGAATGGTTGATTTATAGATTTGAAGGATGGTCTCAGGCGAAAAGAATTTTCTGGCGCGACACAGAGCACCAACTCTCCTTGTGGTAGATGAAGCTATTGATTCAATGTAGTTGTTCCATCTAAGGTCAGCGGACAGCGAGAGACCAAGAAGCGCTCTCGTGGAGTTGAGCATCAGTCATTCTAATGGGAGGCAGGGAAGGTTTTCTAGGTGGGTAAATGAGAACAGTTTTGTTTTTGAGGCATTACTTTGAATATACGCTCTTTAGCGCTAGGGGACGTCGTCAGTGATGTTCTGAATTGGGTCAGTTTCGGGTTTTTCAATAATCATACTCCCCACACCAAATCGACCCCATCTAAATTAACAGCATGCAGGCACTGACTTATATTAGGTAAACTCTACCCCTCTGTCACGCATTTGATTGGAAGTTGACCAACAGCTAATCGCAATGGCAATTTAAGTTGTTTAAGGGGGATTTTTTACTTTTTCTTTTTTTATGTGGATACTCGTCGGATACTCTGAAGGTAATTATGTGTTTTCCGGGGTTTTTTTTTATTTACTTTATTTTTATTTTTAATTAAAGTTTACTAGCCATTTCCTGCCCCAGTCAACCACAGATTGGAGGTCCTTTCTGAGACCAACGGCCAGTTTAGTTTTGTCAGCGATACCAGATTTGCTATTGAGACAGGATTAAATAGTAGTGTTGTCTGCGTTGATACCTACTTGGGAACTGATGACATCAGAAAGATCGTTAATGAAGAGCAGATGATTCAAAATATATGTAAAAAAAATTCCGATTTATTATTTACATTCGGAACACTGGCCTCTTCTCTGTTCTTTTTATCACACCGTTTCAGCTGTTATACTCTCCGACCGTCTTAAGGTGTCTGTCGATATGAGAGATTCGAAGCAACAGAAACGGGTTTCTACAGAAGGATGTTGAGAAGGTGTGAACATGTGAGCAACCACGAAGATTAAGGGAAAAGAGGCAGTTGAAGTTTCTTGGATACATAATGAAGAAGAAGGACTTGGAGAATTTGACACTCACATGACATATCGATGCAAAAATAAGACACACGGGAAGGCAGCGGGCCACCTATCTGATGAGATTGAGGGAATGAATGGATTGGAGGTTGTGGAGAGCGATGCTCAAACACTTCCTCAAGGGACACGTCATAGAGAAGACTATTTTCGAAATGCAAGCTTTTTCTTGTCTTCCCTGAGTGCCATGTCCCTTCCGAACATGTACGGTCATGGCTCTCCACGACTTCCTATCTTAATTAGGAAAGAGGGATTTGAAGATTCGATACGCACAGGACAAATTGAAGGCAAGAGTGATAAAGGAAAACGACGCATAACCTACCAAGCAAGTTTTAGAGAAAATGGAAACAAAATGTACACTTATACTTAACATCAAGAAGAGACATTTGTCATTTCTAGGGCAGATAATGAGGAAAGAGGGCTTGGAAATTTTGATACTCACAGGACAGATTGAAGGGATAGAGGAAAACAACGCATAACCTACCTAGCAAGTTTTAGAGAAAATGAAAACAAAAAGGACACTTATACTTAACATTAGGAAGAAACAGTTGACATTTCTAGGGCACATAATTAAGAAAGAGGGCTTGGAAAATTTGATACTCACAGGACAGACTGAAGGCAAAGAGGGATAGAGGAAAACAACGCATAACCTACCTAGCAAGTTTTAGTGAAAATGGAGACAAAAGGGACACTTAAACTTAACATAAGGAAGAGAAAATTGAAATTTCTAGGACATATAATGAGGAAAAAGGGCTTGGAAAATTTGATACTCACAGGTTAGATTGAAGGCAAGAGAGATAAAATAAATGCAACGCATAACCTTCCTAACGAGCTTCAGTAAATGGAGGAAAGAACAGAATTTAGGAAAGATAAAAAAGTAAGATTTTTTAAGAGCGATAATGGATAGGAAATTGTGGAGAGCCATGATCGCCAACCTACTGAAAGGGCACGGCATATAGCAGAAGAAGAAGAAGAAGAAGAAGAAGAAGAAGAAGAAGAAGAAGAAGAAGAAGAAGAAGAAACATCTGCGCCATGTTTCGCTACTCGAAAGGTTATTGTCTGTACTTTCGTATTGCTTAAAGGTTTTAGACCACGCGTTTTTTACCTTTATATTTTTCGCTAGACTGTAAAATAGTAAAACATGACATATTCTGATTTCTGTTCTGAAAAAAGAATATTTTAAGATTTTGAATTCAGATACATTCTGAAAGTCAAATAGAATGAAAAAAAAGCAACATGATTATTGCACTTTGCAGATGTTATGGAGAACTCACGATATTTACAATTGTTCACTGCAAATTCGAAAGTTACCTTCAAAATAAGTGTTTATAAAATAATAAAATATATTTTCTGTAATCAATGCAGTAATTCTTATCGAAATTTCTGTAGTGTAATTATTGAAATATGACGTAACTCGAAGCCGACATCGATAACTATTGAACTTTTGCTTTTATATTTGATTCAATGATTATTGCACTATTCAAGTACCAAGAATGTTATTGGCAGAAATTCTGTTCACCTTGATATACGTTAAAAATGGCGGCCCATCTCCAGTCACATTCTCAGGGCCATAAGTTTGCCTCTCTATGTCTTTTCTATAAATACTTTTATGGTAATTGTTCGGTTGATCTCTTCGCTATGGTACCTAGAGTTTTTTTTATTTAAGTGTAGCTGTAAATTCTATTCTACTAGTTCCTTCTCTTGTACTCCTCGCTTGTGGAACTCTCTTCCGGCTTTAATCTGCAAAAGTTTAAATGCAGTGTCAAACACTCTCTACTGCTTGCAACTATTGTCCAACATTTGGATATTTTTTACTAAGCTGTTCGTTGATCTAAACCATCTTCGGAGTGGTTATGCGGATGTTTAAACAAAGATATTCACCATCAAAGATTACATTCTGTTATGCTGGCTCATATGAAACGAAATCTTAGATCAAGGAACAGCTTAATAAAAAATGTCCAAATGTTGGCCATGATTCGTCTTTATTTTCACCCGAAATTAAAGCAAATATACGGAGTTTAGAATGGCTCATGATCAAACATGATAGACATTCATTGCCTGTTATATTTAACAAAATATCTTTAAATAATGATCTGCTGCCCCAATGCATATATATATATATATATATATATATATATATATATATATATATATATATATATATATATATATATATATATATATATATATATATATACACACACACACACATATATATATATATATATTAATGCCCACTTTGTCATTGAAGTTTCTGTTTATTTTATATTTCAAATTTTTATCTCATCTTAAGGTTTAGTTTATAACTAATATGTATATATATATATATATATATATATATATATATATATATATATATATATATATATGGTGAGGGGAAACAAATATTCGTACACAAAGTTTTAATCTATTGTATTTCCATTTAATGGGTGAAAAAAGTATTCATACAATACAAAAAAGTATACATAATCTTCATTTAATACTTTGTAGAATAGTCACTATTCACTCCTACATCAACCAACCTCTTTTTGTAGTTCTGAATTAATGATTTGCAAATTTTAGTTGGTATTTTGTTCCATTCTTCTTGTCATATGGTCTTCAGATTCGGAATGTTTGTTGGAGTTCTCGATTGGATTTCATTCTTCAAATAATGCCACAGATTCTCGATTGGGTTTAAATCTGAAGAGTGACTTGGCCATTTCAGGATATTTACATTATTTTCAGCAAGCCATTTCTTCGTAGATTTTGAAGTGTGCATAGGATCATTATTTTGTTGGAATGTCCAATCAGGAGGAAGTTCAAGATTTTCATTCGAAATCATTAATTTTGCTTACAAAATATTTTGATATGCTGCGGCATTCATTGTAACATCTGTTATTGATTTGTTGCCAGTACCTTTTGCTGAAAAACATCCCTAAACCATGATGCTGCCACCACCAAATTTCACTGTTGGAACTGTGTTCTTTTGTTTCAAGGCATCGCCGTCTTTTCTCCATACATGATTTCTAGAATTACGTCCAAACAACTCAATTTTGGTTTCGTCTGTCCATAATACTCTTTCCCAATACGATTTTCCCTTATCCTTATATTCACGAACGAATTTCAATCTAGTATCTCTGTGTTTTTTCAATAGCAATGGAGTTTTCCGAGGTGAGCGTGACTTTAGATTGTTCCTATGAATTTCATTGCTTATTGTCTGTTTAGTGACACAGATTCTTGATGAAAGCAAATCATCCTGCAACTCGTGAGTAACTATTGGATTTTGATGCATTAATTTTCTCGAAGATCTTCCGTGGTGCACCTTTTCTTCTTTGGTTTTCAACAGTCTTGAGTTTTTATAACTTTCAATGAATGATCTAATGGCAGTAAATGGAATATTCAGGTTGTCTGATTTTCCTGAACCTTTTACCTACTTTCTAGAGCTTAACGCTCAGTTCTTTCTGCAAATTCGTCAATTCTTTACCTCTTGCCATGATGAAAACCTTCTTGCACGAATATCAATTACAGAATGTTCCGTTTGTATATTTTAGACTAAAAATAACTACTGATAACATTATTGAAACATTCTAGAATATTCCACTTGAATAATCAAGAGTATTAAAGCAATTTAAAAATATTAAAATCTTAAATTTGCATTGTACGAATACTTTTTTCAACCATTAAAATGAATAAATGGGATTTATTTCTATCAAATCAATTTTTTCTGTTTTCTATGCATATTTACTTATTATGCATCTGTGGACAGATAATTATATGAAAAGTATATTTATTTATTAGTTGGAAACAATAAATCAAAAATGTATGTGTGTACGAATTTTTTGTCACAGCAATTTAGAATTGAAATTAAAATCCAATGGAGAACTCCAACAAACATCTCAGATCTGAAGACCGCATGCGAAGAAGAGCAAAATAACAACAAAAATTTGCAGATCATTGAGAACTACAAGAAGATATTGGTTGCTGTAGAAGTGAATACTGGCTATTCTACAAAGTATTAAATGAATATTACGTATTATTTTTGTAGTGTAAAAATACTTTTTTTTGCCCACTAAAATGGATAAATTTGATTTATTTCTATTAAATCATATATTTATTCTGTTTTATACGGATATTTAGTTTTTATGCATCTGCGTACAGATAATTATATGAGAAGTATTTTTATTTATTAGTTGGAAACAATAAATTTAAAATGTGTATGTGTAATAATATTTGTTTCACTCCACTTTATATATATATATATATATATATATATATATATATATATATATATGACGAAATATAATCTTACGGTGTGGTATATTTTTAGGATAAAGTGCTCAATATCAGAGAGAGAGAGAGAGAGAGCGTATGTAAATATAAATATAAAAGTGAACATTGAAGTCAACACTGAGAGTCGACAGGCTGTTTTTAGCTTTATATATATATATATATATGTGTGTGTGTGTGTGTGTGTGTAATTTGGCAGCAACTTCTCTTTTAAACATCTTGTGTTGAATGTTAAAGACAACATAGTCCTGCATATTCTCTTTTGAATTTTCTCATATTTTCTAGTGAGACTTTTTATTTGAAAATTATAAATATATATATGACTTGGAATTTTGTCTTTGATTTGTTTCGAATTTTCAGCAGAAAATTTAAATATCAATATGTATTGTCCGATGTCTGTAATTTCGGCTTTCATAACACTTTATCAAAGACATACACGTATTTATTTTTTGGGGGTGGAGGTCGCGTGTGTGCATAGGTGTGGGGGATGTCGGACAAACGTTTATAGGCGATGTAGCTGACGTAATATATAATTGCATATATAGGCGAAAGTGCAGTGTGCTGATCATAAAAGATTTCTTATCGATTTAAGGTTCGCCATGATGGGATGGATCCATCTTCTGAAATACAGCGATAACAATGATATCGGAATAACTGGTAAGATAATGGCGATGTTTTATGTCGAGGTTTCAGAAAATTCCGTACACTAAGGCTATTATTTTTATTACGAGTTTATTCTATTTACACACAAGCACGCACACACATACACTCGTACACACACATATATATATATATAAACATACATATACATTCAAGCATATATATATATATAAATATATATATATATTAATTGAATAATATAGACATATCTTTAATCAGGTTCTTGATGTTAAGATGAAATTCATCAAAAAAGGTTTGGTAGTTTTTTTTGTTTTGTTTTTTAACCAAAGTACTTTCGACCTTTTCTAACCTCAGATTCAGGGATAAATTGCAAAAGTACTTGGCTTTAAAAGAACCCAAAAAACTACAGCGCCTTCCTTCATGAATTTCTTCTTAACATCAAGAAACTGATTAGAGAACTGGAAAGGAAGAATGTAAAAATAAGCAAACACAATATGTTTACATTATTCAATGAATGATTCTTTGAATGAAGACATGCGGCATATATATATATATATATATATATATATATATATATATATATATATATATATATATATATATATATATTATAAATAAATGACAATAGGAAAACAGTAATTGCTGACGCGTTTCGTCCAATGTGGACTTTTTCAAAGCAAGAAACGAAATGAATTTAATTAAACAAAGAAAATTAATAAAAACAAAAAACAGTGTTCTTAGCAACTGAAATGTAGGAAATGCTATTTTCATATTGTTAACTGAAAATAACGTCAGTTAACAATATGAAAATAGCGTTTCCTACATTCCAGTTGCTAAGAACACTGTTTTTGTTTTTATTAATTTTCTTTGTTTAATTAAATTCATTTCGTTTCTTGCTTTGAAAAAGTCCACATAGGTCGAAACGCGTCAGCAATTGCTGTTTTCCTATTGTCATTTATTTATAAATATTGTCTTCTCTAAAAGTTAACTTTGATATATATATATATATATATATATATATATATATATATATATATATATATATATATATATATATATATATATATAGACGCCCCTACACCTACCCAAATACATCCATCCATCCATATATACATATACAAACATACACACATACAAACATACACATATACAAACATAACATGTACAAACGCATATAGCTATAAACAAATATTTTTACATACATACATTGGTTTATTGTGCTTGTTTATTTCTTTCTCCCAAGTAGGCTGCCAACAAAGGCTAAAGACTCCAAAGCTAACCGTGAGGCGCTGCTATCTCCCGCCGGACGGTGAAACTGAGACCTTTCTTTATGCAGTCAAAAATGAGACGGTCATGTTGAGAGAATGATTGACAACTGAATACCTAAGGTTCACGTATATAGCCAGCTGGACGGTGGACAAAAGAGACTCAAGTCTAAAACAAGCTAATGAATAACCTCTTAGTTGTCGATGTGCCTCATACTAACTTCGAGCGAGTTGCCCGACATGGAAATAAATGGAAATAAATGAGCCAGAGTGGCATCAAAAAGTTGGAAACAATTCGTATTTACCGCGGCTAAGAGACAAAAGACAACGGCAAAAAGTGTCAGCAAATGTTCCTTTTGCTATGTCTCGAGATCCTCACTGTTGGACTTGTATGCAGGTCACTAGCGGGACTGAAGTGTCGCGTATGGCACAAACATCACAACCGAGAGATGTCGGACTGAAATCGACAGGAGAGTCCATCAAACACACACACGCATATATATATATATATATATATATATATATATATATATATATATATGCAGGTATGCAGAAAAATAGGAAAGAACACGTTAGGTAAATAATCCGGTGTTCCTTAGTATTTTTGCTTTTATTTTCAAAAATACAGTGCTCCATACAGAAGTAGAGCTTATATTATAATATTTTTTGTTTTTAAAAATATGATTCCTTCGCTACATAAGAGTTCTCATGTTTCAAAAGCGAGAGCCGAGACCCCTAACATAATTTTTTGAAGTTATGTTGAGTTAAGTTGCCTGGACCCGCTTCCTCGTCAAGCGAGAATTTGGGAATTATGTTAGGGGTCTCGGCTCTCGCTTTTGAAACATGAGAACTCTTATGTAGCGAAGGAATCATATTTTTAAAAACAAAAAATATCATATTATATATATATATATATATATATATATATATATATAGGGCGCAATGAGTAAATTGTCGCCATTTTATATTTTTATTTTGCGCATGCTCGTTGTTTGTTTTTATTTTGTCGACTGCACAGTATAGTAGGGGTTAGTTGGCACCATCTGAGAGAAAAGAGTGCCATCACGTAATTCACTCTGCCAGAAATTTGAAAACGGCATTCTGTACTGCTTGGCATTCGCGCCGGAAGCTCCAATACGAACATTTAACGTTTGGGTGTCAATTAAAGGACAATGCAGAGGACTCGGAAAGAGTTGAATGAGTCTAATGGTGATTACGAAGGTGTTTGGTGTCTGGCGATGGTGCCGTTATGACTCCATTCATTTTCCCACAGGGACTCAGAATCAACACGGAATCCTACATCAAGTGCTTTGAGGAGGTAGTGTTGCCTTGGATCAAGAGAATGACTGCTGGAATACTGTATGTCTGGCAATAGGGCACCTGCAAAATGGCACGCAAGCAGGAGAACCCAATCATGGCCGTCAGACAATTCCTGCGAGCACATCACCCCTGAATATGGCTACCTAACTCCCTAGAATGCAACCCCCTTCAGTATTATGTATAGACTGCAGTTGAGCGAGAGACCAACAAACTCCTTGTAGCACCAAAGATGAACTGAAGGCAAGGATTATGACCCAGAGCCAGTGTCAACCTGGGAACAACTCCAATTAAGACGTGGTTTCACGCTCCTCAAAACTTTCAATCAATTAAATTTACTCTTTAGAATTTCAAGATATTTTTGTGTAATTTGGTAAATATATCTGTTAAAATGAGATGTCAGTATTATTTTCATTTTTCCGTAATTTAGACGACAATTTACCCATCGCACAATACACACACGCACACATATATATATATATATATATATATTAAGTAATCCATCGAGTCTAGAAGAAACCTCAACAGAATGCAGAAAGCACTCGACGGCCGTTTCATACTGTATTTGGGACTCATCAGCAGTACGCATCCACTACCGAGAATTGAAACCCGGACAGTTACGCTATCAGGCAAACATCATACCAACTGTTCCAACAGGCCACGGTGACGAAGAGGTAGCTAATCAGACTCGATATAGCGCTGCTCGATCACATAATTCGTGGTGGAACTCATCCGAGTTTCTCTTTTACCCATAGGACTGTGCCCCACAAGCCACGACTACTATCCCCAAGCCGCTCCATCCAGAGCATTAGAAACAGGTTCAAGCAAGGATATACAAGTGATAGAAATTAGGAGGATTTGAGATAATTATAATTAAGTAATTCATAGAGTCTGAAATCTCAACATAATGCAGAAAGCACTGGACGGCCGTTTCGTTCTATATTTGGGACTCATAAGCTGTGCGCATCCACTACCGAGAATTGAAACCCGGATATATATACATATATATATATATATATATATATATATATATATATATATATATAGAGAGCGAGAGAGAGAGAGAGAGAGAGAGAGAGAGAGATGGAGAGAGAGAGAGAGAGAGAGAGAGAGAGAGAGAGAGAGCAGTTTATTCGTTTGTTTTGTTATACATGGCCAAACCCGTTCATTTAGAGCCATCTAATTTGGTAAGCACTCTCATTGGTCCCAAAGAAGGAATAATTGTAAAAAAAATTCCTATGCAATAAAGAAAGTGGTCTACCGCTTTGTTGTTATATTGATTTCTTTTTAGCAACAATTACTGCTTGTAACCGTTCGGTATACATCTGTAATACTACTTTTATTATTAATATCCGGATAAGAAAAATATTTTATGCTAACAATTACGGCATGCATAACTATAATACTACTTTTTTTTTATTAATATACGTGTGCAAATGTAATATTACTTTTATTATTAATATACAGATAAGAAATATATTTAATTGTAATAGTTACTGCTTGTAACTGTTCAGTGTACAACTATAATACTTTTATTATTAATTTTCGTGTAAGAAAAATATTCTAAAAGGATTTTCAGAAATATATTTTTCTATAAATCTACTTTACATAGATTTTATGCATTTTATTTTTCATCAGAAGCTTACCAAGAACAAAAGGAATCTGTTTTCTTTTATTTCGTTGGTTTGGTTTATTTTGTTTAGCGGCGTATCAACACCTCTCTGCGTTATTTAATGCCGAAATATAAATAACGTGAACGCAGTTGTATACCGTCAACACCAGATAATGTGTATTGTTAGTAATTTTGTTATAAAATGCATTGTTGGTAAGTATACTATGAATAGGTATTCCTGGTCATTTTTCAACAAATAGCTATTTTTGGTAATTTTACTATAAATATGTACTGCTGGTAATTTTCCTATAAGTATGTGTAGAGGACCGTTTGTTTACGTGTTGTTGAATTAGGAACACGTGCTGTTTATTCCTGCTAGAAGGTCCACCTACAAGAACAATGCTAGACTCAAGTCGAGTCCAACCGAAGATGTAAAGAAAACAAAGACATATATATATATATATATATATATATATATATATATATATCAACAAATACATGTATTAAACAACAAATTTACAAGTGACAAATACATCAACATTGGCGTTTATGTGTGAACATAAAGAGTTTGTATTTTGGTGAATGTTCGTACGTACGTGTATGTGTGTTTCATGGCGTTTTCCCACAAGTGGGCGAAGACGCGGATCTCTGTGAGAGATCACATTTTTAAATGTGTCCGCTGAAATGCAAAATAAAAAAAGAAAGAGGCAAGAAGTCGCATAGTATTTATAGTGTAGGGAGAGCGCCCCCTAGTGAACAATTAGGGGATTAAGGAGGAGCTAACTCCGACATATGTATTTTTATACTTTCATAGTGTTTCGTTTTTTGTTTGCGGTTCACTATTTGCAGATAGTTGGGATCCTAACCGGTGCTACCACCCAGAGCCAGTGTGAACCTGGGAACAACAGCAATTAAGACATGGTTTCACCACCGACTCTGCGCCGAGACTTAGGACTGAGACAACTCAAGACCAGAAAAACATAACTTTTCTTTATAACCGAATAAAAGTAATTTATTAAGGATTAAAAAAAGGTGAATATTTTTCTTCAAATAAAGCATTCGAAAAGGCATTATGTAAAATATGAACTGTTTTCTAAAATTATTTTAATAAATTTAATTATTTAATAAAGCCGATTGACATATAAAAATAATTCAATAAAACACATATTTTTTAATAAAGAAAATCGTAATGTAATTTACTGAGTTGTGCTGGCGTTCATTCGGCGGTGTTCAGTTGTCCCTTCCCGCCTTAATCTACCATTGAATTACTTCCTGCTAATCTTTTTTTTTATTAGTTTAGTTTCCTTTTTGTATCAGTCATTTTCTTCCGCTAAAATGGAAGTAAAAAAAAAAATGGACCAATTTTGAAAAGAAAGGTTTCAACCTATTCATCATTAGTTTAGATGCATTTAATTACCGTAAATTTTCCTCTGAGAATATAAATTACTTCGGAATCAAATTACAAGTTTACCATTACAACAGGCCGGTGTGTTCCCGTGGCGAAGCCATTAAAGTATTTGCGTAGACTCAACGATCGATGCGGAATATTAAGAGTCGTTGTCATTCCATAGACAAGCTTCCTCCCAGTTTGACGTGAATTTCGGTCTCCTCAAGCGAAGCTCGGAAAACCAAAGAATTGAATGTCAGAAACATTTTATTCGTGTCACCAAGGGACTGAAAGGACTTTTTTCTTGGAAACAACAGTACAAGTTAAGACATTCGAGTTAAACATTTCTACGCATATTTCTCCCTTAAAAGCTAATCTTTTTTCAGCCAACACCTCATCAGGAGAATTGTTGATGAATAGTATAATATAACGATAATCGCTGGAACTGTTTATTCTGGATTTTTGCCATTCACCCATTTTTGTCTATTCTTATGCGATTTTGGCCGAAAAACAAAGCTTACCTTTTTAAGGTAAAAGTATGCGCTTTTATCTATTTATAACTAGCTATAAGTTCTGTGGCATCATATCTATCTATCTATCTATCTATCTATCTATCTATCTATCTATCTATATATGAAAAATTTCTCAGAGTTAACCTGTAGAAAAAGACATTATGTATAAAGCTAAAAGAGAATAGGAAAACAGTATTATTAACTGACACGTTTCGTACAATGTGGACTTTTTCAAGAAAAAAAACTTAATGAAAACAAAGTAACTATTAACAACAAACAGAATGTCCTTAGCAACTAGAAGAATTTATAAAACACTATTGTGTGCATATTGTAATTTTCAGTTGACAATATAAATACATTATCGTTTTCTAAATTTTACGTCGGCTCATAATACAGTTTTCCTACTGTCTTTTACCTTTATATATATATATATATATATATATATATATATATATATATATATATATCAGTGAACATTGAAGTCAACACTTAGAGGCGACATTCTGTTTCATGCTAGTAGTATGAAACAGACTGTCGCCTCGAAGTGTTGACTTCAATGTTCACTTTTATATTTACACACGCTCTATCTCTGATATTGAGCACTTTATCCCATAAATATAGCACACCTTAAGACTATATATATATATATATATATATATATATATATATATATATATATATATATATATATATATATAATTTATTTTAGGATATTAAAACATGTTAAAAATCGCTACGGTTCACTTTTTGTTGTTATTATTGCAACCATGACTCCTGTGACTCATTAAAGATATTAGATAATCGCATGCACTGGAGCCGTGGCAGCGGTTGGTGTGTTTAGGGTAACAGAGTTTGATAGAGCTCATTCTTCTTCAATCCGATTTTGTATTCTGAGATTTCCTTCTAGATTAGTCAACTTCAAAGGCGAGAAAGATCTGTCAGCTTTACTAAATATTAGACATCTTTTGTGCTGTGTCTCCTTTCACGTTATGGATGACAATGGTAATCCCCAGCTTCCTTACTCTGTTAGCTATATCTGATTCTTTACTATCATTCTTTTCCCCTCTCTGCCACCCACGCGGGTGTGTGTTTTGGATAACGGCTCCGAATGCGAAATCGGAGTGCTGTGTTCGAATTCCAGTCGAGTTCGTTACATTGACTTATGCACAAATCGCCTCGGGAAAGGGATGAATGCATTTTTTTCTGTCCCCAGATATTAGTTGAATAACAGGACAGTCTGAGTCATATAGCCTTGGTTGGCAACCAGTCTAATGCAGAAAGAAGTGGCGGGAAAGTGTTGTACTTTGTCAGTCATGAATCAAAAGAGATATGATCGACCAAGCGAGTATCACGTATGGCGCTTAAATGACCATCCATTCACACAAACTCATTAGGTTGGTTACTCGATCATGGCTCTCCACAGCATTCTGTATCTTATTCATCTCAGCAACGTTTCAATCGCTACCATACCACTCTGTCCCAGATTTGACATCCATTCACATAAGCTCATTAGGTACGTTACTCGGTCATGTCTCTCCACAACCTCCAGACCCTTATTGATCTAAACAACGTTTCAATCGTTACCAACCTTGTCTGTTTCCTGTCTGACATTCATTCCCACAAACTTATTAGGTATGTTACTCGAGCATGGTTCTCCACAACCTTCTCTCCTTTATAGCTCTAATCAATGTTTCAATTGTTACCACACATCTCTGTCCCTGCCCTGACATCCATGCACACAAACTCATTAGATATGTTACTAGATCATGGCTCCCCACAACCTTCTATCCTTTATAGCTCTAAGCAACATTTCAATTGTTACCACACATCTCTTTCCCTGCTCTGAATATCCATGCACACAAACTCATTACGTATGTTTCAGGATCATGGCTCTCCACAACTTCTTTTTCTTTTAAAACTCTTAGCAACGTTCCATTCACTACTAACCATCTCTGTCCAAGCCTAGACATCCACTGACACAAACTCATTACGTATGTTACTCGATCATGGCTCTCCACAACTTTTTGTCCTTCATTTCTCTAAGCAACATTTCAATTGTTACCACACTTCTCTGGCATCCATTCACACAAATTCCAAAGGGTAGCCGTAAACTTTTGGCTATTCTTCCAAATCTAGATGGTGTCTCTAAACGTTTGACGACTCAGTAATCCAGAGGACGGCCTAAACATTTAATGATCGTTCGAAATCTAGAGGGCGTCTCTAAACGTTTCACGATTCTTCGAAAATCAGAGGGGGACCTTAAACGTTTAGCGATTCTTCGAAATATAGAGGCCGTCTCTAAACATTTGGCGATTCTTTGAAATCCAGAGGATGCGGGGATAATTGTTTTGCGATTCTTGGAAATCTAGAGGCTGCGTGGGGCTAAACGCTTAGCGATTCTTTGAAATCCAGAGATTGGGGGAGGGGTAAATGTTTTGCGATTCTTCGAAATCTAGAGGGAGTCTCTAAACGTTTGCCGATTCTTTGAAATCAAGATGGGTTGCCTAAACTTTTGGCGATTCTTCCAAATCTAGAGAGCGTCTCTAAACGTGTGGCACTTCTTTGAAATCCCGAGAGTGGTGGGGTAAACGTTTTGCGATTCTCAGAAATCTAGAGGGCGTCTCTATACATTTCACGATTATTCGAAATCCAGAGCGGGAGAGGGGCCTTAATCTTTTGGGGATTCTTTAAAATGTACATGGTGGCTCTAAACGCCTAGAGATTGTTCGAAAACAGTGATGGGCGGAAGGCTAAGCTTGTCCATCTACAAAATTATAATTGCGGATGTTGAAATTGGTGAGGTTAATACTAGAGAACTTAGAAACCTTGTAAAGCATTGGGCATACGAGGTATTGTAATAAAATTTTACCTCAATTTCATATAAGCCCTGTCGGCTGGGGCTGTAGAATACGCCGATTGCACCTCTGCAGAGGGGAAAGATCCCCTCTAATGAGGCGTCCTGGGTATGACGATAAACTACATCCGTGTCCATGGTAAGACGATAAACTACGTCCAACAGCAAGGCCTCTGATCAGGAGGCTTTGAGGAGCGTGGAACCTCTACTTAATTGCTGGTGTTCCCAGGCCCACCCTGACCCGGAGTTGTGGCACCTGTTAGGGTTCCATCTATGGGCAAATAGTTAACCCAGAAACTGAGGTAAAAGGCATTATAAAAGTGTAAAAATAGGTTTCAATCCCAGAAATGCTTTGTAAAAAATTATTACCAGAAATAAATTTTCGAAGATAAAAAATATTACCAGCAATATGTTTTTTTAAAAAAAAACTATTACCAGCAATACGTTTTTGAAAAAAATATTACCAGTTATACGTTTTTGAAAAAAATAAGATTACCAGCCATACGTTTTTTGAAAAATAATATTACCAGCTATACATTTTTGAGGAAAAAATATCAACAGAAATAGATTTTTGACAGAATAAAAATATTATCAGAAAATAAAGTTGTCGGCATTAAATGACCCATTGAGGTTGAAATGCCGTAAAACAAACCAAATCAAACCAATTTCATATCAGATCATCATAGAATCTAACCTGAGATCAAACCCAACCGAATGTGGCGATTCGTCATTCAGTTTCAAGGAGAAAGTGAATTGTTTGGCGTCATCAACAACCTGAACAAGGCTGGCACCCTAAACTTGTGTCGTACTGTTCTTTCACACACAGTAACCTCTTCTTTTAATGACTTTATTACCTTGCTCGTGGTGAAATGTTTAAAAAAAAAATTAAGACGGGCTAGAGAAAATATCCCGCCCAGTAGCTCCGATTATCACTCACAAGTCATGGGTCAACCCGTGGTAATGTATTCCGGGCACTTTCCAAATGTGCTGCCTGCCAGGATCGCCTCCTCAAGACCGATAACATCAAAACGTTACCTTCTTGACAAATCGACTACGGTAAGATTTGAACTGTGGCCGCTTGATCAAACCAAACTTATAAATAATTACACTGGTCTTACTACTACATGCATATCTGGACGACTTACGTTACACCGACTAGACCATAGCTCAATTAGGACTCATTTAAACACACAAAAATACTCCCAAACTCCATATGAAACATACTAGTAAAAAATACAAGTATAATAACCTCATCCACATGCAAGAAATATTTAAAATAATGGAAGCCATAATAATAAAAAAAGGAAAAGCCAATAGTCGATAACATTAACTGCGAACACGGCCGCAATTTACTGACCGTGTTTGGAAAATAAAACATTCGTATAATTTTACACGCAGACATAACAAACCTACGCATTCATTTAAACATAAAAATAAATATGACCCTTGATAATGGCTAAAAGAATAACCGAAAGCGTTTGGATATGCAGAATTTTTGGACAGTTTTTTATACACTTTGTGTTCAGAAAAGAAAACATCTGTACGAACAGAAGTAAAATTAAATAAAAAGTTAATCTCAGTACCTTATCAGTAGTCTTTAACGAAAGGTTGTATAAAGAGGGATCGCTGTCCAAATACTCTCTCTCTCTCTCTCTCTCTCTCTCTCTCTCTCTCTATATATATATATATATATATATATATATATATATATTTTTAATCATATCATCCCAAGCAAGGCCGGAGGCCACTATCACGCAAGGGGTTAAAGAAGGGTTGGAGGAAGAGCAGATAGGAGTGGCAAGAGAGGGGATGTGGAGAAAGAGAAAGACAGTGGGTCGATCAAGGCGAGGGAGCCACAAAAGATCCGGAGCGAGAGCAGATAGGAATGAGAAATGAAAGGATGTGGAGAAGGGAAGTGTATAGATCAAGGCAACTGGAGATGTCGATTGACGCTACACTTAAACCGTTGGAGATTGTATTTGTCAGGGAAACAGTAATAGGGAAGGGAGTTCCATAGGCGAGATGTGCGAGACATGAAGCTATTGGAGTAGAAGAGACGTCTACATCTAACAGTTTCAACGGTGTAGGGGTGGGAGCGGGATGACAGCCTGGTGGGGCGTTTAAATTCACGAGGCCTGGGGACAAGCGAACGCAACTCCTCAGAGCAATTACCGTGGAAGAACTTGTAAAAAAGGCAGAGCGAGGCAACATCGCGTCTGTGAGAGAGCGACTGCAGACGAGATGACAGATCAGGGCCAATCACGTTGCCTATGCGTCTCTGGATCTTATCAAGAACCCCGAGGCAAACAGCAGGAGCCCCAGACCATATATGGCAGCAATACTCCATGCAAGGGCGAATGGTCGATTTATAGACTTGAAGGATCGATTCCGGGGAGAAAAATTTCCTGGCTCGGCACAGAGAACCAACTTTCTTTGCGGTGGCTGATGCAACTAACTCGATGTATTTGTTCCATCTCAGATCAGCAGACAGCGTGAGACCGAGCAGCCGCAGGGAGGAGCTCTCGAGATATATCATTAAAGATCATTATTACGTCATTAAACAAGCCCCCAAACCCATCTTATTTCATGAGGTTCCATGTGGAGAAACAACCAGCCCAAATTTCTCTGTAGCGGTAGGAACGTTTGGTTCTGTAGAAGCTTGCGAATTGAATTGATTGATATACTGCTGCTTTGGAGACTCAGATATACATTTAATAGCAACAACACTGGTTTATACAGATGACAGGATTATCCTCCGACGTAATACCAAACCACAACAAACAGACCGGCTCAGAGAAAAACTGATCAAATTCTTCAAGGATCATGGATTAAGTATTGCTACTAACACTAAAGACAAGGTGATTAACTTTCTGGGCGCCACTTTTGAGTTATCCAAGGGAATATATAAACCTTTCACTAAGGAACTCCATAATCATAGATACACTAGCAATAATCTAAGCAACACACAGGAATTTTAAATAATTTACACAAATCAGTACAATTTAGACTTTCAAGTAATTCTAGCAATAAGTATACTTTTGATAAATACAAGAAAAAAAATATGTAGATGCTTTAGAAAAAGCAAACATAAAGTTAAACTAGAATACTTAAATAAAAACAAAATGAAACCAAAAAACATAAACATAGAAAAACGTAACATAATTTGATTTAACCCACCATTTATCCGAAATGCCAAAGCCAGCATCGGTAGAATTTTTCTTAACTTAATTCAAAAGCATTTCAACTATATCTCAATGCTGAAAAAGATTTTCAATACAAACTTTAAAGTTAGGTATACCTGTACTAAAAACCTTAAACAGTATATATTGCACAATAATAATATAATGTTAAATAAATACTTAAGCAACGTCAATGCTCATAATAATACCGAACAAAACTGTAATTGGAGAAAAACACCTGCCCACTAAATTCTAAACGCATGTCTAAAGGCATTGTTTATAAAGTTAGCATTGATATAATGACGAAACAAAATTTTATTTTGGTTCTACTGCAAACCACTGGAAAACCTGGTATTACCAACATAAAATGTCACTTACCAATAGTCAATATTCCAATAACATGGAGCTCTTTAAATTTTTCTGGGTAATTAAGATACACCATTTGTAAATTAGGATTACATCGCTAAAGAAAAACCCTTTAGTGACAAAGGGGAAAATGTAACCTATGCCTCTTGGAAAAGCCTAGCATTAATAACCCCAAAACCTGTTGAACAAATCTAGTGAACTTATGACCACATGCATTCATAGAAAAAACTTTCTTCTCAAATATTTTGATTCTGGTCAGCATATTAATCTAGTAATTATTAGAATTACCCTCACTGACCTGTTTCTATTTTTTTAAAAATCTACTCCCACCCCACTTATATACCGCTTCTCTTTGTTATCACACCTTCCCCATATTTATATTTTATATCCTTTCTTCTTTTTTCTAATATTTCATATTTCACCGTGCTGATAACAAATATGACGCCAGTTTGTTTACATTGCGCAGATCAGTACGAAAATTTCAGTGATTGCGCAGGTCAGTGTTGCCAACATTTTTGTGTGAATTGATTGAACGGTTTTTGAAATATTAGAAAAAACGTTATCTCGATAATAATTTGGCACGCAGTGTATATTAATCCCATATTAATTTCATATCCTTATTAATTTTATTTTACCTCTATTCTATCTTTCTTCTCCTCCATTTTTTAATATTAAGTTGCCATTATGTTGAGCCATTACCACCTTCAAATTTAACGGAACTTTCTACAGTTCAGCATCCCTATTTTTATTTTCGTTATTTTTAGGTTATATACCTTATTGTTTAACCACACTCTAAAATTTTACATTTATCTGCCTACATTAGATTTTATTTATAATAATATTATACGTTGAATTCATATACAGTATAACGTTGCTTCCACGAGACCCATAGTTTTTGAAAACAACCATGTCGAATAACTAAAGTAAACGCATTCATCTGCTATTATATATTCACTTTTTTATATATTGTTTTCCTCTTCTTATTTTTATATTTATTTCCCATTGACTTATTCTTAAGTTATATTTATATTTGTTTTATTGCACCTGTAAGGAAGTAAGAGAGGCACGGTAGAGTAATAAATAGCGGCCGGATTGAGGAATCGGAGAGCCGAGTTCGAATTCTATTCGAATCCATTACTTTCACTTACGTGCTAATAGCATTCTTTCCCCAACTATGGGTAAATAGCAGGACAGACAGAGTTCTTCTATCCTTGGAAGGCAACTGGTCTATCGCAGAAAGAAAGGGCAACCTACTGCGGGAAAAATATCTGCCTCGTCAGTCATGTATCGAAAGATACATGATAAGCTAAGCGTGTATCACGCATGGCACATAACTGACTGGCTGTAATTTTATCTATCTTTCCTTTCTCTTTATCTTTTTCCTTTCTTTTTCCCCCTCCTCTCCTTTCTCTTATTTCTTCTTCTTCTCTCCGATATTCATATATGTAAAGTTGACCCCCACCTTGGACTGCTTGATCATTTGCATTTAAATTTAAATTTAACGGATTTTCTACTTTATTTTGTTTTTATTTTCTTTTATTTTACGTTGCTGCCATGAGACCCAGAATTTTCGAAAACACCCGTATAAAAGTTCATAAATATTAATACCTGACGATTGTACACAAATGAAACTCTGAGTCGTACAACGCAAGTAAAATGTATAGTTATTGATATATACTTTACAGATCTGATACATATCTCTTTATTTAATTCATATTTATATTTGTACTGATATATATATATATATTTTTTTTTTTGAATTGGACATAGTCCGACAATTTATTTAAAGACATTTATATATATTATGTTTAACGTTCTTTTTATAGATACAAGTATTTAAGCAAATGCTCTGTTTTATAATAAACAGTATTAAATAACATTTACCGGCCTGAATGTCCGAGAAATTTTCATAGAAAATTTTCGCTCTCCGACAGGAATCGAACCTGTATCCTATACGGAACCATCATTTCGCGTGATGTGCCTTAACCTTTCGGCCACAGAGCGGCGTCTGGTTAGCAAGGTCGATTTTACTATCTTTAAACTTAAATCTTCCATGAATCTCTTCTATTCATATCTGCTCTAGCGTATCAAATGTAAACAAATGACGTCATATATTTTAGAATTGGACATTGTCCGACAATTTATTTAAAGACATTTATATTATGTTTAACGTTCTTTTTATAGATACAAGTATTTAAGCAAATGCTCTGTTTTTATAATAAACAGTATTAAATAACATTTACCGGCCTGAATGTCCGAGAAATTTTCATAGAAAATTTTCGCTCTCCGACAGGAATCGAACCTGTATCCTATACGGAACCATCATTTCGCGTGATGTGCTTTAACCGTTCGGCCAAAGAGGAGCGTCTGGTTTGCAAGGTCGATTTATATATATATATATATATATATTGTCATCCACAGACAGACTGTTTCGCTGTATCACAGCTCATCAGTGTGGCTAGACGTCAGGTTGCCTCTGGCTAGAATCGAAAACCGGCTGAATTCGCGTCAGTCAGAAATGTTACCCTGAAGCCGCTGGCGCACGGCAGAGAAGAAGGTGAATTTAAGCGCATTTATTTTTAGATGAGCACACAGTGACTGAGAGAACTCGATTCGATTTACCGAAGAGTCTTGCATTATTAGCCGTAATAGTCACTGTTTACAAACCCACACATCCTCCCCAGAGAGCTCAACAGATGAAGAATAGTTAGAATCCTCCAGAAACAAAAGAAGGAGCGAAAAAAAAAATTATTTCGAGTGTTTTTTCCACATCTTGAATCAGCAATATTTTGACAGCTCCCCTCCCAGAAGAGCAAATTTTATTTTCATCAAGACTAAAAAATGTTTTTTTTTTTGCAAAACAAATGAAAATATTTATTTTATTCTTCGCTGCGGCCAACGGTGACACATTTATTCATAGTTCCCGTAATGACTAGAACTACGCACAGCCTTCGAACAAAAATGGCAAAGGAAAGTTCAAAGGTCGTATCCTGGCGTTCGACCAATTACATTTATTCCATTCTTGGAATCACCATTATTTTCAGAGCTCCTTTCTTAGTGATTACAAGATGAACATTGATTGATTTTCTACAGCTTATCAACCATTTTCAGGCTATTTAAAGTCAGAAAACAATTTTAGATTTTAAGAATTTTGAAAGATAATAATGGTTTATTGATAAAATTATTACTATTTAACCAATAGCTGGGTGAGAAGAGGTGAATCCATACGTTTCTCAAGGGTATTTGCGGTTAAATGAATATAACGAACCCAACAGGAATTGGAACTCGGCTCATCGATTAACAATTCAGAGCCATTATCCTTTACACCACCTGCACATCCAAGCTTACAGCACCTGGTATTCCCATCTAGGTAATGACGAGGCTCGACGTTGCTTAACTACGGTGATCGTAGAGGAACCGGTGTTTCAACGTGATGTAGCCATAAGTCAAAATGAACAGAGGGAGAACTGTTAAGGCACCAGATTATGATCGAATTCATTACCAATTGTCTACCAGACTAGATTATTCTCTGGTATTTAACTTGGGGGTTTAAAAGTTACGCTATAAATAACATTTTTTCTCTGACTGTACAGTTTTGTTTTTATTTTTATAAAATAAAAAAATGTGTTGAAAACTGATTAATGTAGAAGTCTCTGCATTTCAGACACCTTTTTATAATATTTATGATAAAATATCGTAACGCCATATGCGCTGTGCTTTTGCTCGACTATTTATATATACAGGCTAATGGTGCGTTGTGGGTAGTCTGTTGTTCTAACGGTTATTTTGGTGGGTAGTAACGGTTATGTTTTGAATTATTCTAGGAGCTATTGTGTGCAAATAATTGTGAAGCTGGTTGCAGATTTTTTGCTCTTTATTGTGTTGTTTGTTAACTTTTGAAAAATTATTGATTGCTTTATTGTTGATCGTTATTTTTTATGTTTACTTGTGCCTGTGTGTGTGTTCGTCATTTGTTGCATATTATTTAATAAATTTGTTTACTTGTTTGTTAAACTGAATTCATTTATTTGACTTATTTTTGTTTATTTATTTTATTTTACATTTTTTTTATTTCTTGTTCGTTTTAGTATTCGATTTTTAAGTAATTTAGTAAAATTGTTTTCGTGTTTGCATTTTGAGATAAGTTATGATCGTTTATTTAGTAGTTTGGGTTGGTCGAGGGGAGTAATTATAACTATTCTCTCCTCCAGGCCAATTTTTCAGCTTGAATTTATTGTTGTAGGCTGATGCTGTTTTCCTTATTTACATTATTTTTTTTTTTAGTGTGTGTGCTTTTGTTTGTTTTTTTTTTGTTTTTTTAGGTAAGTTTATAAAGCCGGAGCCTGTTTTCCATATTTAGCTGTGTAATTGCTTCGTGTTTGTATATAAGACTTTGTTTTGATAAACCAAGTCTCTCAATGTGACTTTTCTTGCGATTTGATGTTAACCTCCAGGATAGAGACTCGTTGTGCCTTCTCAGACTAACTTTTTCTGCTGACATGAAGTGAAAGCTTACATTGAATCGATTGGTAGGTTTGCTGCTAAGAATCTATCTTACATGTTTATAAGTCCATCATTTGTCCATTGCTGTCACATATGGCCTGCTACTTCTGCTATATATGAAGAGATTATTAAAATATTTCAAAGAAGTATATACAATGTTATTAGTCCTGGCTTGGCATCCTGGCTTCAGTCACTTTCTTATCACCGTAATGTAGCTTTCCTAGTGCTTTTTCCATAAATATATTCATGGCAATTGTTCTGAAAACATTACTCTAAGCTACCTACACTTTATGAATTTAAGCGCAGTACTAAATTGGCAACAAGGTCTCATCCTTTTACAGTTTAAATGGCTAGTCATATCCGTAAGTTCTATGCTAACAGTTTCTTCTCTTGCATTTCTCGCTTGTGGAACTATCTTCTGCCTCCATGCTTTGCAGCCGAGTTTGAACTTCAAACACTTAAATGCAATGTTAATAGTTATGTATTCTATTCTTCATTACTCTTCTATTCTTCTCTTAATAATTATGTTTCTTTTTCTTACCCTTCCACACTCAGTAACCTCTTATGTCCTAGTGGCTTTACTGCCTTACTTGGGGTGAAATTATAAACAAATTTTAAATAAAAATAGCCATGAAGACGTAGTCCCATAACAGAAAATTTTTAAAGTGATTCAAAGTTGTGAACACGTCAAAAGTGTCATTTAATCTATTGATTAGATAGATAGATAGATAGATAGATAGATATGAGAAAGATTGTAATAGATATATAGATAAGTGTCTGATATCTGTTGTAAAATACGGTAATTCCACCATTGCTGATTCGTAGACGGCTGTTGGAGTAATGGATAGCGGCTAGGATTGAGGAATCGGAGAGGCGAGCTCGAATTCTAGTCAAATCCATTACGTTCACTTACGTGCTAATACCCTTGGGAAAGGTATGAATTCTCTTCTTCTTCGACTAGCTAGGGGTAAATAACAGTTCAGAGCGGTTTCTTCATCTTTGGGTGGCAACTGGTCTACCGCAGAAAGAAATGGCAATCTACTGCGAGAAAAAATTTGCCTCAAATGTATTCAACTGCTATTATATATTCACATTTTTTATACATTGTTTTCCTCTCTTTATTTTTATATTTATTTCCCATTGACTTAGTCTTAAGTTATATTTGTTTTTATTCCACTGTAAGGAAATAAGGGAGGCACGGTGGAGTAATGGATAGCGGCTCTGATTGAGGAATCGGAGAGCCGATTTGGAATTCCAATTGAATCTATTACTTTCACTTACGTGCTAATACCCTTCTTCCCCAGTAAATAGCTGAACAGACCAGGCTCTATAGCCTTGGAAGGCAATTATAGTACCAAAGAAAAAATGGCAACCTTCTGCGTGAAAAATATGTCTTGTCAGTCATGTATCGAAAGATACATGATCGTCTAACCATGTATCACTCATGGCACATAACTGATTGACTGAATTGATACACGAGGATTGTTCATTGTATTTAAAGCAGCAAAACTGAAGACAATATGTGGAATAAAGGCAAAATATTTCCTACGTCTACAATCGGTCCTGGACGTTCCGCCATGTTTTGCAGTTGCCATCTTGCCGGCAACGAAATCTATGAAATTAAATATGTAGAAGACAGTATGGGCTTAAGTGATCTGCATACTTAATTCAAAATATTTGTGCAAACTATTCTTCATTAAATTTATCATATTTTGGCATTCTTCGGAATTTCTCAGGTCATAAGAAACAATGATCGACACATTAATCAGAAAAATATATGGAATAATTAATGATACTTCCTCTTGGAATGGAGTAACCAAATTATTTCTACTTTTATCGTATGAAAATTTAAAAAAAGACAGGCTGTGTTAGGGATAGCTTTGAACAATGCCTCCATTTTCTACAAAACCGAAACATTATCCTTGGATACATAGATAGATAGATAGATAGATTTAAATAGCTTCTTCAGATCTAAGTTTTCATATAGATGTCATGCAAAGTGACAATTTTGTTCGGGAATATCCAAACTTTCAGCTGTATACAACGCATTTTCCTGTAAATGAAGCCTTCTGGTCCTAGCGAGGACAATCTTTCTACTAACCTCATAGGCTGGCGCTACAGAATCACAAAGAACAGTACCAAATAACAAAAGTCACATCATTTCAGGAATTTCAACAGCAGCCACAACTGAAATGGGAAGCACACATAACACAAAGAGAAAAAGAAAGACACAATCAAAATTCTGACTTTCCACAGTAACTCAAACAAAAGGTTAGGAAGGAAACCCAAATCTGTATTGGAAAGCGCAATAACAGTTACTAGTCTTGAGAAACTTATTTTTTTGATAAATTGTTTACAAAAAGAGATTTTATAAATGTCACCCGAAAGAAGCTCTGTTTATTTGGTCAATGAATGTCGAATGTTTACACAAATACCTTTTTTTTCCTAGGCTAGAAAAAATGTCCGCGAGGGCTGGTGTGATACTCGCGACAGATGAATTTTAAGAAAATGAGAAACAGCAATGATTTAAGAGATTCAAAATACTTACTCTTAAAAACGTAATTATAGTTTTATATCCCTTTTTTGTGCTTATTAACATATAAAAAAAACCTAGCAATATACGGGCATTAGATTCTGAGAAATGAATCAAAATATTCAAAATCGATGGATGTGCGAATAATTTCGTCATTGATTGTATTTACCCGCACGAATGTATAATTAATTTTGAGACTTATTATTACCTGTTTTCTTTCTTTCTTTCTTTCTTTCTTTCTTTCTTTGTAATGAATATTCAGAGTCGTTAAATGAAATTATGAGCCCGATGGCACTGTTGCCCTAACAATGAAGAGAGTCTGTTTTTGTACTGAATATTCACAGTCTGGAAATGAAATTATGAGCCCGATGGTGCTGTTGCCCTACCGGTGAAGAGAGGCTGTTTTTGTACTGAATATTCACAGTCTGGAAATGAAATTATGAGCCCGATGGTGCTGTTGCCCTACCGGTGAAAAGAGGCTGTTTTTGTACTGAATATTCACAGTCTGGAAATGAAATTATGAGCCCGATGGCGCTGTTGCCCTAACAATGAAGAGAGTCTGTTTTTGTACTGAATATTCACAGTCTGGAAATGAAATTATGAGCCCGATGGTGCTGTTGCCCTACCGGTGAAGAGAGGCTGTTTTTGTACTGAATATCCACAGTCTGGAAATGAAATTATGAGCCCGATGGTGCTGTTGCCCTACCGGTGAAAAGAGGCTGTTTTTGTACTGAATATTCACAGTCTGGAAATGAAATATGAGCCCGATGGCGCTGTTGCCCTACCGGTGAAGAGAGGCTGTTTTTGTACTGAATATTCACAGTCTGGAAATGAAATTATGAGCCCGATGGTGCTGTTGCCCTAACAATGAAGAGAGTCTGTTTTTGTACTGAATATTCAGTCTGGAAATGAAGTTATGAGCCTGATGGTGCTGTTGCCCTACCGATGAAGAGAGGCTGTTTTTGTACTGAATATTCACTGTCTGGAAATGAAATTATGAACCCGATGGCCCTGTTGCCCTACCGATGAACTAAGTCTGCTTTTGTATTGAACTGAATAACCGTATTCTAAGATTGATGAATTCGTTCTATTGAGTTGCCATTGCATTAGTCGGTATATGAACGCGCGAATGTTTCGTTGTTGGTCAGTGTACAGTTTGTACTTTCTTCCTTATTTCATTTTAGAATTTCCAATTAGACAGAAAACCAATTTCCATGCGCTTAATGACCAAATTAGAAAGAGATTTCTCATTTCAAAGCCTTGCTACGTTAATAATGGGCGATTATGCACCTGCAACTGGTAACAAAGTTTCGAATTTTCAACTGGTGACGTTACCTGTAAGGCATTCGGAAAGGCATGGTGATAAGACAAAGCGAAATTATCTTTTCCCCCACTAGCAACTGCTTCAATCCTCGTCGGAATTTGGTTCTCCAAATCTATTTCTAAAAAGGTAATAAAATTGGACTTTTCTTATTATCGAAGTTGTAAGATTTTCTTTATTTTACAGATGGTGTACATAAAAGAACACATAATTTATAGACATGGTAAAGGCGGATAAAAGCAGTTTCCCTACAACGTTGCAACATAGCCTGAATTAACGATTTTCTTCGTCTTTCTTTATTACAAGTATGAAGGGCGTTTTATTATAGGGAACAAGAGGGAGAAGGAAATTGATAGAACGGATGACATCAAATCGGCTAGCTACCTGTCATCGCCACATGGGTGGTGTCTTATCCCTCTACTGAAACTACAACAATCAAAGGCTTCTTGAAGAGGATGGCTCGGACAGCGCCAAAGCACAGGATCTCTCTCTTCTTCTATCATGCTGAACAAACTGTTTTAGTTTGTTTTCTGTCTTCTATTAAAACAAAAACAATTCATCAATGTCAAGATTAAATGCCCACAGGATTCAGACCACACCTAACTCATTTTATCTTTTTTATATATATGCTATTGTTCACCCAATACAAGGGCCCAAGAGACACACACGGTGGAGGGTTACCGAATGAGATTGTAAGGTCACAAAGAGAAAGTACATATTGTCTGTAGTACAGATTACGGTTAACACTAGACTCGAAAAGATTAAAATTGAAGGTTAAGATTGAAGATTACGGGATTAAGATGAGGATTAAGTATGTAGCACAAGGCCAAAGTTTAACGTGGGTTTCTCGGAGCCCGTAAGCTCGGTCAAAAATACTCCCTTAAGAACCCGTATAAACGGGTTCAGGGCTTGTCTACCACCCCGGACGAAACTTTGCCCTTCGGCAAAGCCACGTCCGGGTTCCTCTCTGCCAGAGCAGAGAGTTCGACAAGAGTCACGCACAGTCAGAGACTGCGTCTCGACTCGTTCCTATATTTAACAACCCTCACACGAGG
Source organism: Acanthosepion esculentum (assembly GCA_964036315.1). Lineage (NCBI taxonomy): Eukaryota > Metazoa > Mollusca > Cephalopoda > Sepiida > Sepiidae > Acanthosepion > Acanthosepion esculentum. The sequence goes on from OZ038489.1 coordinate 39,055,986, forward strand.
GTCGGCTGTGGCACAAGGCCGGCTTAATGTGGGTTCTCCGAGCCCGTAGGCTCGTCCAAAAATATACCCATTAGAACCAGTATAAACGTGTTCAGAGACTGTCTACCTCCCCGGACGACACTTTGCCTCGTCCGGATTCCTCTCTGCCAATGCAGAGAGTTCGACTAGAGTCGCGAACAGTCGGAGACTGCGTCTCGACTCATTCCTCATCTCTCTCAGATGAGGCGCAGTATTTATAGAGTCAGGAAGAGTCCATTATCGTTATAGGTAAGTTCCCATAACACTTACTAACTCAGTTTTGGTGATATTTTAATGATATAATCCTGCTTAGTTTTTGTTTTAACCTACACATTCTGTAACGCTTGTACGATTCAAAATACATTTTGCCCAAGAATCTACAACAGTTATCTGTATTTATCTTGATATTAGCACCAATTTTTAAGGGATCTATCATTTTAACGCGTAGTATAAACGTCGAAACATTGCTCCAACCCCTCTTCGTTCTGTTCTAAGTTTTCATAACTAAGATATGCCAGTATGCTCGAATCGTTTTTGGTTATAATTGCTGGGATTAAGACAACTTTTCGGTCGGCCTATTCTTCAGCCTTTGAAAGATGTAAACAAAGGAAACTAAAATGATTTTTACAGAAGAAAAGAGAAGGACCACCTCTTTTATCTCCGGTATTATGAATGACACAAACGAAGAAAACATCAAGATATTCAGTCCTGTGTGAAATTCCGAAGAAATTTACATTTATTAAATGCCATATAAGATATTAATATAACAAAATTACAAAACAAGGTTGTGATAATTTTTCTTTTGTTTGTCAAACAATTAGGCAAGGTAACAAATTCTAATTTCAATTATGTTGCGCCCATAGAATCAATTATAATTATTATAAAGAAAATGTTCACTTACTTCGTTTCATTCGACTGTCGAAAGGAGTTCAGGAGGTTAACAATTCACAAACGTAGCTGGGTTTCTTTTAGACAATAGTTCAGTTTCACAAATTGAGATTCATATTTTCATAAAAGTTCAAAATCAGGGTTAACACCTCTAATTTTGTGACAAACCTTCACAAATAACCTTAGAAAGATAATCGCATATCTTTCTAAATTTGTAAAAACGTCTCCTTCAGCTTTCTTTTCGTTTTCTTTATTTCTGCTTTTTTCCTGTTCTTTTTCTTTTGTTACTTCATTTTCTCTTTCTTCTGTTACTTCCTTTTCGCCGTCGACGTCTGCCGCGGCTTTTAGCTTTTCTTTGTTCAATTCCCAGAAGCAGTTCATGGTTATTCGCTGGGGAAAGTCGAAACCCTCTGCTTTCTTTTTTCTTCTTCTTTTTCATCTAAGTTCAACTCAAAGAATCAGCAGATAACTTTCTTGTGAATGTTTCCTATTGTTCTTTTTATTTACACTTTAACTACTTTTATCTACTTTCACATTTCGTTTTTATAATATAATATCTTTATATAACCTTCTCTTGCAAAAAAGAACATCATCTGGAAATCTTACGGTTATTTTTTTCCTTGCATGTGTAATACTTAACAGGGGCTGAAAAATATATCGGCAAAACTTTGTATTAACAACGGTATTTATGCAAAGAAGAGATTCGAATGTTCGAACGATGTGGGATATTTTAATAAACCTTCAGAAAGTGAGGCACAATAATTAGTTATCTTTAGGTGGGGGGGTAGAAAATAAATAATACAGGTGCGAAAGATGAAGCACTATATTGTATAATATTATTTTTCTGAATGTTCTACGCCAAAAGATTTAGCAGAGAAAAAGGCATTTTTTTATTGTGACCGATAGTAACTGTTTCTGTGGACGAAGAAGGTATTCTATATTGTGGGATAAGATGGCCTTCGTTATTGTGAGCGAAGAAGGCATTTGTTTTTATGGATGACGAAGGCATTCTATATTGTGGGATAAGATGGCATTCGTTATTTTGAGCGAAGAAGGCAATTATCTTTGTGAACGAAGAAGGCATTCTATATTGTGGGATAAGATGCCATTCCTTATTGTGAGTCAAGAAAGCAATTGTTTTGTGGATGAAGAAGGCATTCTATATTGTGGGATAAGATGGCATTCGTTATTGTGAGCGAAGAAGACAGTTATCTTTGTGAACGAATCTCTAGATTACATAATGAGGAAAGTGGATTCGGAAATTTTGATACTCACAGCATATACTGAAGCCTAGAGGGTCAGAGGAAAGCAGCGTATAATGAGCTTGTGTAAATCTTTGGCAGAACGGAAATTAGGATAGCAAAAAGACAAACTTTACTAAGAGCTACATAGAACAGGAAGTTGCGGAGAGCTATGATCGCCCACGTCCTGCAGAAGATGCAAAAACCAATGCATTAACGGAGTTTTTTAGATTTAGTATTGTCATTCATTATTTTTGGCTAGTCTTTTAATAATAACAACAAAAAAAGTTGCAATATGAGCTCTGGTAAAAATACGTGTGATAACAGCAAAAATTGCAATATGAGCAGAAATGGTTGCTGAAGACATTAGGTTTATAATACCCAGAAATTCACACACAGAAGTCCTCAAGGACACATGGCACAGTGGATAAAGGTGTTTGTTAGATCCAGTGGCAGGACCCAAAGTATGTGAGTTCAGTACCCGGTTAAGGCAGTGGTGAAAAATTAACAGAGGGGAAAAATTAACAGGAGATAGCTGATAACTGACATCCGTTAAACATGGCACGTGGAACTAGAACAGTGAGTAAAATAAAGGGTTCGGTCCGACATTCCAACCACCTGAAGAAGGCCGGAGTGTACAACGGCCGAAACGTTGTAACAAATATGGCGACAAAGATGAGGACAATAGTTCGAATAAATGTAAATATTTTTTTTCTTTTTTTTATTATACTAATAAGGTAAGATGTTGCAGTCTTCAAATTTCTTAAATAAATCATTGTCGTTATTCGTTTCCCACTGGCATGTCTTTCATTTTATTTTCCTTGATTTTATTACTCTAGTAGTATGAGATGTAATGGTATTCAAATCTCTTAAATGAAGTATTACCCTCGGTAATATTTGACTCGTATTTCATTTTAAGTCTAATATCGATTACAGAAATACTATCAGATATAGGGGCTTACGGCCAAATCACTAAAACACGGGTTCTCTTGCGATCGCCGAAGTTAAGTAACAGCGAGTCAGATCATTACCTATATGGGTAACCGCTTAGGAATACTAGATACTGTAAGCTTGGATGTGTGGGTGGTAAAATGGACAACGGCACGAAATTGGAAAGACCGGTGTTCAAATTCTAATCGTGTTTGCTATATTTGAATTACGCGCAAATACCCTCGAGGAAGGAAAGAACATTTCTCCCTCCTGCTATGGTTTAAATAATAGAACTCGTATCAGTAAATACATATTATCTCCAAAAAATTCTTTCAATCTAAAATTCAACAATCAGTATCTGATATAATAGTTTTCAAATGTCTTTCATCTTTCATCTTATTTCTATTGGTTTTTGTTTTACAGTGATGTTCATTCTATACAAGGCCCGAGAGTCACTCGAGGTTGAATTTTACAGGGCTAGAGGCGCGATTTATGCGGATAGCTTGGTAAGATAACAGTTAACCCTAGACTTGAACAGTTTAAGATTGGAGTGATCGGGGAAAAAACATCCTCTTGGGAGTCGGTTCCACAGAGCAATGGTCCGCGGGTAGAAGCTGCTCGAGTGGAACTTACTTCTCACCCGTGGAATACGGAGCGAATGCGGGTTGTTCGCTACAATGTGCGTAGCATGGCGGGTCCTGGCCATGAAGGTCAGAACTGGTGAAACTCAGAAATGTAGTTCGCCTGAGCATCCCTACACATAAGCCTCCAATCTGCCACTGGTTGGCATGGCACTAGCGTTTACCGCTGGCGGTCCGCAGTCGGACTGCCGGCGTGTTCGTCTCGGCAATGTTACCAATGGCGGAGCGCTAGAGGCGCATCAGTGTCCCGCCGTTGGCTGCCACCAGAGTACCGCAGGCCCGCCAGCAAGCCTCTAGCGGCTTGCGTGTAAGGCTAATAGTATGAGATGTAATAGTATTAGAACTTGTTAAATGAAGTATTGTCATTGATATTAATTTTTAAGTTGTATTTCTATCATCTCATTTCAGATGCTTTTTAGTCCACTATTATTATGATGACCTAATAGTTTCAGTTTTCAAGCAATGTCATTATTATTAATTTTCGACTAGTTACTCCTTTCAATTTATTCTTTTAACTGTCATATTAAGATTATTTTTAGATTTTTTCTATTTTAAGCAAGCAAGAGAAATTTGAAATAAAACCTAATCAAATTCATGGCTATTTTATCTTTTGAAACCTCTCTTACCGCAACAGTCTGTCAGTCATGTGCCATGCGTGATACACGTTTAAGCGATCATGTATGTTTCGATACATGACTTACGAGGCAGATTTTTTTTTCTGGCAGTAGGTTGCCATTTCTTTCTACGGTAGACAAGTTGTCATCCAAGGCTATAGAATCCGGTCTGTCCTGCTATTTAACCCTATCTAGGGGGGGAGAAGAAGAGGATTCATACCTTTGCCAAAAGTATTAGCATGTAAGTGAATGTAATGTCATCAATCCGAGCCGCTATCCATTACTCCACCGTGCCTAGGATACATATACTGAAATAAATAAATAAAATATATATACTGAAATAAATAAATAAATAAATAAATAAATAAAAATAAAATTTAAGCTTTAAAGTATAGTTATTTTATTGCTACAATTTTTACCATACTTTATATAACAGAAACAAAGATTTTAAAAATACAAAACAATGAAAGAGTACCTGCTGTTTTATAAGAATTTTATTCGACAACCAAAAAAAGTATGGTTTTTCATGTCCTCTCTTTTAACACCTTTGTAAAATGTAAAGACTTTGAATAGTAATAGTATGTAGGTTTTGAATTCAGAGTTGTCCTTCTCCTAGACCAGTTGCCAATCAAGGCTATAGAAACCAGTCTGTCTTGCTATTTACCCATAGCTGGGGAGAGAAGAAGAAGATTCATACCTTTCCCAAGGGTATTACCATGTAAGTGAATGTAATGGATTCGACTAGAATTCGAACTCGGCTCTCCGATTCCTCAGACCGTGCCTTACCTATTAGGCTTCAGAAAAGCTCAAACAGGACGTATGATTTAAATTACCCTTATAGTTATATTCTATTCTTCTCCATTTTGCCGATATCGTTTTGTCTCTTTACACAAGTTGTGTTAAATATAATACTGAAATGCCTACCCTTCACAGACTGTTATCATTGTTGTTGTTGTTACCCTTCACAGACTGTTATTATTGTTGTTGTTGATTTATAAGATAGGATCTGGCTACAAAATTTTGTAGCCAGATCCTATCTTATAAATCTACCGTTCGTCCGTGCTTTGAATATTGCTGCCACACCTATTGCTGGTACTATATATTTAGAGACCCTTGATAAAATCCGAAAAAAGAAGCTGCAATGTCATTAGCACTGACCTGGCATCTCAGCTTCCTCCACTTTGCCACCGCTGTAATGTAGGCTACCTGTGTCTTTTCCGTAGATATTTTCATGGTAATTGTTCTGATGAACTTTACTCTAAGCTACCTAGACTTTATGAATTTAAGCGCAGTATTAGACTGGCGGCAGTTGAGATAACTAAGATATAATTGTAAATTATATCCTAACAGTTTCTTCCATCACAATTCACGCTCTCCATTGACCTGAGGTGGAAAACTACATTGAATCAATAACTTCATTTACCGCTAGGAATGTTGGTTCTCTGTATCGCGCCAGAAAGTTTTTTCGCTTGAGTCCATCTTTCAAATCTATAAATCAACCATTCGCCCTTACATGGAATACTGCTACCGTATATGTTAAGGAGCCCCCGCTGTTCATCTCTTGCCCCATTACAAAATCCAGAGACGGATATGCAATGACATGGGTCCTGATCTGGCATCACGTCTACAGTCACTTTCTCACAGACATGCTATGGCTTCCCTCTGTCTTTTCTACAAGCATCTTCACGGCAACTATTCCGACGACCTACTTTCATTGGTTTTCAAACTGCATGAATTTAATGCGAGCTACTAGTTTGGCATCTTGGTTCAACCCTTTCACTGTCGAAACGGTTAAATGTGACCGTCTCTTCTACTCCAACAGCTTCTTGTCTCACAATTCCCGTCTGTGGAACTCCCTCATTTTACTTGCTTCCCTGATAGCTATCATCTTTAAATATTCAAATGTAATGTCAATCGACATCTTCTGATGCCTTGATCTTGTTCCCCTGTTCTTTTCTTTATCCTTTCCTCAAACACCCCTCTTTACTCTTGCTTTCATTTTCTGTAACCCCTTGCGTGATAGTGGTACTCCCGCCTTGCTTGGGGTAAAATGCTTAAAAAACCTTTTCTATTGTGATTTCTTGCTTTCCAGTCAAAGTTGATCGTCAAAAGTTTAAAGATCATGACAATCGTTATCTTTTGTCTTATTAATTCCTGTTCTTTTATTGTTCTCTCTCATTAATAGTGTTTTTCTCTCATTTCGCGAACACTCAGTAACCCCTTACATCTAAGTGGCTTTATTGCCTTGCTTAAGGTGAAATGATTAAAAAAAAGATACAAGATTCTGACATCTGTTTCTATTCCTGAGATGAGGTATTGTAACTATTTACATTATTTAAATTGTTCGGACTGTTGCTCTCGTCCTTATTATCATATTCACGACATTTCGGCCGTTGTACGCTTCGGCCTTCTTCAGATGGTATACGTTGGAGTTTCAAACCGAATCCCTTGTTTCGTCCACCGGCGTAGATTGTTCTAGATCTACGTACCATGCCTTTTCTGGATATCTCGGTTTGAGATTTCCCTTGAGTAACTCAACTCTCCATGTTTTTGTTCGCCTCTGCTGTGGCCAGGTATTGAACTCAAAACTCTTTGGATCAACTCACTGGATTACTTCAACCAACACTTTTATCCACTGGGTCATGTGTTCAAGGAAATAAAATGATCGGTTCGAATTTCTAACGTATATCACCTGAAGAAGGCCGGAGCGTACAATGGCCGAAACATCATGAATATGACAATAAAGATGAGGACTACCGTCCGAAAAATGTAAATAATGTAAAGGGTCTTTGAATTATTTTTTTTTCATTTCAGATATAGCCTTATCTTTGTTGTTCATTTCCGTCTGATACCTGATCACCTGAGTCTAGTCAAATATAACTAATAAAGATAATGCTTCATGTAAATATTTCGTACATTATTACAAAGTTTGAACTTAGAATCTGCAAATATATTGTAAATTATTGTCAAAAGACAGAAAGAAAAATCAATCGATCGTGTATTGATTATCTTTGTGTATTAGGAATAATGTTTCCATTACTTACTTACAAACCATCTTCTGTCGTTCATGCCAGGCACGATCCGGTCCAATTAGCAATGATTGTATAATGGCCAAAGGTTTGATGATTAGACGAGGCGCCATTTTGTCTTTGTTTCCTATCAACAAAGTGGCGGGAATTCAATACAAACACTGGATTACACTATCACGGATTTCATTATTTTTTAATGAATGGATACAAAACTTGAGCAACTATTCGTAAATTCTGAAACAAGATATGTGTGTATGATACATGAATTTATATTATTTATATCATTTACACCAGGACTAATATCCTCATCTTTGTTCTTATTACCACAGCGTTTTGCTTGTTGTTTTCCAACCATCTTCAGATCCCAGTAACTCTTTATGCATTTCAATCTTGGTTATCCGGACCGACAGTTACCGGGAGAAGTTCGGAGGGTAACCGGCTAAAACGTTGTGATAATAAAAACACAGATCATTTAAATCCGGTCTAATATCCTTATCTTTGTTGTTACTATCACATCGTTTCGGTCGTTGTGCCTTCTGACCATCTTAAGTTTCAAATAGCTGCTCGGATTGAGGAATCGGAGAGCCGAGTTCGAATTCCAGTCAAATTCATTACATTCACTTACGTGCTAATACCCTTGGGAAAGGTATGAATCCTCTTCTTCTCCCCCTAGCTATGAGTAAATATCAGGACAGACCGGGTTGTTTAGCGTTGGATGACAATTGGTCTACTGCAGAAAGAAATGGCAACCTACTGCGGGAAAAAATCTGCCTCGTCAGTCATGTATCGAAAGCTACATTATCGCTTAAGCGTGTATCACGCGTGGTACATAACTCACTGACTGAGTTGTTAGTGAATTTCAAACAGGTTTACCAGGTTCGAGAATCAACGGAATAAGTCCGGTGGGGTACAAGGACAGAAGCGTTGTGATAATAACAACAAAGATGAGGACAACAGTCTCAAATTAAACTCCAGAGATTCCGACGTGAATTCATCCAATATAATCGTTACAGGTTTTACAAGTGAAACGGAGACTTGTATGGAATTCATTATATTAAAAAATAATTGTCTCGCCGTCGGCACAAAACTAAAATATCTGATTAACAATACAAATTCATTGAGGAGCTGGTTAGGAAAATCCATTTTAAAAAAAAATTGCTTATTTGTTTATTTATAGTAATTATAGATTTTTCTTTTCATTTCAGTGATAATAGAAGATTTTCTTTTTGATATTAATATAAATTTTTAGAAATTATGGAAATCTCCATTTTACTTTTATCCAACATTATTAGATTTTTTCTTCTTCTTCCATTATAAGCAGTAAATGACTGGGAAATAATACCTTCCGAGAAAATGCAAAAAAAAAAAAAAATGTATTAAACCAATGGCAGTAAATTTAACTAGGATGTTTTTGATAAACAACAACAATAAAAACAAATCAGACTCGTAATAATATAATAATAATGAAAATATTTCATGTAAAAGAAATAAAAATGATGGAGTAAAACTTGTAACGAATTATTGATATTAAAACTGCTTCAGCTAAAAGATAAAAATAAAGAGAGAGATAGAAAAAGAATAATGATAATGAAATTGCTTCATCTAAAAATCAGAGAATATATTATGTAATAAAACTAATAGTAATAATAATAATCGTGATATTGTGTTATCTAAAAACCGAAAATTACAACATGTAATTTTTGTGACGTAAGGTGGCTGTTAATGATTAAGTATAACTCCAGACATGTAATGATGAAGCAGTATTTAATTCCAACCGGAAATAAATACTTAACAAGAACAAAGAAGTAAAAGTCAACCAAAGATAATTAAACATTTCAGTGAATACCTTAATAGTAGCGCGGCTCGGCTTAACGTCCGGTAAATCCTAAATCAAAAACCAAATCATCGACGCAGAATAATTCACACTAATTCAACTGGATAGTCATTCAATAATCACTACAGTCAGTAGCCTGACACCGTTATTTATACACCTGGCGGAAACCATATATTCATAAGTCCAGAATGTCGCGCTCGAACCTCGATGTCGGTAGTTACTTTATGTGATAAAATTAGTAATAAAATAATAACAGTGAAATTGTTTCAATAAAAAATCTCATCTAGTAATATAATAATAATTGTTTAAGCTAAAAGCAATAATAACAATATGTTACAAAACTAATAACAAAGTAATAATAATGAAAACCCATAATCTAAAGATCATCTCTAACATCAATAAATTAATACGAGTAACAAAGAATATATTGAACTAGAGTGATAGAATAAACAATAATACAATGGATTTAAACTAGAAATAATGCTAATAAAATAAATGCAAAATTCGTCACTAAAAATCTTCTAAATGCCCAGTTCGACGGCAAATATTAGTTCCGAATAAAAAAAAAATGATCGTCTCTCAAGACAAGCTTTAAAAAAATCAATTCCGACGCAAGAACATTTATTTCGTTAAAAAAAAATCGAGTTTACATAATTTTGTTCACGATCTGGAACCACAAAAAAATCCTGGGTCAATGGAGTCGACAAATGACTAGTTGGCGCGTATATACATCTAAGACTCGGATAGGTGGTAATTATTAGATGAATTAGGTTGGATTAGGCCCAAGATGCCTAAGAGCATGAGCTTTTTACCAGATGGTCTAAACGTTTGCAACGTTTGAGGCATCCCTTCTAAATCGCAACTCTATTCTGATAACCTGACAAAGACTGCAAAATGTGGCGAAGGGTGCGTTCAATGCAACACAATAAAAAATACAGCCATCTCCTTTGGATTTGGTTAGGGTAATGTTGAAAGGGAAATCAAATTTGTTGACATTAAAAGTCAAATTTCCTATTAGTATCTACGAACCTCGTGCGTTGGCGCTGCAAAATCGCAAAGAATCGTGTCAGATAACAGAAACTACATCACTTGTGGACTTTCAACAGCACACAACTAAAATGGATGATACGTATTAATCGAAGAGAGAAAAATGACATAATCAAAACATTGAGGTAACGCACAACTTTTAAACAAAAGGTTGGAAAGGAAACAATCCATCAAACCTGGAAAGGGCGACAAATGTTTCATATACGAGCCTTGCAATTAATTTAGTAACAACAGAAAGAGCAACACGAAAACCGTAGTACTCATTTTCTCATTTTATTCAAAACTGCCCCGAGCGACATTGCATCTGTCGGGGACTCAAAACAATAACAACAAAAACAAGGGAGGTAACTCAGCAGCGATTACGGATGATACAACAACAGTCAATGGATTACGGGGACCTATTTTTTTCTGAAAAAAGTTTTAAAAGAAAGATTTTTTATAAAAACGTTTTTTAGAAAAAAAAATGAAATAAAAAAAGAAAATGTTTTAAAAAAAAATGTTTTAAGAGAAAGATTTTTATAAAAATTAAAACATTTTTATAAATTTAAAACGACACTGACACTGGCTTCTCGGTTGATGTATGCCGAATGTTTCCTTATAAGGAAACGGCTAATACTATCAATACCATTACCATAAAGAAACAATTTCTGACGAACAGTAAATACATGGCCAAGTAAGGTTCAATCACCTGTCAAACCGTGCAGGCAGTTGCCCATTAATCAAACCTTGTGTCAACCATATCGGCATGTTCTTCACTTTGCCAGTTTGAGATAGATGTCTGCCGACTGTTATATAAAGTCCGCTAAGATAAGGTTGTTTGGTTATTTTTGTGTCGGGGCATATCAACACCTTTATGGGTTATTTAACGCCGAAATCTAAATATTTTGTACGTATTTAATTTTTTATTTTTGGAGATAATAATGATTAAGTGATACAAGTCTTACTAATTAACCCATAGCTGGGGGTAGAAGTGGTGGGTTCATGCCTGTCCCAAGGTTATATCCACATGAGAATATAACAGATACAACTGGAAATGGAACTCGGTTCTCCGAGTAAAAATTCCGTGTCATTATCCATTACACCACCCGCACATCCAAGTTTACTGCACTTGATATTCCCAAGCGGTCAGCCATCTCGGTACTAACCAAACTCGACGTTGCTTAACTTTGGTTATTGTGCGGGAACCGGTGTTTCTACATGATGTAACTGTTAGATAAGGACTTCAATCTTCGTTGGATTGTCTTTGTATTTAACCTTGTGCTGTGCTAAAATCAGTTTAGTAAAGATAGACTGGACGCATAATACATCGTGATGATTAACAAACTGGTCTTGAAAACATTCTCGGGGTTCGAATCTTACTCTATACCATTTTCTTTTACTAAACGTTCACCCAAAAATGGGCCAAGAGTCACTGCAGGTAGAGGGTTACTGAATGAGTTCGTTGTATGGTCGTAAGAGGAGACTATAAATGCAAATTAGTAACCAAATGGTTAGAACGTTCGCTTTCTGCCCATGCGACCCGGGTTCAAATCTCACCATGGTCGATTTGTCAGGAAGGTGACGTCTTGATGTTATCAGCCTGGGGAAGGCCATCCCAGCGTGCGACACCTTTGGAAAAAGCCTGAAACCACACTACTGGTTGACCCAAGCTTTGCGGGTGAAATTTGGTAGATGTAACTCCTTGGGGTGGGGGCATTAATTGTTGTGCTAGCACAAAGTCACAAGTCATCGTCACCGAGGGTTTGAGCGTGCTAACCTTGTTCAGACTGTTGATCACGCTAGATAACGCGCGCTCGCCCAGAAACTGTAACGCATAGCATAGTTGCGGTATAAACCACAGGTGGGCTCTGTAGGCTTTGAACAAACACAGATGTGCCTAAGCAGGCGTTTACAACAGGGATGGGTCAGCCTCCCTAGTAGACAAGCATCCTCAGGTACGAGTGGCCAGACATATTTTGGGGGATTAATATTGTAGTGATCAGAGAAACATCTTGGGAGTCTGATCCATGGTTTTGTTTGTTTGTTTACCGGCATATCAACACCTGATGGGTCATTTAATGCCGAAATTGAATTTCCTTGAGAGATTAGTAATTTCTTTTACAAAAATATATTGCTGGTAACAGTATTTTTTTTTAATGAATTGCTGGTAATTTTGATTTTTGTTTTTTAAATAGGTATTCCTGGGAAATTTTAACTTTTTTCAAATATGAATTTCCGGTATTTTTTAAAATATATATATTGCAGGTAATTTTTTTCAAATATGTATTTCTGGTAATTTTTTAAAAATATATATTGTTGGTATTTTTTTCATATATAATTTGCTTACATTTAAAAAAAAATATGTATTGCTAGTAATTTCTTTCTTTTTTTTTTTCAAAAGTGTATTGCCGGTAATTTTTAAAAAGTATATTGCTGGTAATTTTTTTTTTCAAAAATATACTGCTGGTAATTTTTTATTTATTTAAAAATGTACTAGTGGTAACAGTTTTTTTTTTTAAAATGTATTGCTGGTAAGTATTTTTTCAAAAAGTTATTGTTGGTAATTTTTTTCAAATATATTGCTAGTAATTTTTTTTCAAACACGTATTGCTGGTATTTTTACAAGAATAATGTATTTTCTACTTTCATTCTGTTTTGACCCCAGTTTGGGGGGTAACTATTTGCTCATAGTTGGGCTATTAACAGGTGCTACCACCCCGGATGAGAGTGGACCTTGGAACAGCAGAATTTAAGAGGTGGTTCCACGCTCCTCAAAACGTCCCGATCAGAGGCCTTGATGCTGGAAGTAGTTTATCGTCACACCGAAGACGGTCAGTCGTGGTTCACAAAAAAGAAAGCCGCCTGACGAACCCTCCCTTCTTACCAATGGAATTACTAAGAGAAAGAGGATAATTCAAGTGTGTGTGTAACACGGATGGTGAAGGTCTGAGCTGATGGAATTCAGATCTCAGAACATTTACAATGTGACGAAGTGGAGATAGGCTCGCGATGTTTCGTCTATGGGAAAGGGTCTTTACTGTGGCTATTCAGGATTTACAAGGTCGCGTAATCGCTTTTGAACTATATCAATGCTGGAAAATGAGTTTTAGGCAGCTACAGTCGGGGACATGGCAGCGACACTCAGTTTGTGATTTGATATGACTTTTTATGAAGTTAGACCATGGCAGAAAGAGTTAGGAAAGTTTTTGGAGAAGTACAAGCTACTGGCCTTTTTCCCACCATCTTTAGAGACGGGTCGCGTGTATGAGTTCCATTTGAGACCTGCAATAATCTTGAGTCACAATAAAAGTTCAAAGCCTTAATGAAAACAGGACAGCTCATCCTGCCTGTCACTAATTCGAGCTTTTATCCGAAGATCATGGAAGGTTACTGAGTTGGTTTTGACGCTATTGAATCTTACAAGATGGTTTATCCCGTTTGAGTTGTTTTTTTTTATAATGTTCAAAGCCTTATTGAGAGTAGAACTGTTCATAGTGCCTGTCACTAATTCGAGCTTTTATCCGGAGATCATGGAAGGTTACTGACGCTATTGAATCTTACAAGATAGTTTCTCCACTTTGAGCTGATTTTTTAAATAATTTTTACCAAATACAAGGCCTAAGAACTACTCAAAGTAGAGGATTACTGTGTCATGTTGTATGAGCGTCAAAGAAAGACAAGAATCGAAGTTCATGGAATTATGAAGGAAAGATAACAGTTAAGTCTACATTTGAAGAGGCCAAGATTGTAATGCTTAGAATGTTGGTTGATTTGGTTAAATGGCATATCAACACTTCTATCGGTTATTTAATGCAGATATATAAATATTTTTTACATAATTTTATGGTTTCAAATAAATATATTCTGAACGCAATTGTATGCCTTCAATTACAGATCGAATTTATTGTTACTCATTATGTCGGTAACCAATTCTCACAACAACAACAAGAAAGAAAAACATGAGCATCCAGACTCAAATATCATTCAAAAGACAAATGAATAAACATCCAACAAAACAAATGACACCTCACCAGGGACAATACCTGGGAAGGATGTTACAACAAGATCTGGGAGACGTGCATTGGCCAAAACATTACAAATCATACCTGAGATATTAAATTATTGTCTCCTATATTATAAATAAATTTCTAATGATCCTTTGTCGTGTTCAATAAAATATCAAGGCTCTGTGATCCACTTTTTGCACAGAATTGCACAAAAATTGACATTGATATTTAACTATATGTAATATAGCTTCTAAGTAGAAGCGAATGTATCTTTATTTGACTAATGATATTTATTCTGTTTTTATACAGAAATGTGGCACAAGGCCGATGGGGGGACTGGGGAAAGGACGGTCTTCTTCTGTCTTAACTATAATTTAGCTAGCCTCAAAGACTGACCCAATCGTACGAATAATATTCCTTATACCAAAACAACACATTCATACATACCTTTCTTACTACAAACACCAAAATACCTCACTGTCTCTATGAAAATACTAACTAGTCCCCATATTTACAATTCGTTGTCTGTGGGGGGAGGGGAATAATCTTTATTTGACTAATTCAGCTTTAGCACTGAAAACGTTTATTTTGTTATAGTTGATTGTTATTGGCCTGATATGGCTTTTATAGAGATAGAGTATAGCAGGGTGTTCTTTTTCTCTTTCACTAAACATATTGCTATGACTATAGGACTCTTACACACTCACTATCTTCCTTCTTTTTCTCCCTATCTCTCTCTTGTCTTTCTCTCTTTATGAAAATATTCGTATTATTATCGACATGAAAAGGAAGTATGTTTCTTTCTTTCTTTCTTTCTTTCGTTCTTTCTTTCTTTCTTTCGTTCTTTCTTTCTTTCTTTGATCTGGAGGGGTCCGTTTGTAGTGTCCAAGTTTCTTTCTTTCTTTCTTTCTTTCCCTACGAAAATATTGTTATGACTTCAGGCATTAAAACGATACATATTCCACTCACTCAAACATGCTTTCGCCTCATCCTTTTCTCTCCCACCTCCTTTCCTCAATCTGTCTTTCTGTCTTTCGCTTTCTTCTCTGTCTCTCTCTCTGTTTCTCTCTCTCTATCTCTGTGTATATATATCTCTCTCTCTTCTCTTTCTGTCTTTATGAAAATGTTGATATGACTATAGAAACTAAAAGGAAGAATTGTTCCCTTTCTTTTTCTCCCTTCCATCTTTGTTCCCCCCCTCTCTCTCTCTCTGGGTATGTCTCAGAAAAGACCGCCTGCCAAGCTCTGATCATCTCGATTTTTGGTGATGAGCCCGTAAATCTGTTACTGTGCCACACGGTAGTAAATATCAAACAATGAAAGTCAAAATTCTAAGAGAAAAAAAATTACATATGTATAACGGTAATCCACTAATTGCAAAATATTTTGGCTAACGAAAGTCGAATAGACAAAGAAATTGGATAGTTATAGAAACGGGTTCTTAAGAAAAAATGTTTCACTGGTAGAATATTAATAAAAAATAAAAACAGACTTAAAAGAAAATTACAATAACATAATATATATTGGATTACCTAAATACACGTCTGATAATCGATAAGCTTACGCTAACTAATAATGGTTACTCTAGAAGGAAACTGAAACGTTCAGAAAGAGAGAGAGAGAGAGAGAGAGTTATAGTGAGAAACAACGGGGGAAATCAGCAATCGATAAGAGGGAGAAAAGGTGGGAGATAGGAAGATGTTTCGTTTTGGTTTATGTCATATTAACAATATAATCATTGGGCGAGAAAGAGAGAAAGAGAGAGGGGGGATATATCTACTTTCGTCGAGAAAGAAGGAAAGAAACAAGAAGGTTGAAGTCGGAAGGGATAGAAAGTAGTAGTAATTGTAGGGAGAGAAAAGGGGATTATATTTCCTCTCACTTCCTGCTGTTATGCTAATATGTTCGTAAAGAGAGAAGGCGAGAACGAAAAATAGAAAGAGAGAGAGAGAGAGAGAGAAAGAGAAGGAAGAAAGGAGAGAGTAGGCCGGATTCTTCGTTTTATATTCTCGTGTCGACTAATATTTTCGTAGAGAAAGGGAACAAGAGGAACAGAGAGGAGTGAGGTTTTTTCTCTCGTTCGCGTTGTTGTAGTAATTACAAATTGTTTTTTACATCTTTGATGAAAAGGTACAAATAATTTGGCAATTACTACGGGGGACTATATATTTCTGTCTTTCCTCCCTCTCTACGAAAATAGTGGTATGACTATAGTAAACTAAAGGGTGCGTATTTCGCACTCTCACACACTCACTTTTTTCTCCCTATCTCTTTCTCTCTCTCTTTCTCTTTCGCTGTGTTCTTTCTCTCTTCATGAAATTATTAATATGACTGCAAACACTAAAAGGAAGGATTTTAGTTCTTTATTTTCCTCCCTCCTTCTCTCTCTCTCCCTCCTTCTCTCACCTTCCCTCCTATTCACTGTCTCTTTTTCGTTCTTTCTTTCTCTCTCTACGAAAATGTTTTCATCACTGTAGGACCTAAAAGGAATTTTCTTTCTCTCTTTATTTCCCCTCCAACCCTCTCTATATTTCTCGCCCTCTTTGTTTTTTTTTTCTCATTGTCTCACGACGAAAATATTGGTATGACTATAGAAATAAAAAAAAAAAATTCACTCTTTCTTTCAATCCCGCCCCCTCTCTGTCTGATTTTCTATTTCTCTGTGTCTCTCACTATCTCTCTCTACGAAAATATTGCTACGACGATAGGAACTAAAAGGAAGGGATTCCTCGATTTATTCCCCCCCCCTCTCTCTCTCGAACACACACATACACACACTGTTCTTTTTCTCTTTCTCTCTCTATGGACATATTGCTATGACTATAGGACTCTCACACATTCACTATCTTCCTTCTTTTTCTCCCTAATTCTCTCACTCTCTCTCAGGTCTTTCCCTCTTTATGAAAATATTGGTATGACTATCGACATAAAAAGGAAGCATGTTTCTTTCTTTCTTTCTTTCTTTCTTTCTTTCTTTCTTTCTTTCTTTGTCTCCCTACGAAAATATCGATATGACTTCAGGCATTACAACGATACATATTCCACTCTCTCAAACATGCTTTCTCCTCCTCCTTTTCTCTCCCTCCTCCTTTTCTCTCCCTCCTCCTTTTCTCTCCCTCCTCCTTTTCTATCTCTCTCTGTCGTCTTTTGCTTTTCTCTCTCTCTGTATCTCTTTCCCCCCCTCTCTCTCTCTCTATCTGCTCTTTCTGTCTTTATGAAAATATTGATATCACTATAGAAACTAAAATGGAGAAGTGTTCCCTTTCTTTCATTCCCTCACATCTTTGTTTCCTCCCTCTCTCTTTCTCTCACACCTCCTCTATCACATGTGCGCACACCCTCGATCTCTCTCTCTCTCACACACACACACTCTCTCTGTCTCTCTCACACACAGACATATACTTGATACTTTTTCTCTTTCTCTTTCTACGAATATTTTTGTTTGAATACGGGAACTAAAAGAAAGCATAATCCTTTCTTTTTGCTCTTCTCTTTCCATCTCTCTCTCTCACTCTCTCTCTCTCTCTCTAAATATCATTCTATCACTCTCTGTCCTTTCTTTCTTTCTGTCTTTCTTTCTTTCTGTCTTTCTTTCTTTCTTTCTCTCTGTCTTTCTTTCTTTCGCTATCTACGGAAATATTGGTTCGACTGTAGCAATTAATATGAAGTATATACCTCTCTCTCACACAGACTTCAATTCCTCCTTTCCCTCTCTGTCTGTCTGTCTCTCACTTTTCTTTTTCCCTTTTTTCTCTCTCTACGAATATATTGGCATCACTATAGAAATTAAAAAAGATACATCCTCCTACCTCATCTTCGCTCAACATCTCTCTCTCTCTTTCTCTCTATGAAACAATCGCCTTGTCTTCGGAAAATAAAACAAACCATATTACTTTCTCACTATATATATATATCTTTATATCTTCTTCTTCTCTCTCCCCATCTCTACGAAACTATTTATATGTCTGCAGAAACTAAATAGTAACAACTTCTTTTCTCTATATATTTCCCCCTCAACCTCTTCATTCTTTCTGTCATTTTTATTTATTTATTTGTCGCTCCCTCTGAAAATATCGCTTCGACTTCAAGGAAGCATACTCTTCCTTTTCTATCTAGTGATTTTTCAGGCGTAGCTTAGATGTAACACAAGGCCAAAAGAACAGAGCACCCAGTGAGGATCGAACTCACTATTCAGTTGCAAATGCTCTAGCGAGACAAGCTTGCTAACCACTACATCGCCTCGAGGTGATCTATCTATCTATCTATCTATCTATCTATCTATCTATCTATCTATCTATCTATCTATCTATCTATTCTCCTTCTCCCTCCCCACCTCTCTCGGTAAAAATATCGGTTTGACTTCAGGAAATAAAAGAAAGCATGTGCCTGTCTCTCTCTGTCTCTTTCTCTCTGTTTTTGTCTCTGTCTTTCTCTCTCTCTCTCCCACACATACAAACACACACACACTTATGCTTTCTCTTCTTTTACACCATTTCTCCTTTTGTCCTTTTTTTCTTTCTCTCTCTCACTCTCACTCACTCCCTCTCTACGAAAATATGATTGCAGGAGCTACATGACAGCAACTTCACCTCTCTCTCCCTCTCCCTGTATTTGTTTTTCTCTCTCTCTCTCTTTCTCTTTCTCATTCTACCCCATTATCTTACTATTTTTGCTTTCTTTCTTAAATAAAAAATGTCAACATCCTCTTACTGATGTCATGTGTAAGTGTCCTTTGTGCATTCATTTCCCCTAAAACCTCGTTGTTGTCACGTCAAAGGTATTCTCAGCATCTTCCTGTAGTACCACATTTGTGTTGATACAAATCTCCTAATCTTCTTCTGTTAAGAGAATTGTCCAACATCCACTGCCATATAAGAGGACTGATATTACATAACCGTTCAGGAGCCTTTTCTCTACGAAAAGGTTGATCTGACTATTTTGATGTGCCATGTTCTTTCAGGACTTGTAAGATCATGACTCTCTACACCTTGCTGTATTTTGGCGCCATCAGTAACTTTTGTCTCTTAACACCCCTCTTTGTCGGACATTTTTTTTAATGCGATGTCTTTTAGGCACGTCGGCGATCATGGATCTCCATAGATACGTCCTCTTTATTAAATGTTGGTCATTTATTCGGAATGTGGAGTGTTTTCCCGTTGCCTTTCTCCCGGTTTTGATTTCAGGGTCCTTCTAGTCCAGATGCCAACCCGTTCTAAAGAAAGCAACCTACCTTGCTATATAGCCGAATACAAGGTGGAGAAGAGATAATCCTCAATACTACGCTCACAGGGCTGAATCATCCCCTATTCCTACGTATTTCTATCGCTACAAGGATGTCTCCCCCTCCCCAGAAAGCTTCTTCCCAAGAACGTTGTGGAACCTGCTACCTTGTGGATACTGCAATTCGAATACAGAGGGAATTGAGGGTGATCCAAATCTATCCTATCTATTCTCTCTTATTTTGTTACTCTTAAAAATACTTTCTCCTACAGTTTTAAGTCTGTGAGCAAATTTGTTTCACATATCAATATTATTAGGAAGTCATCTGTTTTCTTTTTTGTTTGTTTCAGTTTGAGTTTAGTTAATTAGATTAAATAACGATGAACACGGTTCCTGCTCCCATGACCGCTTGAAGATATTGAGCCCTTTACAACCAGCAGAACGGAGTGGTCTGCGAGACGATTTGGCCAACCATCGTTCCACAGTCGGCGCCTGTTATTACAGTAATTTAACTCATTCGTCTTAATAAATGTCCAATGCTAAGTCTGGGAAGGACTGAGGCGAAGCTGAGGCGCCTCAGCGAGAGCTAATGGTTAGCAAGGCTAGCCTGATTGACCATTATTACAGAATAATGAGTAAAATCCTCACATGGTGTCCAATGCAAAATACGATATCAAATAACCCAGTTCTTTTTTAATGTATACTATTTTTATTCTTGAAGGGGTACGGTGTAGTAATGGATAGCGGAGAAATCGGAGAGCAGGGTTCGAGTTCTAGGCGAGTTTCTTATATTCACTTACAGTACAGTTCAAAAGTTTGATGTCACTTCAGGTAATTTTTTTAAATTGGCCCTAAAAGTAGTTGTATTGTAGTTTTAATAAGAGAAAATTATTATACATTTTTTAAAAAGTGAGACATGATTTCTTTATTAGAAATTTTATTACGGCAAAAAGAAAAAAAAAAGAAGCATTTTATGATTAAATTTTGCTCTCGTCAAAATATCCTCCTTTAACCTTGATTATTGCAGTACAAAATCTGACATTCGTTGCAAAAGTTTATCAAAGTATAAGTTTAATAAGTGCATTCTTATTTCAATGAATCTTACTCTTCTGTCACGTTCATCCCATGCTAAATCTGGAGGTGTCTTCAAACTTTTGAACTGTATTGTACATGAAAATACCTTTGGAAAAGATATGGATCCATCTCGTCTCCCATGCAGGAGAGACTGGGGCCTATAGCCTGGTGGGCCAAGCGGCTCATGGGAAGAAAAAATCTGAATTCAAAGCCTCCAACTATGGATTAAATAGTTTCACAAATCTGCACTTGGTCGAGCGTGGTGCATACTACTACACACCGAAAACATGGTCAATCAGAGAGAAGTCCCTCAATTTAAAATTCGAGTAATGTTACCCATTATCCTGGAGGTGACAAATGTCCAAGGCGAAAGAGTCACTCGAGGTGCATACCACTACACACCTAAAAATAAATGAGGTTGCTGCATGGATGTCAATAGAGGAGGGAAGTACCGATTATGAGGATATGTAAGATATATATCAGTTGGCAGTATCTGTCTATATTTCTGAGATGAGGCATTATGAACAATATTTACATTATTCGGACTATTGTCCTTATCTTTGTTGCCATATTTATTACAACATTTCGGCCTTTGTACGCTTCGGCCTTCTTCAGGTGGTTGGAATGTCGAACTGAACCCTTTATTTCGCTCACTGAGGTAGACTGTTCTAGTTCCACGTGCCATGATATGGCAGCAATACACCATTTTTGGTCTGATCTGACTCTTGTAAAGATAGAACAGGGAATGAGGAGTCAGGTACTTTTTAAAGTGATACAAGCTGGAAAGTGAGGATTGGGCAGCTCCAGCCCAGATATGGCAGCAATACACCATTTTTGGTCTGATCTGACTCTTGTAAAGATAGAGCAGGGCAATAAGGAGTCAGGTACTTTTTAAAGTGATACAAGCTGGAAAGTGAGGATTGGGCATCTCCAGACCAGGTATGACAGCAATACACCATTTTTGGTCTGATCTGACTCTTGTAAAGATAGAGCAGGACATAAGGAATCAGGTACTTTTTAAAGTGATACAAGCTGGAAAGTGAGGATTGGGCATCTCCAGACCAGGTATGACAGCAGTACACCATTTTTGGTCTGATCTGACTCTTGTAAAGATAGAGCAGGGCATAAGGAATCAGGTACTTTTTAAAGTGATACAAGCTGGAAAGTGAGGATTGGGCATCTCCAGAGCAGGTATGACAGCAATACACCATTTTTGGTCTGATCTGACTCTTGTAAAGATAGAGCAGGGCATAAGGAGTCAGGTACTTTTTAAAGTGATACAAGCTGGAAAGTGAGGATTGGATATCTCCAGACCAGGTATGACAGCAATACACCATTTTTGGTCTGATCTGACTCTTGTAATGATAGAGCAGGGCATAAGGAGACAGGTACTTTTTAAGGTGATACAAGCTGGAAAGTGAGGATTGGGCAGCTCCAGTCCAGATATGGCAGCAATACACCATTTTTGGTCTGATCTGACTCTTGTAATGATAGAGCAGGGCATAAGGAGACAGGTACTTTTTAAGGTGATAAAAGCTGGAAAGTGAGGATTGGGCAGCCCCAGCCCAGATATGGCAGCAATGCACCATTTTTGGTCTGATCTGACTCTTGTAATGATAGAGCAGGGCATAAGGAGACAGGTACTTTTTAAGGTGATAAAAGCTGGAAAGTGAGGATTGGGCAGCCCCAGCCCAGATATGGCAGCAATGCACCATTTTTGGTCTGATCTGACTCTTGTAATGATAGAGCAGGGCATAAGGAGACAGGTACTTTTTAAGGTGATAAAAGCTGGAAAGTGAGGATTGGGCAGCCCCAGCCCAGATATGGCAGCAATGCACCATTTTTGGTCTGATCTGACTCTTGTAAGGATAGAGCAGGGCATAAGGAGACAGGTACTTTTTAAGGTGATAAAAGCTGGAAAGTGAGGATTGGGCAGCCCCAGCCCAGATATGGCAGCAATGCACCATTTTTGGTCTGATCTGACTCTTGTAATGATAGAGCAGGGCATAAGGAGACAGGTACTTTTTAAGGTGATAAAAGCTGGAAAGTGAGGATTGGGCAGCCCCAGCCCAGATATGGCAGCAATGCACCATTTTTGGTCTGATCTGACTCTTGTAATGATAGAGCAGGGCATAAGGAGACAGGTACTTTTTAAGGTGATAAAAGCTGGAAAGTGAGGATTGGGCAGCCCCAGCCCAGATATGGCAGCAATGCACCATTTTTGGTCTGATCTGACTCTTGTAATGATAGAGCAGGGCATAAGGAGACAGGTACTTTTTAAGGTGATAAAAGCTGGAAAGTGAGGATTGGGCAGCCCCAGCCCAGATATGGCAGCAATGCACCATTTTTGGTCTGATCTGACTCTTGTAAGGATAGAGCAGGGCATAAGGAGACAGGTACTTTTTAAGGTGATAAAAGCTGGAAAGTGAGGATTGGGCAGCCCCAGCCCAGATATGGCAGCAATGCACCATTTTTGGTCTGATCTGACTCTTGTAATGATAGAGCAGGGCATAAGGAGACAGGTACTTTTTAAGGTGATAAAAGCTGGAAAGTGAGGATTGGGCAGCCCCAGCCCAGATATGGCAGCAATGCACCATTTTTGGTCTGATCTGACTCTTGTAATGATAGAGCAGGGCATAAGGAGACAGGTACTTTTTAAGGTGATAAAAGCTGGAAAGTGAGGATTGGGCAGCCCCAGCCCAGATATGGCAGCAATGCACCATTTTTGGTCTGATCTGACTCTTGTAAGGATAGAGCAGGGCATAAGGAGACAGGTACTTTTTAAGGTGATAAAAGCTGGAAAGTGAGGATTGGGCAGCCCCAGCCCAGATATGGCAGCAATGCACCATTTTTGGTCTGATCTGACTCTTGTAATGATAGAGCAGGGCATAAGGAGACAGGTACTTTTTAAGGTGATAAAAGCTGGAAAGTGAGGATTGCGCAGCCCCAGCCCAGATATGGCAGCAATGCACCATTTTTGGTCTGATCTGACTCTTGTAATGATAGAGCAGGGCATAAGGAGACAGGTACTTTTTAAGGTGATAAAAGCTGGAAAGTGAGGATTGGGCAGCCCCAGCCCAGATATGGCAGCAATGCACCATTTTTGGTCTGATCTGACTCTTGTAAGGATAGAGCAGGGCATAAGGAGACAGGTACTTTTTAAGGTGATAAAAGCTGGAAAGTGAGGATTGGGCAGCCCCAGCCCAGATATGGCAGCAATGCACCATTTTTGGTCTGATCTGACTCTTGTAATGATAGAGCAGGGCATAAGGAGACAGGTACTTTTTAAGGTGATAAAAGCTGGAAAGTGAGGATTGGGCAGCCCCAGCCCAGATATGGCAGCAATGCACCATTTTTGGTCTGATCTGACTCTTGTAATGATAGAGCAGGGCATAAGGAGACAGGTACTTTTTAAGGTGATAAAAGCTGGAAAGTGAGGATTGGGCAGCCCCAGCCCAGATATGGCAGCAATGCACCATTTTTGGTCTGATCTGACTCTTGTAATGATAGAGCAGGGCATAAGGAGACAGGTACTTTTTAAGGTGATAAAAGCTGGAAAGTGAGGATTGGGCAGCCCCAGCCCAGATATGGCAGCAATGCACCATTTTTGGTCTGATCTGACTCTTGTAATGATAGAGCAGGGCATAAGGAGACAGGTACTTTTTAAGGTGATAAAAGCTGGAAAGTGAGGATTGGGCAGCCCCAGCCCAGATATGGCAGCAATGCACCATTTTTGGTCTGATCTGACTCTTGTAAGGATAGAGCAGGGCATAAGGAGACAGGTACTTTTTAAGGTGATAAAAGCTGGAAAGTGAGGATTGGGCAGCCCCAGCCCAGATATGGCAGCAATGCACCATTTTTGGTCTGATCTGACTCTTGTAATGATAGAGCAGGGCATAAGGAGACAGGTACTTTTTAAGGTGATAAAAGCTGGAAAGTGAGGATTGGGCAGCCCCAGCCCAGATATGGCAGCAATGCACCATTTTTGGTCTGATCTGACTCTTGTAATGATAGAGCAGGGCATAAGGAGACAGGTACTTTTTAAGGTGATAAAAGCTGGAAAGTGAGGATTGGGCAGCCCCAGCCCAGATATGGCAGCAATGCACCATTTTTGGTCTGATCTGACTCTTGTAATGATAGAGCAGGGCATAAGGAGACAGGTACTTTTTAAGGTGATAAAAGCTGGAAAGTGAGGATTGGGCAGCCCCAGCCCAGATATGGCAGCAATGCACCATTTTTGGTCTGATCTGACTCTTGTAATGATAGAGCAGGGCATAAGGAGACAGGTACTTTTTAAGGTGATAAAAGCTGGAAAGTGAGGATTGGGCAGCCCCAGCCCAGATATGGCAGCAATGCACCATTTTTGGTCTGATCTGACTCTTGTAAGGATAGAGCAGGGCATAAGGAGACAGGTACTTTTTAAGGTGATAAAAGCTGGAAAGTGAGGATTGGGCAGCCCCAGCCCAGATATGGCAGCAATGCACCATTTTTGGTCTGATCTGACTCTTGTAATGATAGAGCAGGGCATAAGGAGACAGGTACTTTTTAAGGTGATAAAAGCTGGAAAGTGAGGATTGGGCAGCCCCAGCCCAGATATGGCAGCAATGCACCATTTTTGGTCTGATCTGACTCTTGTAAGGATAGAGCAGGGCATAAGGAGACAGGTACTTTTTAAGGTGATAAAAGCTGGAAAGTGAGGATTGGGCAGCCCCAGCCCAGATATGGCAGCAATGCACCATTTTTGGTCTGATCTGACTCTTGTAATGATAGAGCAGGGCATAAGGAGACAGGTACTTTTTAAGGTGATAAAAGCTGGAAAGTGAGGATTGGGCAGCCCCAGCCCAGATATGGCAGCAATGCACCATTTTTGGTCTGATCTTACCCTTGTAAAGATAAAGCAGGGCATAAGGGGTCAGGTAAATTCTGAAGTTCTACGTGGAACAAACATTTTCCAAGCAATTTTAGCAATGAATCGTATGTATGAGATCCACTTAAGGTCTGAAATGAGCTTGAGTCCCAATAGAAATTCAGAGTAAGGCGTCCCATTGATGTTAAGACATATCATAAAACAAACCAAACCATACATTTCTGCAGATCCTACAAGTGTTAGGATCTCAGATAAAAGTGAAGGCTTAGAAAGCCAGTTTCTCCTCTCTACCTTCAATATTGGTGCAGTACTTTTTCCTTTTGTCATTTCACTGTCTATCCATTCTTTCAGATTCATTAATCTTCTTCCTCTCTTCCATGAAAACTGTCACAATACTTTCTTTCTAAACTATCTCAATTTTTTCGCTTCGTGCTACATTAAGCGAAACTAAAAATATCAATATATATCTACTTATTGTAAACAAAAGATACACGTTTCCATGGTAGTTATTTTATTCATTACTTCTTGTAAGTGCCATGTACTTTCATCACACGAGTAAATTAGGCTCTCCACAGCTTTCTGTCATTTTTGTTCTATATAATGTTTGTCCTTTCATCATCTTTCTTTGACTTTGTTTTACCATCCATTCACCCAGAATCTTTAAGTAGCTTACTGGTTCTTTACCTTGATTTTCTTCCACTCACTGCAGTCTGTGAGTGTTCTTCAAGGCTTCTTTTTTCGTTAATTATCCGAAAAATATCAGTTGTCTCTTTCTAAGGTCTCTGTGTAGTTTATAAAGCTTCCTCGTTGCTCAGTTGTTCCTTCCATGGTAGATGGTAGAACCACATTTATGTCGTTTCAAATCCCTCTGTCAGAAGATTTTGAAATATTTACTGTCGTTGAGAAGATTAAATATTGCATAGCAGTAAAGCGCACTTTTCTTTGTTTCTAAGGACATTCATCAGTAGAACCACATCACTGTCACTTCAAGTCTCTTCTTCATCAGTGAGGAGATTGTCCTGCATTTGATTTCGTTGATTAGTTTGTTCAACAGCACATCAACACTTTATGGGTGATTTAATGCCTAAATTTTATTGGGAGCTTTGATGTAATAAAGATACAATATGTTATTCTGCTTTCACAATTGAATACATGGTAGATGATACTCAGGTTTTATGCAGATACATATTTGTGTCGATATAATTAGTAGAGGCGGTGATGTGTGTGTTTTATGTCGTAGTTTTGTTGAAGTTATATTTTGGAACACAGTTTGATTTCTGTAAGAAATTATAGGATATTATATGGATTAATGTGTTAATTCAGAGTTCTTTCATGTTGCTCGATTTTCTGCACATACATCGTTTTATGTACATGATTAAGATTTCTTTCATGTTGGTTAACTGATTCATTATGCTTAGCGTCATATCAAATACTACCAGTTATTTAATGCCGAAATCTAAATATTTTTAACACAATTTCATGGTTTCAACTAAATATATTTTGAACACAATTGTATGCCTTTAGTTGCATACTAAAATGTATTGTTGGTCAATTTGCTTTATTAAGGTTGGTAATTGTACTAAATATGTATTGTTGATAATTTTACTATATAAAAATGTATTACTGGTATTTTTACTATAAAAATGTATTTTTATACTTTCATAGTGTTTTGTTTGGGGGTTCCCTATTTGCCCATAACTGGGACCCTAACAGTTGCTATCACCCCGGGTCAGAGTGGACCTGGGAACAACAACAATTAAGAGGTGGTTTCATGCTCCACAGAACCTCTAATCTTCCGATCAGAGACCATGCTACCGAATGTACTTTATCGTCATACCTAGAACTGTGTCCTGTATCCACTGCCATATAGGAGATTAGATGTTACATAGCAATCGAGAACTCTATTAATTGTGTCTAAAGTCTAGCACATATTTCTCTCTTCAAGTCTCTTCTTCATCTATGAGGAGATTGTCCAACATATAATAATGCCCTGGGGATGTATTAGCCCATGAAAATGCTCAGTGACTGAAATTCTTTAGTCGTAAAACGAACAAAAAAATGGGACACTTATACTTAACATCAAAATGAGACAGTTGAATTTTCTCGGGCACACAATGAGGAAAGAGGATTAGGATAATCTGATTGAAACAATGCATAACCTACCTAGCAAGATAGGGATAAAAGGATAACGGAACAAGGATTAGGAGAGTGAAATTGTGGAGATGCATGATCACCAACGTCCCGAAGGACCACGGCACGAAATGAGAACGGAGGGATTGGAAAACTTAAACGCCACAGAACATATCGAGGTGAAAAGAGATAGTGGAAAGCAGTGAGCCACTTATCTGTCGAGCTTGTGTGAATCGATGGCAGGGCGGGGAAAAGGGAGTTCTTAGCAAAGGAGAAAACTGCAAACAGCCACCCGAGATAAAAAGTTGTTGAGAGCCTTGATCTCCCATCTCCTGCAGGGACAGGGCACATAGAAGAACAGCAAGAGCACAAAACAAGAAAATGAAGAAGGTATATGTGTGTGTGTGTGTGTGTGTGCGCGTGCGCGTGTGTGTGTGTGTGTGTGCTTGTGTGTGTGTCTGTTTGAATTATAGTATTTGTGTATGTGTGTTTATCAAATTTCTCGTTGGTCATGCGGTTGCTAATCCTATCAATGCGTTTGTTGAGAGCGGATTAAATATACGTTATAATGTTTTAAGGACATGTTATTGCTCAGAAAAAAATCGTCTTTAGCTCTCCTTTTTTCTTTCTTTCTTTTTTTTTTGGTGCCACAAGCTAAAAACACGTGAGATCTCCCTGACCAATATAAAACAAACAGTACAGAATTGGAAATACCGAAATATTCTCCTCTAAAGAGTGTTCCACTAACTTGGACCGATTTTAAATGTGAATTAATTTTAAGTGTTTAAAGATTCTTTTCTTCTTTTCTTTCAGATTTAACAACTTAAGTCTTTGGCAATTTCAACAATGGAAAGATTATCAATCAAACAATGTGTTAAAGTTTCAAGAGTGCATTTGGAAAAAATTGTTCTTAAATTCAAACAATCTGGGTCGGTGGCAGATGTGAAAACCCCATTGCGTGCTCGTTTACGCCGTTCAGCTGAAAACATTGCTGCAGTGCATGAGAATGTGTCCAAAAATCCAGACACCTCTATACCTCATCGCACGCAGAAATTGAACCTCTCCACAGCAACGTTACATAGTTTCCAATTGCACTCTCGGTTGGTCGATCATGTTGACCAAACAATTGCGAAGTGCGCGAAATGCATTTCTGTTTGAACGTCCATTTTCGAAATAGGCTTCAATAACTTTAACACGTTTGATTGCTAATCTTTTCATGGTGGAAATTGCCAAAGACTTAAGTTATCAAATCTGAAAAAAAAAAGAAAAAATCATTAGACGCTTAAACTTAATTCACATTTAAAATCCGTCTAAGTTATTGGGACACACTTTAAAATTCATTTCCAAGAAAAAATTCTGAAAAAACTAAAATAAAAGTGAAACATGTTAAATTTATAAAGATTTTCCTATTTGTTCCTTATTTAATCACTGTGTTAGAATTAAACCGTATTTCTTGCAATTCATAAAATTTTATATCTAAAAAAAAATCTTACCCTATCTGTTTATGCCTTCGGGATTCTCAAGGTAACCTACTCCACTGAAGCTAACATGTCTAAGTATTAAACTTGACTGATAATGATGACGAATTTGATACCTTTGTTTAGCACTGATTCCTCAGAAGCATTCAACTGCCGATGTTACATACCGAAACATGAAGGGCCTTGACGCTATTTCAACATCTGCGCTAATTTCCGTATATGGCGAGCCTTGACCCTTTGAAATTCTTGATTGTACCACATATCCAGTCTTCTATATTTATTTTGATTAAAGTATAATTTTGCTAAGTAATGGAATAATGGATAGCTGCTCGGATTGAGGAATCGGAGAGCCGAGTTCGAATTCCAGTCGAATCCATTACATTTACATACGTGCTAATACACCCGCGAAAGGTATGAATCCTCTTCTTCTACCCCCAGCTATAGGTAAATAGCAGAACAGACCGGGTTCTATAGCCTTGGATGACAACTGGCCTACCGCAGAAAGGAATGGCAACCGAGTGCGGGAAAAAATCTGCCTCGTCAGCCATATATCGAAAGATACATGATCGCCTAAGCGTGTATCACGCATGGCACATAACTGAACTGATATTCAATTGCGTGCTAATAGCCCTGAGAACGGTATGAATCCTCTTTTTCTCCCTCCATCTATAGGTAAATAGCAGGACAGACCGGGTTCTATATCCTTGGATGGCAACTGGTCTACGGCAGAAAGAAATGGCAACCTAAAAAATCTGCCTCGTCAGTCATATATCGAAAGATACATGATGGCCTAAGCGTGTATCACGTATGGTACATAGCTGACTGACCCAATGTCCTGGTCGGTTCGGAGAATACATGTTGAAGTTAATGTTCCTCTGGCCGAATATGGAGAATCGTTTACCTCATGAGGGAGTGTGCTGCTTATTCTTCTAGCCTTTGTGCTCACCCTGAGCTAGCTGACGTCATGATTGATAAGCCTGGTAGAATTGGATTTAGGCCTCTAACTTCTTTACTTTTACTCGGTTTAGGAATATCAGGAGGTCTGACAACCGTGCCAATTTTTGTTGAGGTTTTTCCGACCGCTTCCGCTGTTTTATCACACCGGGTTTGTATCGATTCAACAATTTCTGTCTGAATTTACGGAATGAGGGGATCATGTTTAAAAACACTTGTTGTATAAATTAACGCTCTATTCATCTTCAGGTGTGGAATTCTTTACGTGCTCACGTACGCTTACTCATCTTCTTTCTTTTTATGTGTCAGGATGTAGGCGATCATTGCTCTCCACCTCCCCCTATCCCTTGCAGCTCCCCAGAAGTTCCTTCCCTCTGCTTCCTCCCCCAAACCACGTTCTGTCATGCACTTGCTCAAGTCCGCCAATTATGTCACGCGCTGCTTTCCCTTGTCACTCTTTCCCTCTATTTGACCCGTGAGTATCAGATTCTCCAGGCCCCACTTCCATGTTATGTTTCTTAGAAACTTCAGCTGCTTCTTCCTGATGTTAAGTATATGCCTCCTCCTTGTTTGCAACCTCTCTAAGACCTCATCGTTGCTCACACGCTCGGTTCATGATATCCTTAGCACTCTTCTGTAGAAACACATCTCCATCGCCTCGAGTCTCTTCTTCATCTCTTCAATCGTCCAAAATTCGCTCCCGTAAAGAAGGACACATCTGACATAACAACTCATTATTCTTTTCTTTGTTACCAAAGAAATCCTCCTGACTAGCAACAGCTTTCGGAATATTTCCTTGGCCATACTCGTACGGAAATCAAAAATGTTTTATTTCTTGTCGTTGTCCTTTGACTTACATCTATATCACGTTGAAACATTGGTTTCCATATGAAAACTGAAGATAAGCAATGTAAAGCCTGGTCAGTACCTATATGGGTGATTGCTTGAGAATACAAAGGGCTATAATCTTGGATGTGCGGGTGGTATAATGGATAATGGCTCGGAATTATATATATATATATATATATATATATATATATATATATATATATATATATATATATATATATATGTATGTGTGTGTGTGTGTGTCTGTGTGTGTGTGTTTGTGTGTTTTAACCCAAGAACTTTTGTAATTTACTGCTGAATATTATCTTAGAAAAGGTCGAAAGTACTTGGGTTAAAAAAAACTATGACGCCTTTTTGATGACTGTCATCTTAACATCAAAAAAACGATTAGAGATATGTTTATATTATTCAGTTAATATATATATATATATATATATATAATATTAATGTCTATACTCGACATGTGTAAAAAACTCGGATAGTATAATTTGCAAATAAAAATATATTGGTATCTGTGGAAAAAAAATTGGAAAAAAAAGGACTAAAAACATCCGAGTAGGCCAAAAAAATCGCCTAGTGTCGTAATTTCTAGTCTAAAGAAAAAAAAAACAATTGACTAAAATAAGAAAAAAATGCAATATATTAAGCAGACCAGAGTATAAAATTTCCTAGTGAGCCAGAAAATACCTACCTAGGTTTCATCTAAATAGATCCTCGGGGTAAGCTGGCTAAAGAGAATATGACATAGGAACATATTTCATTCGTAAAAACAAACACTAAAAACTAATATAAGCATAAAACCATATGACGTTAAAAGAATAAAAAACGGAATATTAAAAAATAATTAACCAGTAACCATGCTTTTCTTATATTTACACAGGTTAAGGGTTTCTGATCATTAGTTAAGTAAGATATCAGATTTACTAAATGTAGCTATGGCTAGTTTCTCCTCCATGAATAGTAGGCAATATCTTTTGACGGCTTTATATCTACAACATTTTTTATATTTCCCATTTTAAAATCGGGTTAATTCATTTTTCTTGTTTTATATTCCATATGTAGTTAGATAGGCTAGTCTATAACTAGTCTCTTATAGTCTAATTCTATGACTATAACTTTCGTGTTTAATATATATATTTATATTTATATATATATATATATGTATATATATGTATATATATATATATTAAACATGTTGTGTTGAATGTTAAAGACAACATCGTCCTGCATATTTTCATTTGAATTTTCTCATATTTTCTAATGAGACTTTTTATTTGAAAATGATATCGAAATAAATATTGTCCGTACGATAACCTAGTACTTTCGAACATCATATATATATGTGTGTGTGTGTGTGTTCTCAGGTAAAGATTTGGAGTTGGTCTTACATCGATCAGCACGGAAGATGTAACCGTTGACCCGAAACAGAATTCCATTTAAGCATATGTACGTTCGCTTAACTTTAATATCCTTGCGAATGGAATCAATCAGTCCCCTTTGCCAGTTAACTTCAGAAAAATATAGCTGCGATGCCATTATGGACTACAAAGAACTCTCCCTAACTATCGTTAGGTTTGGTTTGTTTGTTTAACGACATATTAATTCCTTATGGGCCATTTAATACCGGAACTTTATTCTTTTGTGATCTTTGGTAATATTATTTTTCTAAAAATGTATTACTGATAATGTATTATTTTTACTATGAAAATGTATCGATAGTAATTTTTTCTAATATATCTTTTTATATTTCATGTTTTTACGGGTTCACTATTTGCACATAGCTGGGATCCTAACAGGTGCTACCACCCTGGGTCAGGGTAGACCTGGGTAAAGCAACAATTAAGAGCTGGTTCCACGCTCCTCAAAACCTCCTGATCCGAATCCTTACTGCCGGATATAGTTTATCGTCATACCCAGGACGACCCTAACTATCGTCGAAGGTGTAATTACTATAATAATTATTAACTCTTATTATCAACGTAGACAAGCACTCGCATTCATGCGTACATGAAAGCCTTCTCTCTGTCTCCCTCTCCATCTCTATCTATTAAATTTTCGTCATTTTACAGATGACTTAATCATATTGATAAACGATTGGCTGAAAAGTTCTGGGCCCGACATCTTATGGTCAAATTTTTCGAACAGGGTTGGGCCGTGGACTTTTCAGCACACTCCCATGTATCACCTTGCGTGTTGCTAAATTAAAAGAATCGATTAAACGAGAGATTAGATTCACTTGTTTTTTTACGGTTTATCAACCTTTTGCAGGCTATGTAAAGCCGCAAAATATTTTTAGATCGTAGGAATTGTTCGGAGATAATAATGATTCACTGATACAAGTCCAACTAATTAACCCATAGCTGGGAGGAGAAGAGGTGGATTCATACCTTTCCCAAGGGTATTTGCGAGTAAGTGAATATAACGAACAGGACTGGAATTCGAACTCGGTTTTCCAATTTCCAATTCAGAGCCGTTATCCATTACACCGCCCGTAAACCCAAGCTGACAGCACCTGGTATTCCCAAGTGGTCACCCATCTAGGTATTGACCAGACTCGACGTTACTTAACTTCTGCGAGCGAATAACATAAATTGCAATATTGTGTCAGTTGAGAAGAGCCTGTTTAATGGAGAATATGCCTTCTCGTAAAAAAATGATTTCCCCTTGACTTGAAATGGTTAAGATTTTGGTGTTCAGGGAAACATCCACGTGGGGGTCTGTTCCACAAAGTGGCAATTCTTGGAGCGTTGACTAAGTGGAACTTTCTATGGCAGTAATACCCCATTTTTATTCGAAATCTGACCCTTTGCCAGGAGTCAGATCCTAGAGTGATAGGAGCCGACCATATTTTATTTTACAGCCTCTTTAAGCCCTCTGGGTCTGATGATAAACTACATGCGGCAGTTGGGCCACTGTTCGGAAGGTTTTTAAGAGCGTGAAACCGCATCTTAAGTGTTGTTCCAAGTTCTACCCTGAACCGGTGTGGAGCACCTGTTGGGGGTTCAAGCTATGGTCAAATAGTCAACCCCAAACTGAGGTCAAAACACTATGAAAATATAAAAATAAGTTTTTACAGTAAAAATTCCAGCAATACATTTTTGAAAAAAATACTAGCAATACATTTGACCCTCGAAAAAACCCTCTTACATCAATGAAAGATGATCTACAAGCTGATTACGTACAAAAAATAGATATTGTATTCATACGAACCTATCCTAAAAACCTTGTCGGAATTAAATAACCAATTGAGGTTGATATGTCGTAAAACAAAATAAATCCAAACCCTGATCTACAACCTGATTTCTTACAAAGAATACTTACTTTATTAATACGAACCTATCCTAAAAACCTTGTCGGAATTAAATAACCAATTGAGGTTGATATGCGATAAACCAAACCAAACTAAACCAGCCTCTTTTACTTAAAGAACTGCAGTCGCCTATCCGACTAAGAGAGAAAACATGTCAGAATTGTTCATACAACCAGCAACACACACATGAAATTATTATATTGTCGATGTACACCACGCGACTATTTCTTTTGTTTTAAATGCGTCGTATCTAATTGAGTTTATTAGTATTCTTCTGTTATCTATGTAGACTTCATATTAGTCTTGTTTTATTGGATTCTAAGTAACTAAGATATTTATTTCCAAGTAGTTCCTGGACGCTGGTTCGTTCTTATCGCTTTCTGCGTCGAGGGAATTGGTCGGTATATTCATTAAGAGGAAAAGTGCTACAAACTCAAAATTAGGAGGATATAGTGAAGATATAATTAAGATTACTGAATTTTATAACCAGCGCACTGTCTGCTTTTCCTTTTAAGCACCACAGACTGTGATAGCTTAGATAATTCAGTTTATTTATTACTCCTTTCCTTTTCCAATTATGACAGGAACAGCGTACCTGGGAGGTATTTGCGGATTGCCTTGTGGAGACTAACTATTCTAGAGGGCAGAGGTTACATAGGAAGAGATAGGTAACTATAAAGCCCACGGGGGCTCAAGCAACGTTTGGAAGAATTTGACCGAGGAAAAAAAAAAAGACAAAATATTACTTAACCTACAAAACTGTTTCAAAGACTCCTTCAAAGCAATCCTTTGGGCATATGCACAGGGATCTCGCAAAAGGTAGCTTAGAAATGTTAATATTAACATAGAAAGCTGCGTCGTATCCGCAGATTTATTCAACCTCTTCAGTGACGCTATCCTAAGGGAAATGGAGACCCTAACACGGTGTTTCTCGACCTTTTAAAAGCAACGGCACACCTAGGAGGAAATCAAAATATCACGGCACACATACATTATTCACATTATTCGGACTGTTATCCTCATCTTCATTGCCACATTCACAACGTTTCGGTCGTTGCACGTTCCGGCCTTCTTCAGGTGATTGGAATTTCGAACCGAACCCCTTATTTCGTCCACCGGGGTAGATTTTTCTAGTTCCACGTGACATGTCACAGTTATTTCTCTTTAACTCAAATCTCCAAGTTTGGTTAAACCACTGCTGTGGCCTGGTATTGAACTCACACCTCTTTGGTTCTAGTCACTAGATCTAACCAACGTCTTTATCCACTGGGCCATGAGTTCAATAGCAAGCCAAACTTGGAGAGTTGAGTTAAAGAGAAATAACTGAGACATCCGGAAGAGGCATGGCACGTGGAACTAGAAAAATCTACCCCAGTGGCGGAAATAAAGGGTTTGGTTTGAAATACCAATCACCTGAACAACGCCGGCGGGTACAACGGCCGAAATGTTGTGAATATGGTAATGAAGATGAGGATAGCTGTCCGAATAATGTACATAATGTAAGTAATATTGATACCTCATCTCAGAGATATAGACAGATAATACGGCACACTTAGAAAACTTTTTTAAGTGGTATACATTTGAATGTTATGAAATAAAAACATATATTTAAACAAAATGAACACACATAAATATGAATTTACTTTATTTCAATTTTTCTATTCAACTATTTGTGCAGCTGATTTAGTGTGAAATCTGAGTCTGGTGTTTTTTCACGATTTCTCCCGCATTTCTTCTTCAGTTGAGTATAGTCTTTGTCGCTTTTTATTTTTGGTGTTATCTACGGTTGAGAAGCCTAATTTACATGAATACGAAGTAGAAAATTGCAATAAAACTAATAAATCCTAAAAAAACGTTTGATAGATAATTGATAAAAACGTGTGATAAAATTTTTTTAATAATTATTCATTAATTCGTTCAAATACTAACGCTTTTACCATAACTACTTTCACACACACACACACACACACACACACACACACACACACACACATATATATATATATATGTGTGTGTGTATATATATATGTGTGTGTGTGTGTGTGTTTGTATATATATAAATATATACATGTATGTGTGTGTGTGTATATATATATATGTGTGTGTGTGTGTTTGTATATATATATATAAAATATATACATGTATGTGTGTCTGTGTGTGCGCGCGCGCGTGCGTGTGTGTGTGTGTGTGCGTGTGTGTGTGTGTGTGTGTGTGTGTGTGTGTGTGTGTGGTGACAGTATTTCGCAGCACGCTTATGTGAAATGCGCGGCACACCAGTGTGCCTCTGTCCGGCTGTTGAGAATCAGTGCGTAATCTTTACAATATAAGTTATGCAGCTGACACTGTATTGATGGCCGACTCGGAACGGAAACTACAGGACGTCCTAGACAGAAGAAAGCTAAAAAAAAAAGAAAAGAAAAAAGGACTAACCATCAACTGCAAGACGACAAGAAGATTAGTCATCAGCAAGAGAAAAAGCCCAAGATGCGAGTTACGAATGGGAGAGATAAACATCGAGCAGGTGCGGAAGTTGGAATATCTGGGAAGCGTTTAAACATTGGATGGAAAACGCGATCTGAACACGCGTTGGACTAGCGAAAGAAGCGTTCCAAAAGCTAAGTAAGGTGCTGAGAAACGGTAAAAAATCGTTAGGAAGAAAGAAAGAAAGAAAGAAAGAAAGAAAGAAAGAAAAGACTACTGGATTGCTATGTGATATCCATCCTCAGTGAATGTCGAATAGTCTACACACAAATGATTGAAAAAACCTAAAGGCAGCAAAATTGTTGTTCTACAGAAGGATACTGTGAATTCCATAGACGGAGCGAGTAGGCAACAAGAAAGTCTTGAAGAAAATGGCAAGCAGAAAGGAAACTTATACACAGAATCTGGAAAATAGATGTGAAATTCCTTGGACACCTAATGAAGAAGGAAGGTTGGGAAAACGTAACTCTTACAGGTCATACTCAGGGCAAGAAAGATGGGTGGAGGCAGCGAGTCACTTACCTGACATGTTTCTGTGAATGGATGGAGGACCGGGGAGCAAGAGCCATACAAGAGGGGATGTAATCTTGACAATATAAGATACACAGATGACACTGTCTTAATGGCCGACTCTGAGAAGAAAATAGATGACCTCCGAGACAGTGTGGAAGAAGGAAGTGTGAATAAAAAGGACTAACCATCACAACTGTAAGAAGACAGGAAGAATAGTCATCAGCAAGAGAAAAAAACCCAAGATGCGAGTTACGAATGGGAGAGATAAACATCTTAATGGCCGACTCTGAGAAGAAAATAGATGGCCTCCTAGACAGTGTGGAAGAAGGAAGTGAGAATAAAAAGGACTAACCATCACAACTGTAAGAAGACAGGAAGAATAGTCATCAGCAAGAGAAAAAAACCCAAGATGCGAGTTACGAATGGGAGAGATAAACATCTTAATGGCCGACTCTGAGAAGAAAATAGATGGCCTCCTAGACAGTGTGGAAGAAGGAAGTGAGAATAAAAAGGACTAACCATCACAACTGTAAGAAGACAGGAAGAATAGTCATCAGCAAGAGAAAAAAACCCAAGATGCGAGTTACGAATGGGAGAGATAAACATCTTAATGGCCGACTCTGAGAAGAAAATAGATGGCCTCCTAGACAGTGTGGAAGAAGGAAGTGTGAATAAAAAGGACTAACCATCACAACTGTAAGAAGACAGGAAGAATAGTCATCAGCAAGATAAAAAACCCAAGATGCGAGTTACGAATGGGAGAGATAAACATCGAGCAGGTGCAGAAGTTGGAATATCTGGGAAGCGTTTAAACAGAGAATAGAAAATACGACACCAAGATTCGAACAGGCATTGGATTTTATTTTTAATTAAGACGCAAGGAGTGAAGGAAAACCAGAAGAATTTAGAAGGAACCGGAAATCCAATCATCATCAGGAAACTAGAGTAATCCATCGAACGAAGGATTCCAAGATCTTAGCAAGGTGATGAGAAACGGTAAAAATACGTTAGAATCAAAGAAAAGACTGGATTTTTATATGATATCCATCATTTTGTATGGTATTGAATGCTGTATAATCTCCTCCATGGATGACGAAATACTAGATGGAAGGAGCGAATAAGCAACAAGGAAGACTTAAAGAAAATGGCACCAGAAAGAACATTTATACGCAAAACCTGGAAAAACTGAAATTCTTTGGATACATGATGAGGAAGGGACTTGGGAAACCTAAACCTCACGGAGCCTATTGAGGGCAAAAGTGATAAGGGAAGACAGCATGACACTCATCTGATGAACTTGAGTTAATTGACAATGGAACAGTGTGAGGCGTTAATCTTAGAAAAAGAAGAAAATCTGTTAAGAGCCACACGAGATAGAAAGTTGTGGAGAGCCGTGATCACCTATGACTGACATGTAGAAGAAGAATTTTAATGGTAATAACAGTGGTTTTCCGTGTTACGCTTACTTCACTCCCTGGTAATCGGGTTAGGATCAAAGTGATGTATCTGCCCTCGGGGAGATAAACTACATTTTATCTCTAAATTGTGTCTCTCGTGAGAGACTCGGCTGTGCTGCTTTCGGTTGAAATTCATAAAATATTTAAATTAAAAACCATTTTTCAGTGACACGGGTTTTTCAGGTCCTGTAACTCCCATTCCTCTACCGATATTCACGATAGCTTCCTTCCAAAGCTTTTGTTTGAAGTAGTGTGGAATGTCAACATCAGGATTATATAATTATTTAGATTTTGCTGCTGTTGAAAGTCCGACAGTGATGTGGTTTCTGTTATCGGTAATACAGAACAGTGTGATTCCATAGCCCATTCCACACAGTTAGAAGAAACATGGTACTCGCTAAGACCATCAAGGTTCGTTCCCTTAAAGCCATTTTTAATCACTGAGCAGCGCGGAGATATGAACTCTCATATCTCGATGAGGTTGATAGGTACAGTTTTCTTCATATGTCTCTCAATTCACCATAGTCGATTTGTCAAGGGGGAGACTATCATAGCGTGCGGTATAGCTGGGCCTAGGCACGGGTTAACCCAAGCATTGCGGGTGAAAGAGAGCAAACCATAAGCATTCGTTTGCTGTGCTAGTACTTAATCTCAATTCATCATGACTCTCATGGTGTGAGTGTACTGGCTCTCCCAGAATCCGTAACTAAAGTTTCCTCGGCATAGTTGCAGTATGGACAACAGGTTGGCTCGATGAGTGTTTATCAAACACGAATTTACTTGAACTAGTGTCTACAGCAGGGTTTAGCGAGCAATCTTTTCAGAAGAATAAACTTGAAAAAAAAAAAAGTAACCAGATATATAAGGCCAACATTTTATATGAATCGAAATGTCCTTTAAGATATTGTATCTCTGATAAAAATGTCAATATGTACGTTGGCTTTACTACGGCGATGCTAACAAAAAGGCTTACATTTAATTTGGCTGAGCATAGTTCAATATATCAGCATTTAAAGGAACACTCAAGCCCACACTCACAGATTAGACAGATATTAGTTGAAAATACATAAAAACAATAATAAGAAATAGCTAAAAATCCTGGAATCATTTATATCAGAGAGTTAAAGCCCAAAATAAATAAAGTCAACTATGAGTATACCAACCAAGCCCTTGAATGCTAATAAAAAATATTATATATATATATGAGCAAAAATGAAAAAGTTACTTCCTTCATACCTTGAAATCTAGAACGCTGCATAAGCAGTAAAAACGAACAGTTGAAATGTTTTGAATTTACAAAAACCTTTACTCACAGACAACTTAACATCATGAAGATGGTTTTAGATTAGATTGAAAGTACTTGGGGAAATAAAAACTATTTGAAAAAATAAATTGGTATTTTTCTTAATCAATTTTCTAAGGATACTAAGAATTTAATCCGCGAACTTGAACGAATCAGCGAAAACTAATGGACATAATATGTCTAAATTACTTAACTAAACCTGTTTGAATGAAAATACGCTGCCTAAATATACACAATATATATATATATATATATATATATATATATATATATATATATATATATATATATATTGTCATCCACAGACAGACTGTTTCGCTGTATCACAGCTCATCAGTGTGGCTAGACGTCCGGTTGCCTCTGGCTAGAATCGAAAACCGGCTGAATTCGCGTCAGTTGGAAATTTACCCTGAAGCCGTTGGCTCACGGCAGAGAAGAAGGTGAATTTAAGCGTATTTATTTTTAGATAAACACACAGTGACTGAGAGAACTCGATTCGATTTACTGAAGAGTCTTGCATCCATATATGCATTATTTTATATATTTTATACATATATATGCATTTATTTGTATATATATATATATATATATATATATATATATATATATATATATATATATGTAACGCCATTATTCTATGACTTAATTTGTATAACGTACGTCGCATAAGGATCTTCTATACGTAATGCTTCAGCTATTTGCCTTAGCGCATGTATAGTTGATCAGAAGATTGACTTAAAACTGATAGGTATTTATTCATGCCCATTATCAGTCGTGATCCGACTCAAGGTCAGGTATTAACGTGGGGAAACGAGCTCGTATACTCGGGTCGCTGGTCCAAAATGTAACCATTCCCTATAACCGTGGGGAACAGGCATTTTTTTGTATTTGTCCTGCTCAGCCGAGTTTTTATCCGTAGAGAGAGCCCCGACTGAGTCACTCTTTGTCCAAAGACAGACGTCTTGTCAGTCGAAAGCCAGACAGCGAACTGCCTGACTCCAACAAGCTAGATATTAACCCATGCATGCCTCTCCAATTAGAAGGGATGCGACAAGTCAGGTTTAACGTCTGGAACCCGATCGCGTAA
The DNA here is from genome assembly GCA_964036315.1 of Acanthosepion esculentum. Lineage (NCBI taxonomy): Eukaryota > Metazoa > Mollusca > Cephalopoda > Sepiida > Sepiidae > Acanthosepion > Acanthosepion esculentum. The sequence goes on from OZ038489.1 coordinate 39,096,937, forward strand.
CTCGAGCCGCTGTTTCAAAATTTCCCTGCAACCGGGTGTGGAACGAGAACTTTGCTTGTCTGTTCTTCGCAGACGAAGAGTCTCCACCTATAGAAAGAGACCAGACTGAGTCACACAAAAGCCGACATCAGGTCTTGTCAGTCGCAAGCCAGATAGCGAACTTTCTGACCCCAATCAGCTAGATATCTACCTATGCCTCCCCACTTAGACGGAGTGTGACATAATGTCATGATTATTGTGGGCAACCTGAGTGTTGTCCACTAGGTTCAATGGTCAAAGGCAGGGAAATCTGCTTGTCTGTTTTCCTCAGCCGGATCGCTATCCGGTCAGAGCCTCGATTGAGTCAACCTCTGCCCAATGACAGAGGTCTTGTTAGTCGAGAAGTAGGAAGCTAATTGCCTGGGTCGAAACGGCTAGGTATTTACCAAACCTCCTCACAAGGCAGGATGTGGCACAAGGCCGGTTTTCATGTGGGGCGATTCCGTGTCCGTAGGCTAGGGCAAAAAATAGGCCATAGGCGAACCTATTATATATATATATATATATATATATATATATATATATATATATATATGTAATTAAATTATATTATTATTAAATATTGTTTGTGAGAGTGATTCTTGCCATATAATTAACTTCATTATTTGTTTTTCGTATGAATGATTTACGTTATATAAATTGAACACGCACTACATAATTGATATTAAAATAACTGATCCTAAGTGCGATTTCCTGATAATAACTGTGACATTACTCTAATTGTTGAACAATTTAGTTCATGCCACCTTTACTACAAAAAAGCCTACTTCTACTGTACAAGAACGCACAATTTTAAAATTAAAAAAAAATTCAACCTCAGCGCCGTGACTGCACGCTCCAAAATTATTCTTACAGTTAACAATATCACATTTCTAAAAACACCTCTTTCGGTCTTGCACTATCTTTCGATGTCTCACTATTACCTGGATTTAAAAAAACTTACATAATTTTCTACCTGATGATGGTCGGATGAAACGACTGAAAGCCGAGCTAGTAGCAAAAATAAGACCTGATAAAACCGGAATTTATGAACACGGATCATACCATTCATTAATGGATTCGAGGTTGATTGTATTTTATTATCAAATATTGTTTGCGAGAGTGATTCTTGCCATATAATTAACTTCATTATTTGTTTTTCGTATGAATGATTTACGTTATATATATATATATATATATATATATATATATATATATGTATATGTGTGTGTGTGTGTGTGTGTGTGAGTGTGTAAAATGGTCTTTAGTTGATATGTGGGAGCTCATTAAAGATTTTGGTGAAGCACAAAATCACTAAGGCAAAAGGTTTGGAGGTTACACTGTATTTCTTAAAAAAAAACACACCATCAAATTAGATATTTTTGTATTTTTAAAAGTAAAAGATATAATTTCAGTAAATGCAGTATTTGCTTTTCCTTTTTAGTATTTCTCCAGGCGTATCTTACTATTAAAGCGTTCAAATTTCGATTCGTCTGTCCACAATACATTTTACTAAATTATGAATATTTTGTAGGAAAAAACATTATATTTTGTTTCCACCATCAACCCTTATGTCAACTTTTTTGAAATTACCAACAGTTTCAATTAAGTTAAACATTCTAAATGTTAAGTCAAACAAATCATATGTAGCTGACTCTGTTTTAGGAAAATAAAACTATTGTGCGACAGTTTATTCAAAGTATTTTTTAAATTTATTTTTTTAATTTTGAAGTAATTTGCACAAAATGTCGAAATCAAAGAAGTTAAGCATTGCCGTGAGGGATCAAATTGAAATTTTATTCAAGAAGGCTACTCTCAAAGAAAAATTGTCAAGAAATTTAAAATTTCTCAACATATAGTGCCATATTTATAACAAAGGGAGTTAGAAAATGGGGCAAATGTTTGGAGCGCCAAAAGTGATAACTGCTGAGGAAGATAATCATTGATTGCCGAGAGCAAAAGAAATAGAGAGAAAACTGCCCCAAAGGTGACAATTGAACTTAATTCCTATCGACAGCAACCGATATCCCTCTCAACTGTGATAAATCGACTTACATCAGCGGTGCTTCTAGGGTGAGTAGCCATCAAGGCACGCCAATGAATAAGCAGAAAAGATTGTAATGTGTAAAAAGCGTAAGGACTGGATATTGAGTGATAAAATGCATTGTGGACAGAGGGGTCCAAATTTGAACTTTTTCGTTGGAAGAAGAGAGCGTATGTAAGAAGAAATCCAAGAGAAAGACTGAATGATGAAGCTGTGGTTCCAGCAGTGAACTATGGCGGTGGGTCTGTTATGGTATGGGAGCATTTATATATATATATATATATATATATATATATATATATATATAAAAGTGAACATAGAAGTCAACACTTAGAGGCGATAGTCTGTTTCATACCTGACGATTGCATTTAGCATGAAACAGACTGTCGCCTCTAAGTGTTGACTTCTATGTTCATTTTTATATTTACACACGCTCTAGCTCTGATATTGAGCACTTTATCCCATAAATATAGCACACTTTAAGACTATATTTCTTCATATATATATATATATATATATATATATATATATATATATATATATATATATAGATAGATAGATAGATAGATAGATAGATTTAAGCACCTGATTGGCGTGAGTCGCTATAATACACAATGAAGATCTCGATTTGTGGACTTTTGCAGCGAATGAAACTATTCTAAAAAATGAGTTCTTATTTATTCCATTCATAGATTCTGGTCACGTTCGCAACAATTTCCGTTCAATTTTGTTTTCTTTATGCATACATTGTTTCCCTGGCGTTTCTGGTGTTCTTTTTATTTTATTTCATTTTTCATTTTAAGTTTTCACTCCAGTAGTATTTCAGAAGTTTTCACTTAGCTATCAAGTGGCATCAAATCTCGGCTCGAAGTAAATAGACTTGTCCACTCGTAAAAAAATAGGAAAACTTTTTCGCAGCATTTTTTTTATAGTGTATAATCCCTTGGACCAGTGATTGCCAAACTCCGTGTTGCGACACGCTAATGTGCTGCGCGATCCTCTTACGTGTATCGCGAAATATTGTCACGGCACACGGTGTGTGTAGAAGTAGTAATGGTTCAGCATTAGTCTTTGAATAAATGAATAAGTATACAACTTTTTATTGTACATTAGCTAAAATGGTTTTATCGGTTTAATTGCAAATTTTCTACTTATTTATGTAAACGTTAAATAACATCAAAAATAAGAAGCGAGAAAGACTACGCCCAAGAAGAAATGTGGGTCTGCTTATCGCACATTCGGCCAAACATTGATGAAATCGAGATATCGTTTTATTTCATATCATTTAAATGTATTCCCTTTAAAAAAATGTCTAAGTACGCTGTTATATTTTCATTTGCTCTTGGGTGTGTTATTACTTTAAAAGGTTGAGAAACACTGCTTTAGAAATCCCCAAAGTCACGAAATTTGTCCGAATCGTAAATATTGATTTTTTCATCGATTTAAAGAATGTCCTGTTTATAATATAAATACACTGACAAATTGGCCCTTAACTTTTGACCGAGTTATCTGAACTTTGATATTCTTTCGGAAGCACATGCATGATGGGATAAAACGGATATATATATATATATATATTTTATTAATATACGTAATTTGTTATTTAATTTAAAATGTATCTATCTTTTCTTTACTGGAAAGGAATCTTTTTTGTTAGGTTTAATAAAGTTTTACCTAACAATTACATGTTGAAATATCTATAAGTTTGTTTCTTTAAGTAACAATGTATAGCTCCGTTGCTCCTCAATGATAGAAAATTTATTTTTAAAGACAAATGTTAAAAAAATTATTTCGACGGACAAACAAATCCTATTGATGGTTTATCTTATTTCGTTAAAATAAAACAAAAATGTTTAAACCCATTTGTTTGTTTTTTTTATCTAAAAGAAATTAAAAAAAAAATGATTCTTCGTACGCGTATATCAAAGACGTAAGCACAGTTTCAAACTTGACATTTGTAAAGTTCGATGACTGTCTAAAATGACAAAGATTGTTTTTACGTTGCATCGAGGTTATGAACAGGAACCTACTTCTAAACTAATATAGTTTATATATCCTTTATCCGAAAACCTCCAAAATCCCAAAGTTTTTTTAAATGTTCTCATGACTTTAAACAAATGGAAAATTTCAGAAAGCACTGTGAACATTCCTAGGTGATGTGCATCTGTTGTAAGTGACCTCATCTGCCCTGGGTGGTGGTTCCCCACCCAAACTACATTGGCGCCAGTTTCATTAATAGCGATCATCACAGCAACTCCTTAGTTCGTGGATTACGTACCAGGTGTTTCGTGCTCAGTAAAGATATTATTCAAATTGTTAAAATGTCCTTCATTTATATATATTTTTTGTAAGTAGTGATCATGTTTGTTTTGTAAACCTACAGAAAGCACAATTATTTTTACGTAAAATCTTAAGTTCACCACAACAATGTCCGTGTATGCATTACATCCCTAGCGTCAAAATCTGTGTCTGTGAGTACACAAATTTCATTAAATTTTATATAAAACTATCTTCAGGGTATATGTTATTTATATAAAACTACCTCCCTGGTATATCTCTAAACGGTGTTATGAAATGTAAAGCGATATCGTGTTTATGCTTAGGTTTCATTCCCAAGTTGCCATATTGTATAGATGCTATATACAAATTAAATAGCACATTTCATTGAATATGACAAACAAGGTGATTTTATTTAGTTTTTGATACAATTTCTCATGCGATCTATTATTTTTTTTCTTTTCAAATGATAAATTATATAAAAAATTTAATAGGGCAAATATTATTTACGAATTTAAATGCTCATTAAGGAATTGTATTCATGATCATTCAAAATTCGTAAAAAATTATATAGGCTACACTACAACATGTTTGACACGCAGACTCACTCTACACATTTCTGACCATAGCTCAATTAGATCTCATTTAAATATTCATGGAGACCTACCGCACACTATTCGTAACATACTTGTTGACAACACTAATATAATAGAATCATCTACATGCAAAAAAGGCTAAAAATAATGGAAGCCTTATTAATAAAAAAATCAACACTTAATAATATTAACTTTGAACATGGATACAATATCTTGACCGTGTTTTGAAAAAATGAAAACATTTTATAAAACACACATGCAACAAACTATTTCTTATTTAACAGTTAAAATATTTAATCCTTGAAAATGGCTAAATGTATAGCCGAAAGCGCTCGGATAAAAAGAACATTCGGACATTTTTTATATAATTTAACATTTGAAAATAGAATTTATTAGATCGCATGAGAAATTGTATAAAAATAAATAAAAGCACCTTGTCTGTCGTATTCAATGAAATGTGCATGAAAGAAGGATTGCTGCCTAAATAAACAAATTAAATAGTCTGTATTCGAAAATCCGAACAAATTTGAAAACCGAAAATGTTGCAGTTCCAAGAATTTCAGATAAAAGATTCTCAAACTGTATCAATGTCGCGCCTTGAGGAAGATGTTGCAGTTCAAACAATTTCAGATAAAAGATTCTCAAACTGTATCAATGTCGCGCCTTGAGGAAGATCCTGAGATATTCTAATGTACCAAAAATATTTTTAAAACATGTTTTCCCTATTTTTTGTTAGTAGGGGACCAGTCTACATGCATAGGGCAAAACTCTGGTCTATATTTGAGAACACTACTCTATATTTTATTAAACTCTCTACTCATTGGTTATTCATACAAGTAAGGTCCGGCAGCTAAAGATCAAGCGAAAATCTCAATTTCTCTAGTAGAATTCTTCTCAGTCTTTCCTACTCCTGGATGGACGTTCTATCGAAAGATCGCCCTGCGTACGAAGATAAACGACATCCGGCAGCAAGGCCTCTAATCGGGAGATTGGAAGTTTTGTGGAGTGTGGAACCACCTCTTAACTGCTGTTGTTCCTAGATCCACCCTGACCCGGGGTGGTAGCACCTGGTAAAATCCCAGCTATGAGCAAACAATGAACCCCTGAACAAAAATCAACGGTACATTGTTATAATAAATGACCGACAATACATTTTTATATTAAAATAACAATAAATACAATACTAAAATAGTAAAATTACCAACAATATATTTTATGAACTACAAACCATATATATAAAAACATTCCTTTACACAGAAAGTATAAAACTATGTTCAAAATATCTGTAGTTGAAAGCTTAAAATTACGTACAAAATATTTAGATTTCAGCATTAAATAACTGTAATAAAAGACTAGGAGCAGTGTAACCCAAATTAGGTTTTATTCAGCACAAGAGAACAGTTAATACAAACAGGGCTATTTATAAGCAGGCACAGTCCATTTTTAACGATGGACGTGGGAAGGGAGAAAGAATGTTCACTACAATAACCCATAGTGATTCTGATATGCCGCTAAACAAAATCATCCAACCAATATATTGAAAGAATTTAAACTTTAACGACGTGTGACAATATGGTCCCGTGAATGACCGTGGCATATCGCCGGTGTAAAATTATTCGCTTCTCCTACACTGGTTGCGCTACCAATGCTAACGAGCCCTGTCTTGATTTTTTAACCTGTAGTAGGGGGAATACGGATTAAAACCTTTCACAAAGGCATTTGTGATAAATGAACGAAAACGGACTCCGTCAGAATATTAAATTGACAAGCTACTTTCGCGCCTACGAATATCACACTGTGCAAGGGCTGAGATACAAAAAAAAATTCATAAATTAATTAGAATTTCAAGGGCATACCAGAATTAGACCGAAAATGAAACAAGAAAAGTGCATGTTTGTCAAAGGCACTGGAAGAAGAAGAGTGAAATTTACACCCAGAATTATAACAGGAAGAGTTGTTTGAACTACTAGGTAAGCTTTATTTCTTTGGGAGATATAGTAGAATTTAATTCGTTCCTGACGTTCTTTCGTGATCCGAAATGTTCGTTAACCGAAATTATTTTCTCTATAGTAATCAATGTAAAATGAATTAATCCGTTTCTGGAACCTAGATGATCGCTTATTTAAACTTTTACAACAATATTTTCTGCACGCGTTCATACACAAAACCAATGAAGGTCATGAAATCTATCACAAAAAAGATAAACACAATTTTAAACAGATAAAATATAGACGAAAATTTAATATCTATCTATATTTCTGAGAGGAGGTATTATGTACATTATTTACTTTATTCGGACTATTGTCCTCATCTTTGTCGCCATATTTATTACAACGTTTCGGCCCTTCAGTATCTGTCTATATTTCTGAGATGGGGTATTATGTACATTATTTACATTATTCGGACTATTGTCCTCATCTTTGTCGCCTGGATCTAACCAACGCCTTTATCCACTGTGCCATGTGTCCTTGTGGAGCCAAAGAGTGTGAGTTCAATACCCGGTTAAGGCAGTGCAGAACTTTCAGAGGGAAATTTGACAGGAGATAACTGATAACTGACATCCATTAAAACATGGCAGGTGGAACTAGAACAGTCTACCCAAGTGAGCGAAGTAAAGACATTCCAACCACCTGAAGAAGGCTGGAGTGTACAACGGCCGAAACGTTGTAATAAATATGGCGACAAAGATGAGGACAATAGTCCGAATAATGTAAATAATGTACGAAAATTTAAATTAATTTTTATGTACCTGTACGGGGGAGAGAGTTGATGGCGTAAGTGGAAAGTGGTAAGGAAGTGGTGGGGAGAGATGTTATTGTTTGGAAGGGGAGTCCCCGTTCATAAAAAAACATCAGGTAACTATGTTTTTTATATGATTTCTTTCTTCATCTCAGTCATGATACTGGTTATTTTTATTTTCACTTTGCTGCCATCATTATTCTTCGGCCGCATGCTGCCTAATTTAATAACTTATAAAGAAAAATGATATTTAAGAGAAGTCACGACGAATTAGAACAGGGATGTGTATGGAGGGAAAGCTACATCACAATTGACGATCATCCGCTGATGCTCCCGGTTTGTCTCCCCACTTTGTCGTCGGCTTGTATGTCCGTTGCTCGAGGCACCGTTCGTCACCCGAGACTTTTTGTTCGGAAAAATTTTTCGTGAACTGATTTGTTCGTAATGAGAGGCGTTCGTGATCCGAGATTCCACTGTACCTAGAATGCAAACAAACCGTCAACATACGGATGGAAAATGAATTCAGTAAAGACATAAAAATAGATAGGCTCCTAAGACAAAGATCTATCTTCTCACCGGACTTGTTCGGCGAGACAGTATTTCGAGAGCTTTAACGCTTTGAACCCTGCGTTCCTGAAAAATTTTAAACGAAACGAGCCTCGCAGAACAAACAGGAAAGATGGTCGCTGATCTGTGCATCTGACCCCTCGCCTAAGTCTCCCCATAACTTCGCTAGCTTATAGCTGTAGGTTAAAAACCAAGAATAAAATCTGCTTTACTGCTAGAAATTGTTTTGTTTTCCATTCGTTGGAAACAATCTGGCCGAAGGGTAATTTTTAAGCCACAATTGTTTGACAGGAAGAAACTGCACCCTGTTATCGAAACAGGTTTGAGCTGCAATGTAACAATACATACAAGATGATTGAAATGTATCTCCCTATTTTATATATGATGGACTTTCCCTTCTTGTAAAAATTATAGTTAAACGGAAGAGACCATCATACATAAAATAGGCAGTTACTTTTCATTCACCCTGTAGGACGAAGAATTTGTGTTAATCAACTTCTCAAATCCTACTCTAATATGGATACTTGCAATGCAGGCATCTCTCAATTGATGCGTATTCGATTAATGGATTTTTGGTTAGTGTGCTAAAATTTTTATATACCAAAATTTGATTAGTATATACGTAATACTCGATTAGTGCGGTAAAATATTCTTCAGTTTAACCATAGTAATTGAAAATATATTTTTATAGTTACCGATGTAGTTGCACTAATCGATGGATTCCTGCAGTTATAGGTAGGAACAGTCCATTTACACAGTAGTAGGGAAGAGAAGGAAGTATGTTGAGAGCTACTCTACAGCAATTATTGTTATTGTTAGTTGTAGTAGTAGTATCTTCTAAAATTATTTTATCCAGCGATAAAGACTTTATAATTAGAGCGTGGATTTTTACTTTCATAATAAGAATTCTGTAAAAAGAACAAATAAAACGAGGATTTTCCTTTCTTTCTTTCTTTCTTTCTTTCTTTCTTTCTTTCTTTCTTTCTTTCTTTCTATTTTTGTTTTCATTTGTTGTGGGGGGTCTCTCATCCAGACGTGGTGTCTTTTGCTCACATGATAAATTGCCCAACAAACCTCAGTCATTCCGTCCCCTCACCTGATGGTCTTCACGCCGACGGGCGATCAATGAGCAGATAATGATTAATGAGGCACAGAAGCGTCTTTCACCTGCTTCTCTACCTGTTGTCGCGAGCGCTGTCCTCGCCTGCGCCTCTTCCCGCTTTCCCCCAGACTGCAGTCTTTGATTTCAGATGATCGGAAGACTTGGCGAGCAGCTAATCCATGCAACCTGGTCGACAATAAATATAGAACCGGATTTCATTTCGACGGATCATTAATCAACGACAGTTGCCCAACGTCGCAATTCCCCAAGTGTTACGAGATCATTAAACTCTCTACCCCCACAATGACCGCTGCAGAAACATTTACGGACGTAGCTGGTATTATTTCCATTATTATAGCGCCTATATTATAACAAACGTACGATAGAAAGTTAAAGATTGAAACTTGAGGAAGACTGTACAGCGCCAATCTCTCAAGTGAGAGAATTGATAATAATTTATATACCTTCACCATTTGTAAACTGTCTTACGATGAGACATGTAATATCCTATGCAGTAGTGTATTTTAGACAATCAGGTTTACGACCATACCACGTTGAAGGATAAGCAACGTTGAGCCAGGCCATCATCTGGATAGGTGACCGTTTGGGAATACCAGATGCACGTATATTTTTAAAATCTTAGTACGATATAAAGTTGAAGATTAAGGGAAATTTGAGGAAGACTGTACAGCGCCAATCTCTCAAGTGAGAGAATTGATAATAATTTATATACCTTCAACATTTGTAAACTGTGTTTTATGATAAAAATGATGATAAAACTAATCCATAAGAACAAAAAAGATATGAATGCACGGATATGTAATATCCTATGTGGTAGTGTATCTTGGACAATCAGGTTTATGGTCATACCACGTTGAAAGATAAGCAACGTCGAGCCTGGCCATTATCTGCATGGGTGACCGTTTGGGAATACCAGATGCAAAAATATCAGATGCACGTATATTTAAAAAAAAACTTAGTACGATAGAAAGTTGAAGATTGTAGGAAATTTGAGGAAGACTGTATTGCGCCAATCTCGACATTTGTAAACTGTGGTTTACGATAAGAATAATGATAAAAATCATACATAACAAGAAAAAATATGCAGTAGTCTGTCCTGGACAATTAGGTTTACGGCCTTACCACGTTGAAAGTTAAGCAACGTCGAGCATGGCCAGCACCTAGATGAGTGACTGGGAATACCAGGTGCTGCAAGACTGGATGTGCTGGCAGCTTAATGGATAACAGCTCGAATTAGGAAGTCAGAGAGACGTGTTCCAATTCCAGTCGGGTTCTTCATATTCACCTACGCGGATATACCCATTAGAAAAGGTATGAATCCAACCTCTTCTCCAGCTAGGGGTTATTTATTAAAACTTTCATCAGTGAAAATTATTATAATCTCAAAAAATTCTTACAATATAAAAACATAATTTGGCTTTAAATATCTCGGAAAAGATTGATGAGTCGTAAAAAAACAGGTCAATCCTGGACAATCTCCTCACAAATGATGACGAGATGAGGTGCGATGTAATGGAGTGTCTACTGATAAATGTTCTTAAAAACAACGTAAAGAACACTGTTGTGCAACATCCAATCTCTTATATGGCAGTGAATATTTCATAATATTCTCACAAATGAATAAGAAACTTGAAGCTACAGAAATGTGGTTCTATTGATGAATGTCCTTACAAATATATATCTAATCTCTTACATGCACGTGAATGTGGGGTAATCTCTTCACTGAGGAAAAAGAGACGGGAAGCGGTAGAGAAGTGGTTCTATCAACATATACCTTACTAAACTATATATTTAATACGTATAAACGTATGCTTGGCAATCCCCTCACAAATGAAGAAGAAACTTGAAGCAACGGAGATGTGGTTCTATTGATGAATGTCCTTAGAAACAAATAAAAGATTTCTGTACTGCATCACCTAGGAAACAAAGAATAAATACTAAACTACATATTATATAATTTTACCATATGTCAACGTATGCTTGGTAATCCCCTCGCAAATGAAGAAGTAATTTGAAGCGACAGAGAATTAGTTCTACTGATGAATGTCCTTAGAACCAAAGAAAAGTGTGCAGAATTGCTATCTAACACCGAATCTCCTATATGGCAGTGAAGACTGGGAAATCTCTTCACAGATAATATAGATGGTTGGTTGTTTGGGGTTTTATGGCATATCAACCACTATGGGTTATTTAATGCCAGATCCAGTATTTACTAAATATATCAAAAACATATAGCTGGCAACATCATTGTTTCAAAAACTGGCAACATCATTGTTTCAAAAACTGGCAACATCATTGTTTCAAAAACGAATAGCTGGCAACATCATTGTTTCAAAAACGTATAGCTGGCAACATCATTGTTTCAAAAACGTACAGCTGGCAACATCATTGTTTCAAAAAAGTATAGTTGGCAACATCATTGTTTCAATGTGCTGGAAAAGACCTGGAAGTTCACTATTTTCCCATAGCTGGGACCCCAACAGGTGCTACCACACCGGGTCAGGGTGGACCTGGGAACACCAGCAATTAAGAGGTGGTTCCACGCTTCCTCAAAACCTCCTGATCAGAGGCCTTGCTGTTGGATGCAGTTTAACGTCGCACCCAGGACGACAGATAATATAGAGAGTTCAAGCAACAAAGACTTAGTTCTACTGATGAATGTCCTTAGAAACAAAGAAAAGAGTGTTGGACTGTTATGTAATATCTAATCTTCTCTATGGCAATGAAGACTGGATAATCTCTTCACAGTTGAAATAAAGAGTTGAACCAACAAAGATGTAAATGAGCGTCATTAGAAACACAGAAGAGAGTTCTGGATTGCTATGTAATGTCTAATCTTTTATAGGGTAGTGAATACTGAACAATGTCTTCAAAGATGAACAAGAAACTTGAAGCGGTAGACATTAGATGTCTACTGTTAAGTGGACTTAGAAATAATAAAAAGAGACAAGGAAAATATGAAGTACTGTATAATTCATAATGTTCTTATAGCAATGAAACCAGAGGAATTGTGCTCTCAGCTGAAGATGTATCATCAAATGATGGAGATTTTATTTTATCGATTTATACGAAGAATATCACGTGAGCCGCTAGGAATTTTGAACTAGCAGAAACCTGTTGCTAGCAAAAAGAAATGTAACTGAAATTTTGGACTGACATAATGAGGAAAGGAGGACTAGAGGTTTTAACATCCACATATATTCAAACCCTAGATAGTATGTTGAACTCTCGTATATCAGTCATGTAATAAATATATTTGGTACTCTATGTAATTTTTATAATTCAAGATACTTGCATTTTAAATGCGTCTCATCATTATAAGACACCGAGTTTGTAAATTTGATATTTCTGGTATCTTTATAGACGAGGAATCATGGTAATTATAAACAGACTTGCTCAGAGAATGAAAAACAAAAATTCCGTTCAAAGTTCCGGGAAATCAGAAACCTTAAAACATATTGGATTGGATTAAGTCGGTAGATATCACGACATTTCGACACTGGCTGTCTTATTTAATACTGAAATCTTTCTTTTTTATTTCATTAAACACACACACACACACACACACACACACACACACACACACACACACATATATATATATATATACGTTTTGAACAATGAAAAATATTAAAACATTAAAATTTTCAGATACACTGAGTTGTATATTAAGATTTTTTATCTAATTATTTCAATTAGGTTCCTAGACTAGCATGGCGATAATAAGGAGAAAAAATCCCTGCTTGTTAGTAGCAGTGAACTACAGGATTGAATGACTGTTTCTGAACTTTATATATATATATATATATATATATATATATATATATATATATGCGTGTGTGTGTAAATTGTTTTCCGATAGAAAAATAGTTTTCTGTAATGAAAAAAAAAACGAATAAAAAGACAATAGGTATAAAACTATTCTTAGCCGACGCGCTTCGCCCTCTGAGGCACTTATTGCTTTGATGAAGTTCCTCACAGAACGAAATGTGTCAGCTAAGAATAGATTTTCTTCTTGTATTTTTATTCATATATATATATATATATATATATATATATATATATATATATATATATATATATATATATATATGACTACATTGGAAGGACGACACAACGCTTGGACATGAGAATTAAACAGCACGTTCCTACCAAAATCAGGAACCACACTTTGCCGTTGAATGGACTCGTCCCAAACACCTACGGGTCCGCCATATGTGAGCACTTATTAAAGAACAGATCGTGTGCCGCTAATTTTAGTGTTGACTAGTTCACCGTGATGTCCCGGTCACACTCGTTATTTCACCTTAAGGTGCTAGAGGCACTTTACATCGGTTCTGGCAAGCCTTCCTTGTGTAAACAACGTGGGTGTTTGTTGGGGCTCGCTGTCATTTGCCTCTAGCTCCTTTTGCTCCTTTTTCCCCCCTCATCCTCCACATTTTCTTTTATTGTACATTTTCTGTGTTTTTAATTTAAATTAAATCTCCCGTTGTAAGCCTGATGAGCGGGAGCGAAACCGGTTGCTTCGCCCGTTTTTAATATGTCTAGTAATATCAAGCTTCATACGTTTATTGCTGTGATATATATATATATATATATATATATATATATATATATATATATATATATATATATATATATATATATATATATATAACTCTCTCAGCTCTGGAATTAAAGCAAAAGCATCCATAGAGAGGTCGCAACCATTCCAGTTGATATGGTAAGTCGTACGGTGTTATATATTTCGTACTCTGTATCATTTTTATAATCCAAGATATTTGCATTTAAAATGTGTCCCATCATTAAAGGACACCCTTTAGATAGATAGATAGATAGATAGATAACAGATAGATAGATAGATAGATAGATTGTGTTATTCGTTTTTCTTATTAAATTTCGGATATACAAATATCTCTATGGGTCATCAGAAATATATCCGTTCAAAAGAGAAATATGATATGGGAAATTATCGGATGGAGAGAATGCAGTTTTGGAAATTGCAAAGAGAAAATTGTGAAATAATATCGGAAAAAAAAATGCAGATTGCAATAACGATATAAGAACAAGCAAAAGATATGAATTTTGAAGTGTCAGAAAAAAAACTTAAGAAATATTAAGTGGGTAATAAACAAGAAAAATGGATTGACCAGCAAGAAAAATATTTGAAGAAGCGTGTGTGGCGTGTGCAAACAGGGAGAAAAGATGCAGAATATTAAAAAAATCACTAAAGAAAATATATACTTTTTAATGGATAAATGAAGGTGTTTCCAAAAAAAAAAAAATCAGCTGTTAATGTCTTATGAAAGTGGAAAGTGCTGAGAAGACAATTGGCCAATTTATATTCAAACCTTGTCCCGGAATCGAAAAAAAATCTTTTGAACCGACGAAATAAATAAATAAACAAGCAACTTTCACTGCTCTTAAATCCAACGTAAATACATGAGAAATTGATGCCCAAATTCACAATGCACACACACACACACACATATATATATATATATATTATTGTCATCTACAGACAGACTGTTTCGCAGCTCATCAGTGTGGCGAGACGTCCGATTGCCTCTAGCTAGGATCGAAACCCGACTGAATTGGCGTCAGTCGGAAATTCTACCACTAATCCGTCGGCGCACCGCAGCGATGAAGGTGAATTTTAGCGTATTTATTTTTAGATTTAGATAAACACACAGTGACTGACAGTAACTCAATTCTGCCGAAGAGTCATGCTATATTAGCTTTAATAGTCACTGTTTACAAACCCACGCTTCATTCCCACAGAGCTCAACTGAAATTAATTTTCAGGAGCCAATATTATTGTCATCCACAGACAGACTGTTTCGCTGTATCACAGCTCATATATATATATATATATATATATATATATATATATATATATATATATATATATATATATATATATATATATGATGTAAGACTCATCGTTAAGACGAATCGAGTTCTCCAGTCACTGGCGTGTTTATCTAAAATAAATAGGCCTAAATTCACCTTCATCTCTGCTGTGCGCCAATAGCTTAGGGGTAGAGATTTCGTCTGATGCCGAATCAGGTTTCAATCCCGGCTTGAATAAATCGGATGTCTATCCATACTGATGAGCTGTGAAACAGCGAAACAATCTGTCTGTGGATGACAATATATTCATGCTCCCGAAAAAATTATTTCCGTTGAGCTCTCGGTATAGAAAAGTGAATTTTTAAACAGTGACTATTACTGATACTGATGCAAGACTCTTCGTTAAGACGAATCGAGTTCTGGCGTGTTTATCTCAAAATAAATACGCCTAAATTCACCTTCATCCCTGCCGTGCGTCAATGGTCGAGTTTCGGATATCTAGCCACACTGCTGATCTGTGAAACACCAAAAGAGTCTGTCTGTGGATGACTATAGACAAAAGGAAACCTTATCTTAGCCGAAGTGTTTCTTCCTCTGAAGGACTTTACTAAGGGAAATATAGGACGAAATACGTCGGCTAAGATAACTTTTCCTTATTTCATTATTCAACTTTGTCCTTTTACAGATACACTTCACACACACGCACTTCGACAATCTCTCTCTCTCTCTCTCTCTCTCACACACACACACATATATATATATATATTTATATATATATATATAGTGAGAGAGAGACAGAGACAGACAGAGAGTGAGAGAGAAGGTATGGAGGAAGAGAGAGAGAGAGAGAGAGAGAGAGAGAGTAGAGAAAGAGTGAGTGGGGAGCACGAGATTGAGAGAGCAGTGATAATAATGATAATGTTTGTATTTTGCCCAAAAATATTGATCAGTCAATTTGTGGAATAAATTTAGAAATTGCTATCGAAATACACACAATATATATATATATATATATATATATGTGTGTGTGTGTGTGTGTGTGTGTGTGTGTGTGTGTGTGTGTGTGTGTGTGTGTAGATGATGAGAAAAGGAGTAAACACTCTCCCTACACAAACACACACACACAAAGTGGAAAATTTATTAACGTCGCGTTTCACCGAGAGCGTCTGCTCTCTTTGTCTGTTCTAACTTGAGGAAGCCAAAGACTGCATATGCTCTCGGCGGAACGCGTCGTTAATAAATTTTCCATTTTGTGTGCACGTGTGTTTAGGGAGAGACTAGAGGAGACAGCGATAACAATGATAAAGATTCCATTCCGTCATAACATATTGACAAGTGCAATTCTAATATTTAATGCAAGCTGTGTAATTCGACTGCTCAATATCAACAGATTGAGCATTAATAATTAAATAATTAATTAAATGCATTCAATTCATTACTTAATTATATCTCATCTATCCGATAGTGATATATTGTTGATTTATTGATTTGTTGTTTACGGTTTTGGGAGGTACGGTGGAGTAATGGATAGCGGCTCGGATTGAGGAAGTGCTAATACCCTTGGGAAAGGTATGAATCCTCTTCTTCTCTATAGCCTTGGATGGCAATTGGTGTACCGCAGAAAGAAATGGCAACCTACCGCGAGAAAAAAATCTGCCTCGTCAGTCATGTATCCAAAGATACATGATCGCCTACGCGTGTATCACGAATGGCACATAACTGACGGACTGTTTACGGTTTATCAACATATTTTCGATTGAAAGAACATTTCTTTTTGTGTGTGTGAGTGAACACTCCTTTTTCAAATAACAATGATTTATCCAGATAAAACTCCTACTATTTAACCCATAGCTGGAGGAGAGGAGATGTATTCATGCAGTTCCCAACGGTATATGCGCGAAAGTGAATATAACGAACCTGCCTGATATTCGAACTCGGCTCGACGATTTCTCATTCCGAGTCGCTATCCATTGCATCAATGGCACATGAGGTAGCTCGGTAGATAGATAGTGTCGATAATAAGAACAAACTTTCCGTTCTCTATTTTCGAGACGGAGAATTGATTTTGAGGTTAGAAACCCTGGTCTCATTGTCGAATTGATAACTTTCTAATATTCACCCACGCACCTACAGCTGGTATTATTTATGAATCATCTCTACAGTATTTGTAACAAAATAAAATGGATGCTAGCAGCTACGTTTCATAGTGACATTGATGAAATGGCTGGTTGTAACCGTAAGTTCTATGCTGAGAGTTTCTTCTTTCACACTTCTCGCTTGTGTAACTCTCTTCTGGCTTTCCTGTTGACGTCAAAAAGTTGAATCCAATGTCAGTCGTCATATTCCGTCTGCTTCTATCTTGCCATTTTATCTACCTCCTTGTTTCTTTCTCTCTCCATTAACCCTTTGGTTCTTAATAGCTTGTACCGCCGTGACTGGAGTTAAAGGAACTTTGAAACAGGCGTCTAAAAATAAATACACCCCAATCAAAGAAACATTTTTCAAAATCAATGGTAAGTGTAATCGACCATATTTTATTTTTTTATTTTACTACTGCTTATAGTCTTGATGTCATTGATTCCAAAGTCATTGTTTTCGAAGTTATTGATTCCGATGTCATTGATTCCGATGTCATTGATTCCGAAGTCATTGATTCCGAAGTCATTGATTTTGATGTCATTGATTCTGATGTCATTGATTCTGATATCATTGATTTCAATGTCATTGATTCCGAAGGCATTGATTTTGATGTCATTGATTTCGATGTCATTGATTCCGAAGTCATTAATTCTGATGTCATTGATTCTGAAGTCATTGAATCCGATGTCATTGATTCTGATGTCATTGATTGCGATGTCATCGATTCCTATGTCATTGATTCCGAAGTCATTGATTTTGATGTCATTGATTTTGAAGTTATTGATTCCCAAGTCATTGATTTTGATGCCATTGATTTTGAAGTTATTGATTCCGAAGTCATTGATTTTGATGTCATTGATTCTGATATCATTGATTTCGATGTCATTAATTCTGATGTCATTGATTCTGAAGTCATTGATTCCGAAGTCATTGATTCTTATATCATTGATTGTGATGTCATTGATTCCAATGTCACTGATTTCGAAGTCATTGATTTTGATGTCATTGAGTTTGAAGTTATTGATTCCCATGTCATTGATTTTGATGTCATTGATTTTGAAGTCATTCATTCTGATATCATTGATTTCGGAGTCATTGATTTCGAAAAACCTGCGCAAACAGTTGCTGGAAAGTGTTTACCTTTCTGATCGCATGTAATATTTTAAATCCTTATGTTGGTACCTGTTTTGATATTTAGCTCTTAATTATATTTCCCAAGTGCTCAACTGGATTAAATCAAATGATAAAGAAGGCAAATCGAGCAATTTTATATTATATTTTGTTAGTTTAATAGTTTCACCCCAAGCAAGGCAATAAAGCCACTAAAACGCAAGGCGTTACTGAGTGTGATAGAATATAAGAAAAAGAAAAACATTATTAAGGAGAGAGAACAATAAAAGAAATGAAATTAAGAAGATAACGTTTGACATTGCATTTAAATTTTTGAAGTTGATTGGAAAACAAAAAGCCGGAAGAGATTTCCATAAATGAAACTTCCACGACTTCTTCGGCCATGTTCTATGGTTACAAGAGTAAGATCCAATCAAAAATGGTGTATTGCTACCATATCCGGCCCGGAGCTACCTAATTCTCACATCCCAGACTTTACATGCTTCCAAAGTGTTTACGCATCCTTGGGGCTAATATATTATTTTCCAGCCTATAACCGCTTTCTCAGAGTAACCTATTGTTACTCTATGACAAATGGTCAGACGGGCCTCATTCTGTAGTTTCATCAGTTCAACCTTTACAGCCAGGACACCCTATGCCACCTACACACAATCGAACCATACTAATTACTTCCATATTCCATTGGTAGGGAGGAAGTTGCACTCAGAAAACTTTTTTCCAATGAACAATTACTTTGTGGAACGGACTCCTGAGAGTCTGCTTCTGTTGCGTTCTGTATCGTATCTGGGTTCCTACGCCTCTACATAAAATGGTATCAACGAAAAGGACGATTTCTTTTTCCGTATTCGTTTTTATTAGAAGACGAGGAAGACGTGGCAGCTTGGACTCTAAGAGGCAGCGGGAGGAATGCCGTGATGGGAACTCATCTTAACCCGTCTCTCGAAACTGGTTGAGGGACGCGTATCAACGTTTCAAAATGTTTGCGGCCCTCTGTTGAAATCGCACCGTTTTGAACTTATCTCCAAAACCAAAACAAAGGCACTCCATCGCTATCAGAGTAGCACGCCAACAAGACACTCCTGCCAATCGCTGATCTTCCTGACCCTGGTCTTCGCATTCTGTAACACTTCCCTAATCACTATTATCTTAACGTCTTCAAGTCTAGGGTCAACCGTTATCAAGCTTCTATATCCTCATTATATGCAGTTCTTACTTCCTCGTCTTCCGCCCCTTACAATAACCTCATTCAGTAGTTCTGTATCTTGCGTGATGTATTGTATATAAAAAAAGGTTGATTTCAATTTCCCGTCGGTTATATTACATTCGCTTCGCGCTAATACGATTGGTAAGAGTATGGATTTAAGAGATGCATTCCAGACGTTTTGAGACTATTTTGGGAGAGACAGTTATAGCTTTCCTAGATTATTATAATTTTGGAATATCATTACTGTAGATGTAATAAGCTTACCTGCCAAATTTTGTTATTCCACATTGAAGAAGACGACTGTTACAGATCTTTGAACAAAACCTAGTAAATACTGCTTGTCACAGGTTTTCACTAGTTTTCAGAATGCGGTCATACCGTGAGGACTATTTGGAAGCTCGCTATGAAATAAAGTTTAATGTTGACAGTGACGCAGCATCAGAAATGTCCCTCTCCTTGCCTAGAGTCCAGACCTTGCTCCCTGTGACTTTAGGTTGCTCCTCAGGCTGAAGGCGAAACTCAGGGGCAATCGTTTTGAGAACATTGAGATAAAAGAGGGTGGGTCCTGGACACCTTCACTTTGGATGACTTCTATGAGAGCTACACGGAGTGGCCGGAGTGCTACAAGAAGTGCATTGACGTCAGAGGATCCTAATTTGAAAGAGATTAGTTTTGTACTTCTTTGAAATTAATAAATGTCTATCTGGAAAAAGTCTCAAAACTTCTGAGATACACCTTGTATCTTTGCTTTATTCTAGCTATCGTTAATTTTAGGATAAACTGGGATTTCTCCGCTTAAACGATATCTATCCTATATATCTTCATAATCAACGCTTCTCTTACCGCCATGCAATATTCTCAATGAGTAATCCTTTACTTTGAGTCGTTCTTGGATTGAAGGATTATCGTATAAAAAAATTGATTTTTCTTCTTCATGTATTTTACCACTACTATGGAAAGTATTCAAATTTTTCACTAACCAATACTTCTTTATAGTAGTGATATTTGCAACGCTAAAGTTAACACAGGACCAAAATATTAAAAAAATACTTACCAACCCTTCTTTATAGTAGTGATATTTGCAACGCTAAAGTTAACACGGGACCAAAATTAAAAAAGAAATACTTACCAAATATTCTTGATAGTAGTGATATTTGTAACGCTAAAGTTAACACGGGACCAAATTTTAAAAGAAATACTTACCAACCATTCTTTATAGTAGTGATATTTGAAACGCTAAAGTTAACACTGGACTAAAATTTAAAAAAAAGATACTTACCAATAATTCTTTATATTAGTGATATTTGCAACGCTAAAGTTAACACGGGACCAAAATTACAAGAAAGGTATTTAACAACCATTCTTTATAGTAGTGATGTTTGCAACGCTAAAGTTAACACGGACCAAAATTTAAAAAAAAGATATATTTGAGAAGGTAGAGGAAATTAAGTTGGTTTTGACCAAAGCTTCATACCGGGGAAAGTCTGCTTGCTTTTTAAAAAAAAAGCATTAAAAACGTCTGAATTTCATATAGGCTTGAACACTGACCTCTTGCAGACAAAAGAAATATGTCTTCGTCTATGTGCCGTGTCTTTGCAGGACATAGGCGACCATGGGTTTCCACAACTGTATAGCTCTGGGTAAATTTGAACGTTTCACCGTTCCTTCCTGTCCACGTTCTGCCATACATAAGCTCGTCAAGGAGCTGGTCAACTACTCCCCCGCTCTGTCCCTTTTACGCGTTAGTGTCACATATTCCAGGCCCTCCTTCTTCATTAAACGTGCTAGAAAATTAAACTATCTCTTCCTGATTCCATGTTCTTTTTGTCCCTATCTTTCTTTAAAATGTCCTCGTTGTTCTATGTCCCGTCGATGGTCTTCTCAGCATCTTCTGAAATCATGTCTCGGTTAGCTCAAGTTTCTTCTTCATCTGTGAGAAGATTTCATTCGAAATTTAGAGCGAAATGAACGCGCTTCACCATAAAACTATTCCCAAAGCAAGAGAGTTAATTCCCAAATTTACTTTAGTGGATTCATTCAAGAATCAACCGCAGTTTCCGCTAAAGGCTTATTGTTTAACCTCGCAAAAATTACGATAGTAAGTGTTAAGATTTATCTATTTCCATTTTTTCTTTTTTTTCTTTTTCTTTGTTCTTTCCTTTTATTTAATTTGAGTGACATCTTCTTCAAGCAATCTACATGGTGATAACTGTTCCGTCTAAAATGCAATAACGATAGACAAACATAATATCGATATAAATTAGTGACACTGTAAACACCCACACATACACACAAACACACACACACATATTATTTTTATTATAAAAGATTATAGTAAAAACATGTTGAAATCGCTACACAGAAATTTTCATGTTTCAATACTTTGATTGTACTTCTTCAAGCGATGGTTAGTAAATGTTGATTAAATGATTTTTAAGGAAATTTAAAAACAAATTACCTCTTGTTATAATATAATAATATTTTATTCTGCTTCTTATTGAGCACTTTTTTAAAAGTAAATGCTACGACCGTGGAATTTTAGTCCATCTGTTCTTTCTCTCATTTGTGCGTATATATATATATATATATATATATATATATATATATATATATATATATATATATATATATATATATATATATATATATATATATATATATATATAAAATGTTTATAGGTTCCTTTTATAGATACAAATATTTAAGTAAAAAACAGTAAAATCGACCTTGCTAACCAAAACGCTCCTCTGGCTAAATCGGTAAAGCACGTCAGGCTATATGATGGTTCCGTATAGGATACAAGTTCGATTCCTGTCGGCGGACGCATATTTTCTGTAAAGATTTCTCGGACACTCAGGCGGGTAAATGTCGTTAATACTGTTTATTATAAACAGACCATTTAATTAAATATTTGTATCTCTAAAAAGGATGTATAAACATAAAAAAATGTCTTAAAATAATTGTCGGGCTTTGTCCATTTCATAATATATATATATATATATATATATATATATATATATATATATATATATATATATATATATATATATATATATATATAACAATACAAGAAGGCGCAAAGAGT
This sequence comes from Acanthosepion esculentum, assembly GCA_964036315.1. Classification (NCBI taxonomy): domain Eukaryota; kingdom Metazoa; phylum Mollusca; class Cephalopoda; order Sepiida; family Sepiidae; genus Acanthosepion; species Acanthosepion esculentum. Next base: position 39,119,713 of record OZ038489.1, read on the forward strand.
TTCTCTACTTGTAGTAGTGTCAGCCATGCAGATGGCAGTCAGCAAAGGTACTCTATGGTGATTAAATGAAAGCCTTTTTGTTCTGGAGGCCTCTCTTAGCCCCAATTAACCACTGATTGAAGGTCCTTTGAAAGTGCAACTGCCAATCGGATTTGTTACTAATACAGGAGTAAATGGTTGTGTCATCTACATAAATAACTAGTTGTGAACTGAGCCCATTCAATACGACCTTCATAACTCGATTGGTTAGGAGCGATTGGATTAAGTAAGTGTTTATCTCGTTACTCGGTAGTCCTTGAGCTTGCATTAAATGCTGTCGAGATCTTACGCACCATTCTTATCTAGAGCGATGAGGTCAATTTTGATAGCAGTTGCCAGTTTTACGTTCTTAGATCTGTCGGATTTGCTACGAAAACAGAAACGTATAGGTATGTCATTAACGTAAATGCCACGTTGGGAACTGCCATCGTAAAGATTGTTGATGAAGATAAAAACAACGTAGGTGTAAACATAGAGCCCTGAGGGACATCCATTAATGAAAAATGAACTAGAAGCGTGTCGATACGACAGTCATTACATGATTCGTTAGGAACGATTTTATTAAGTTAAATATTTGTCCGTTGGCACCTTAAGGAAAACTGTTGAGGGGTCTCCCCTTTTTACACAAATGGACTCACCCAGGGTATACATATACTACCGCCCGTGAATACCCGAGGAGTAGGAGTCAGACAGTCGGTAGTAGAACGAGTCACACACACACACAGACAGTGAGACGCTGCAAGAGTCACAGTAACGAGCACGTAGACTCAGTAAGAAGTCATAGAACGATACGTCGATATCAAAGACTATATATATATATATATATATATATATATATATATATATATATATATATTCCTACTAGCCCGCATTCCTGGAACTACTAACCTATATTACCAGTTTGTATTATTACGTTAATACATTTATTTCCTATATTCATTCTTGGCGTTTGTTATTATTTGATACCGGATTTTATCCCGGAATCCACAACAAAAACCTTATCGGACAATGTGTGAAGTGAGATGCTTAACCATTTCAGCATTGATTACATCCTTTAGCTCCTTGCCGAAAAAGAGACGGTAAGAGATTAATAGGACGGAAACTCGAGGCGCCAGAAGATTCCCCATATAGTAGGGAGGATGTCAGGCACCTTGAGGTGGTGCAACGGCTAGCAAGCTAGCCTCGCTAGAACAATTACGATTGAGCAGTGAGTTCGTTCCTCACTGGGAGTCTCATACATTCGGCCTTGTGCCACATCTAAGCTACGCTTGAAAAATCACTATAGCAGGAAGGATATATAAAACAACTACACCCTTTTGAAAATTAATTAAAACAACCGCTTTAGTTCCCTTTTTCCCCATACGGTCAGTTTTAAACCCACTGCAGTGACAAGGTATAATCGATTTCTATTTTTTTCCTCATATTAGATCATTTGCACTGGTGTGCAGTAATATTTTCGGGGTATATGATGAAATTTGTTTTGCCTCGAAAAACATTGCGTTATCCGTGATTGCATCAGATTTTTTATCACGCTTAGACACTATCGTCTCGACTGTCGATTAGTTGTCATAAGGCCATTGTCAGCGATGGACGTTACTCCAAGGAGGCGTATGAAGATTGTAACGCTGCACGAATACACTGTCAAGCCTCACCAGTGAGCAAATCAAAATACTGTAGACTGGATCGGAAAGTTTCCTGATTTGAATCCAATCGAGAATCTGTGGTCAGTCTGCAAGGAACAACTTCGTGGAATGCATTATACGAAGTACTAACATGTGCACTGAGTCATGTTTCATTAGAAAAATACGAAAAGAGTAAATAACGGAATTATTCGTTTTGTTTCAATTTGCACAATCAACACTTTTATCCGATCATTCATGTGAGGTTTTATGAAATAAAAAGTTCAAAACTTTCATTCCTTTTAATGAAGACATATATAGTAAAATTAAAGTCAGTGTTTTGCTTGAAAGTTTTTAAGAAACTACTAGATATTTCTCTAACGAAAATGATCGAATATTTAAAAATCAAACGAATAATTATTAATATGTATGTATTTATATATTTCCTGTCTAATAAGACAGATTGAATTATAAGCGGTAAAAAGAAGTATTTATTTACTGGTTTAACATCTTACTCCTTTCAGACAAAAAATATGGCTTCCGTTTCGCCAGGTTTTTGTCTATCAAGCTCTAGATAAGAACGGGGCTAAAGATTTCGAAAGCGGTCGACAGGGTTTGGCATGCTGGCCTTCACCACAAGCTCACGGACTACTGTGTGTGACTACTAACCAATCGAGTAATGAAGTTCGTAAGGAATGGGTTCGAATCCAATACTTTTCACACTAACTCGAGGGCCGACCAAGGCTCTATCCTTAGACTTACGCTGTTTTTGATCTTCATCAATGATCTCCCGGATGTCATTAGTTCCCAATTAGTTATTTATGCAGATGACACAAGCATTTACTCCCATATTAGTAACAAGACTGATCTGATAAAGTAAAACTGGTACCTGCTCTTGCAAAGGATCTCCAATCAGTTGTTAACCGGGGCAAGAAATGGCTTGTAAATTTTAACGTCTCCAAAACAAAACTGCTTTTATTTAATCCCCACAGAGAACCTTTTTCTGCTTACCATCAGGATGGCTAATCCTAAACTCCAGGAGAGCAGCAACCTACGTCTTCTTGGTCTCGCGTTTTCCACGGGTTTTTATTAACTTTACAATTTTCTGTAAAGTTACCCCAAATAATAGTTAAACAGCACATGATAAAGCACCGTATCCAACGAACAAAAGATATGTAAAGAAAACTGTATATTATTATACAGGTTATATTATTACTAGGTTATAATAAGAATGACCCGGACGAGTACATTCCGTCAGTCAGTTATGCGCCATGCGTGATACACGCTTAGGCGATCATGTATCTTTCGATACATAATTGATGAGGCAGATTTTTTTCCAGCAATAGGTTTCCATTTCTTTCTGCGGTAGAATAATTGGTATACAAGACTATGGAACCAGGTCTTTTCTGCTATTTACCCATATCTGGGGTGGGGGGGGAGAAGAGGATTCATACCTTTCCTAAGGGTATTAGCATGTAATGGATTCGATTGGAATTCGAACTTGGCTCTCCGATTCCTCAATCCGAGTCGAGTACACTAGCAAACAAATAAGACACTAAGATGTCAGTTAACCAATTTGACTTGCTTATGATTTTTCCATATATAGAAACGGACATTAAGTCAAATATCGATTTCAGTTTTCGAATTTCACTCGTAACACGTGTTTTTTTCTCAAGTTTCATTTTTGTTGTTATATATTTATTTAATCATTTTATTTATTTCTTGTTAATATTTTTAATTTATTTAATTAATTTAATTTAATTTGATTAATAAATTTATTTTTCTTATTATTTCATTATTAATTTTATTATTTTATTTTATTATTATCGATTGAAATGAATTACCTAATTTAACGATGTTTTATTAATTAATTAAATGAAATTAGCAGTTTTAGTTTTTAATTAAATTTTTAACTTTTTTTCGTGTTGGTTCTTATTTATTTATTTATTTATTTATTTATATGTAATTAGTAATTTTCTATAATTATAAAACTTACAATAAATTAAAAAAACAGTAACCGCGAAAATAAATTAACAAGAGTAACAAATAATAAAATAGAAGGAAAAATATAACAATATCCTGTAACAATTATTACGTTATTACCTTCTTTCTGTAGATCTTATTAGGCACAATGAGACATTAATAACCATGACTAATAATATCCTGTAACAATTATTACCTTATTACCTTCTTTCTGTAGATCTTATTAGGCACAATGAGAGATTAATAACCATGACTAATAATAATTTTTTTATGATGCCAACAAATACTCGTTTGACACTTTTGTAATGCTCGTTGTACTATTCCACGTCCTTCTCTTGATCCGTTACATTCCCACGCCTTTTTAATCTTGCTCTAACTTTCTGTAAACCTTGGTGTACTAGTAGCACTGGCGCCTTGCTTGGGGTGAAGATTTTTCAAAAAATTCCTGTAACAATTATTACGTGATAGATAGAAGTCACCTTCTTTCTATCGATCTTATTACGCACAATAAGAGATTAATTACAATGACGAATAATATCCTGTAACAATTATTACGTGATGGATAGGAGTCGCCTTCTTTCTGTCGATCTTATTAGGCATAATAAATGATTAATAACAATGACTAATAATATTCTGTAACAATTATTACGTGAAGGATAGAATTCGCCTTGTTTCTATCGATGTTATTAGGCACAATAAGAGATTAATAGCAATGACTAATAATAAAATAGAAGAAATATAACAATGGTTGTCCGTCATCTGACATCTCGGTTACAGTCACTTTATCACGTACGTGTCATCGCCTCCCTCTGTCTTTTCTACAAATAGTTTCGCGGCAACTGCTCCGAGGGGCTATTTTTTCTAGTTCCCATACTGCATGAATTTAAACGTGCCACTATGTCGACACCACGGTCCCACACTTTCATTGTCGAAACGGTTAAATGTAGCCGTCTCTTCTACTCCAATAGCTTCATGACTCGCACTTCCCGGCTGTGGAACTCCCTTCCTCTTACTTGCTTCCCTGAGAGCTATAATTTCCAATTATTCAAATGCTATGTCAATCGACATCTACAGCTGCCTTGATCTATTCCACGTCCTCCTCTTCATCGGTTACATTCCCACGCCTCTTTAATCTTGCTCCCACTTTATGTAACTCTTGGCGTGCTAGTGGCACTGGCGTCTTGCTTGGGGTGAAAACTTTAAAAAAAATTCCTGTAACAATTATTACGTGATGAATAGAAGTCGCCTTCTTTCTATCGATCTTATTAGGCACAATAAGAGATTAATAACAATGACTAATAATATCCTGTAACAATTATTACGTGATGGATAAAAGTCGCCTTCTTTCTATCGATCTTATTAGGCACAATAAGAGATTAATAACAATGACTAATAATATCCTGTAACAATTATTACGTGATGGATAAAAGTCGCTTTCTTTCTATCGATCTTATTAGGCACAATAAGAGATTAATAACAATGACTAATAATATCCTGTAACAATTATTACGTGATGGATAAAAGTCGCTTTCTTTCTATTGATCTTATTAGGCACAATAAGAGATTAATAACAATGACTAATAATATCTTTGTAACAATTATTACGTGATGGATAGAAACTTTCCAATTTCAACAATTTTACCTAAGTTACAGAATGTAATCTTTTATTATTTTTTTTAAGATGCCAAAATTATAAACACTTTGATTATACTCAATACCGTCATAAAACCATCCGTTAGCCTGCTTCTAAAATCTGCATAAATCTTCATGCAGATTGCCAACCAATACCTCTATCCCGTTCAGCCAATCAAATTATTCTATGATCGAATCATTTGTATAACTAACCGGGTTTTAGAAGTCATTTCGCTAGCAACAGACAGTACCAATATTTTCTGTTCTTATTTGTAACAACTTTACAGTGAAGCGTCTTATGGTATTTTATGTGTAATCTTACTACGCTCCTTTTCCCCAGTGAGATGCAATACCAACCCCCTCCCGGGTCTACAGCTTCATTTCCTGCAGTTTCAATTACCCAGTCAATTCCAGAAATAAACAATTCATAAATTTTACTGTGAAATGGTCCCCAAGCGAAAGATTCCTAATGCTATTAATTCGGATATGCCCCAGAGAAACCGTACAGTAATTCCGTTACGTGAAATGGGGAAAGTTTTTATGAGATAAGAAAAATCATACGCTAAGTTTGCTAAGATCTACAATAAGAAGCAATCATAAATAATGCTCATAAATTGCCCCCCCCCCTTATCTTGTTATAATTGTTCTATTTTATTAGTAGTTGTTCTTGTTAATTGCTTATCCTATCTAATAAGGTCGATGATAAGAAGGAAACTTCAATCCGTCACAGAACTTTTATCACAGTATATTGTTATAATGGTTCTGTTATTATTATTATTATTATTATTATTATTATTATTATTATTATTATTATTATTGTGGCTAATCTCTTATCTTGCTTAATCTACTACTCATCAAATAACTTTTAATTCAGTGTAATTGCTCGTGGCACCTCGTGTCGGTGTAATATATTAGCAAGTTTGTCTCGCTAGAACAATTACGACTGAATAGTGAGTTCGATCCACACTGGGTGACACATTCTTTCGGCCTTGTGCCACATCTAAGCTACGCTTGGAAATCACTGGGCACCTGGAGGCGGTGTAATGGTTAGTAAGCTCGTCTCGCTAGAACATTTACGACTGAATAGTGAGTTCGATCCTCACTGGGTGCTCCATACTTTCGGCCTTGTGCCACATCTAAGCTACCCTTGGAAATCACTGGGCACCTGGAGGCGGTGTAATGGTTAGTAAGCTCGTCTCGCTAGAACATTTACGACTGAATAGTGAGTTCGATCCTCACTGGGTGCCCCATACTTTCGGCCTTGTGCCACATCTAAGCTACGCTTGGAAATCACTGGGCACCTGGAGGCGGTGTAATGGTTAGTAAGCTCGTCTCGCTAGAACAATTACGACTGAATAGTGAGTTCGATCCTCACTGGGTGCCCCACACTTTCGGTCTTGTGTCACATCTAATCCACGCTTAGAAAATCATTTTAGGCACCTCGAGGCGATGTAATGGATAGCAAGCTGGTCTCACTAGAACAATTACAACTGAATTGTGAGTTCGCCCCTACTGGATGCCCCATACTTTCGGCCTTGTGCCACATCTAAGCTACGCTTAGAAAATCACTGCTATTATAATTATTTTCTTTTAATTATTTCATTCCAAGCAAGGCAATAAAGCCACAAAGACTCAAGTGTAAAAGAATATGACAAAAGCACTATCAAGGAGAGAGAACAATAAAAGGAGAGTAATCAAGAATACATTAGATAACGATTGGCATTGCATTTAAATTTTTGAAGATCAAAGTTGACTCGGAAACAGGAAGCCGGAAGAGAATTTCACAAGCGTGAAGTGTGAGAGAAGAAATTGATAGCATAGAACTTACGATTGCATCTAGCCACTTAAAGTGTAAAATGATGAGACTTTTACAACTTCTATTTTATTATTACGTCTCATAACCTTTATTATCATTTGTTGCTACAGTTTTTCACTTTTATCATTATTATTTTTGCTGGCTGAAGCATCTCAGCCGCATATACAACAGCGAAGGATACGCTGTCTCGAGAACGTGACACTAGCTCCAGATGAGCAAAATCTCCAGCGCTTCGTTACATAGATGTTTGCGAACGTGACGTGAAGGCCAGCGGTATAAAACCTGCAGCCGAGGAAACCTACGGAGCTGAGCAAATCATTTAGAGACTTGCTGTGAAAGCCGGTACCGAGCCGCGTGAGTAGAGGGGATCATTGGTAGGACAAGAGAAAGCAGGCGATAGATGACAGCACCGGTACTCATAAAACCAGACACGGCCTTCACATGCAATCATTCGGTGCTGTTGCAACAGAGGAGGCCACTTTTAGAACCGTGGTATTGCACTGAATTTGAGAGTTGGGGTTTCACAGGATAAATAATGACACAAAACATATTTCTCCAAATCCTTACCGTTTTTTGAGGAAATGAAATTAAAGATTAAGTTTATATTCAAAACTGGAACGTTGGAATTTCATTCCGATGATCAGTGAAACCCTTATAGCCTTATACAATTTATAAATCCATGAAACTTTACAAACTGCATATGGACAAGATACAAGGCACACGCATAAAGGGTTCAGTTCGACATTCCAACCACCAAATAATGTACATGTAATGTTCATCTCAGAAATATAGACAAAAACAATGATATGCTTTAGTATACATTTAGTATATGTTTGATATATATATATATATATATATATATATATATATGTATGTATAAAATAATAATAATAATAATAAAAATTATGTTCTTAAGCACACATAGCAGAGTGGATAAAGGCGTTGGTTAGATCCAGTGATAGGACCTAAAGATTTGTCAGTTTAATACCTGGTTAAGGCAGTGGAAATCTTGGAAAGGGGAATTAACAGGAGATAACTGATAACTGACATCCATTAGACATGGCACGTGGAACTAGAACAGTCTTCCCCAGCGAGCGAAATAAAGGGTTCAGTTCGACATTCCAACCACCTGAAGAAGGCCGGAGCGTACAACGGCCAAAACATTGTGATAAATATGGCAACAAAGATGAGGACAATAGTCCGAATATTGTAAATAGTGTAAATTTATTAACTTAATTTGATTCATCTCCCTTTCTAATAGAGGAGGAACAGAAAATATATAAATAAATATACATTTGTTATGGTCCATGTTCCTTGTACCACGGTGATGGTCCAAGGTAGAACCAATGAAGAATAACACAGGTATGGAATAACACAGATATATTACAAACAGAATATGCACAAAAGAAGTAGAAGTGTTAGTAATAACAATCAGGTTAGGTTAGAGAGAACTATGTTGTCTCGACCAATATCACTATTCCAATGTCTTACAGTAATCGTCTGACGCGACCCTGTCTCTGACCGACTCCCACTGACTGATTGCCCGACTGCCTGACTCACCCACTGACTCTGTGTCTGACTCACACGATGTTTATTAACACGCCCACGTGTGTCAAATGTGGCACACGGCCGGTTTAATGTGGGCTTTCCGAGCCCGTAGGCTCGGGCAGAAATTGCCCGTAGAACCCGTATAAACGGGATCGGGTTGGTCAACCTCCCCGAACGAGGCTCTGCCCTTCGGAGGAGCCTCGTCCGGGTTCCTCTTCGACCGTCTAGCCGAGTCGTCCAAAAAGGACTGACCCACACTACTGCTTCCTCTTGAGGCGCAGTATTTATGGTGTACGGGATAGTCCATTACTATTATGGATAAGTTCCCATAGCAACATTAATAGTTAATATATCGTTTGATTATTCAATTGTTTTTCAGATTTCTTTCTGTGACATGTTAAATCCTCGATGTATCGCATAGTTATACAAATTTAGTACAGCAAATAAGAAAATTGAGCGTAGGATATGCTGTCCTAGGGACACTTTTACCCAACACAGCAAGATACTACAGAACCTAAATAGTAAATTGTATCATAAATTCCTTCGTTTTTTATAATTTATTTTAATATTTATTTTTTATTAATAGTTTTGATGAATCATTCAACAATGTATTCTCTTTCATCCTGCCAACGGTCCACTAAATGTCCAATGCCCCCACGCTAGAAATCACTAGCTTTTAACTAGAAAAATTCATCAGGCCACGTTTTAAGCTCCACGTCATTGTTAAATAAAATTATGGTGGGTGTTGCAGAACTTCCAAACCGAGATCTTTAATGGCATGTTTGTTTCATGATGTCAACAAATACTCGCTGTCACTTTCGTAATGCTCGTTTTAGTAGATACTTTGTAATCGCAGATACAACCTATAATAACGCCGTTGAACAATACCGGTGTCAGACGCCTTCGAATAACACTCGCGCTAATAGTACTTGCTCGATAATACTCGCTCGACAAGTAACCCGTATAGAGATCCGAATGGAGAAATAATACAGTGAATAGAGTAGGGAATAGCGGTCCTTATAGTAATAGAGGATAGTATAGAAATGCGGATCAATTAGACACACGCTACCTCCCATATATGCGTTTCCTCTATGGTCACGTGGTCTACTTAATTCAATATTTGCTCACCGGCGATTTATGTTCAAATTCAAGTATCAGCAGTGACATTTTATTCCTATATAACAGTTTGAGCATGTCATGTTGAATCATTACATACCGTATCGCCTGTCAGGTCTTTTCAACTGAATTGCCCCTTTGAGCCGGTGCATTTTCTCAACATACAGCTTAGCATTGACTGTTTGGATGCCCTGAATCATTTCATCTCCGTACACAGCACAAATATATCGACCAGATCTGGCAGCTCTGTGACCTTGATTAAAACCATACAGGTGACGATGTGGAACATGGCCATTCTTGCCTACTTGGCATTCCATCTCATATGAGTGCCTAATATAAAATAAGTTTGCAATAACCTTAAACAACAGTTTCACATGATGAGCAGCGTTAATGAGTAGCAAAAATCCCATGAAAGATTATTCTTCAAGATCATTCACAGAACAAAAGAAAGAACGAACGAATATATATAACAAACTAATATTAATCTACAAACTCGATTGATTGATTTTATTTATTTATTTATTTTTTTGACGGATTGTATGTTATTTAATGCGGCAATTTCTTTTTAAATTGTAAGAATTTGATATGTCCCGGGAAGGGATATATTTGATCGAAGTAGCTAAACGGTTTTAGCTACTGTAACCAAGTAGTACACGGTAGCAATAATCGACTGGTACGCGTCGTAGTCGCAGGTAATATGCTAGGCAATAGGTGTAGACCAATAGGACAGCCAATGGCCTAACTCCAATGGGCGTTGTAATCCTCTTCTCACTTGGTCTCTCCGTCAGTCTGTATTTATGACTGACATCAGCCAATCATATTCCAGTGAGGGGGAACATAGGTGTATGCATATTCCATTATATCAGAATTTTAGGGAGATAATAAAGATTTACAGATACAAGTTCAACTAAGTAACCCATAGCTGGGTTGAAAAGAGGTAGATCCATACCTTTCCCAAGGGTATCAGCGCGGAAGTCAATATATTGAACCCGACTGGAATCAGAACTCGGCTCTCTGATTAACAATTCCGTGTCGTTATCAAATTAAACCATTCGAAGATTCAAGCTTACAGCATCTTGTAGTCCAGAGTGGTTACTCATCTTGGTACTGACCAGGTTCGACAATACTTAACTTTGAATGATGGTACGGGAACAGGTGTTTCAGCGTCATTCATACCAGAATTTCAGAAAAAAAACAGACTTTAATTATTTGATTTTAGAGAAACGTTGAGCGCATAAAAGACAATAAAATGTTCTTTTTGAAATCACAACATAAAAATGGCAGAAGTTCGTAACGAAAAACATAATTTGAACAATATAGAAAGGTCAGTTATTTTTGCTGCTTACTTCGTCACTGATGTAAAAGGGTTGGAATCTGGAAATTCGATTTCTCGCTATCGAAAAATGACTCGGGTATTTTTGAATTATTACATGAAATCGGTTTATCCGGCAAAACGGATAATCCAATACAATGATGTAACAAAGATGTGCTGGAAAATCGGTGTACGAGGGTGGGTTAAAAAACTAGAATTATTATCTAATTTGTTTGCTTGATATTCGTGGGCTTTTGTTTGCTGTCGTTGAGTGGGTAGAGGCTCAGAACGAGAAATCAGAGAGCCGAGTTTGAATACCCGTCGAGTTTCGTCATACACATTTTCGTGAAAATATAATTAGGAAAAATATGAATCTATCACTACTTCCCCTTGAGCTATGGGTTAAATAGTAGAGCAGGACTTGGCTCTTAAGCCTCGATTGGTATCCTGTTTATAGGAAGGAAAATTCTGAATTCAAAACAGCCCGAGCGAAACGCATACAATGCAGATAAGGTAAATTTTGTGGGGTTTACTATGAATTTACTATGACTCCGTGATTCCGACTTTAATCGTTCTTGTGTTTATAGCTCGGCTAAAATATTCCTTTCGTTTCCACAGACGAAACGTCACAAGCCTTTTACTGCTCATTCATTATTTCCATGGAAAATGATCAGCCGAAAACCATTCCTGGGTTCCACTAGTTCTAAACTTCGCGGCTAAGACCCTCCATGCCACGCCCATTGTAACGAACCACCCTCATTCCCTTCGTATTGGTGAAACCTAAGCTGAAATCGAGCAGCTACTTCCCAAGACCTACTACTTTGTTGAAGCGACTCCCAAGATCATTACAATCGTAAGCTTATTTAAATCTAGAGCTAAACCTTATGTTCCCCTTCACATCCATATAAACTGTGACTCTTACTCTGTAGCCCTCTAGCTTGAGTGGCTCTTGGAACTTTTAACGGGAGGGGGCAAATCGTTGTAAAAAATGGTTATTTAAAAAAAATAATAATTCATGCTAATATGATAGCTGCCACATTACAATAGAAATGCGATCTTTATTTAGCGAAGTTAAACGCTCCTTTTATCCAAACCTCTAACGTTCACTTTCATGCAATTGCTCTTAGGAAAATATGAATCTATATCGTCCCTAACCCTGTTATGGTTTACAAAGTAGGATAGACTAGGGCCTCTTGTCGTGGGTGGCATCCCCTGTCGGGCAAAAGGGCTTCAAATTAAGAATTAAAACCGTGCACAAAAGAAGGAGAAAGGAATTTACTATTTTTCCCAAGCAGCATGGCAGTTCATAGACAATACAGAAAATGAATCTGTGGAGAGTCATGAGCCCTACATCCGCAGCAGAGAGTAATTACTCTGAATTCCAAACCCTAGAAAAGGTAACGAGAAAGTACTCTACTATATTTCCTAAGTCATCACAATTTACATGTAATAAAGAAAGGAAGTTGTAGAGAGTCGTGATCGTCTACACCCTGAAGAGAGAAAGTCTACTGTGAATTAAAAGCCTTGGAGTAAGCAAATGGAATTCAGGCCGCTATTTTCCCAAGAATTCATAGTAATTCGCAAAAAACAATGAAAAAGTATCTGCAGAGAGCCATGATCGATTATGCCCTTGACTGTGATGTGACATTTTCTTGGGTGGTGGTGGTGGTGGGGGGTGATCATTTCACTGAAAGCAAGGGAACAAAACAACTATGATCCAAAAGAGGTTACTGCCTGTGAAAGAATAATTAAAAGAAAAACTTTAATAAGGAGTGAGAACAATAAATGAGCAAGAATTAAGAAGACCAAAGATTGCATTTAAATCTTTGAAGATCAAAGTTGACTGGGAAGCAAGAAGCCTGAAGCGACTTCCAAAAGGTAGAAGTGTAATAGAACAAACTGTCAGCATAGAACTTAAGGCTGTTTCATCTGTAAAATGATTAGATCATGTCGCTTATCTAGTCAGTTGTGTGTCATGCGTGATACACGTTTAAGCGGTCATGTATCTTTCGATACATGACTGACGAGGCAGATTTTTCCCGCAGTAGAGCATTTTCCACCCAAAGCTATAGAGCCCGGTCTGTCCTGTTATTTACCCATAGCTGGGAGGAGAAGAAGAGGATTCATACCTTTCCTAAAGGTATTAGCACGTAAGTGAATGTAATGGATTCGACAGGAATTTGAACTCGGCTCTCCGATTCCTCAATCCGAGCCGCTATCCATTACTCTACTCTGCCTCCCTCCTAGTACTGCACTTAAATTCATAGAGTCGAGGTACCATAGAGGGAAGTGATATTTATTCTGTTTAAGTTACAGAAATGTGGCACAAGGCCGAAGGGGGCATTAAGGAAAGGGCGGTCTTCTTCTGTCTTAACTATAACTTAGCTAGCCGCAAACACTGACCCAATCGTACGAACAATATTCCTTACACCAAAACAACACATTCATACGTACCTTTCTTACTACAACCACCATAATACCTCACTGTCTCTATGAAAATACTAACTAGTCCCCATATTTACAATTCAGTGTCTGTGGGGGGAGGGGAATAAAATAACAATTCTAAAAACTAACCCCAATGAGTATTTACAATATGAATACAAAAATATTTACAAGAAACTAAAGGAAAATAATATTAGTAAAAAAAAACCCACAATCATTAAATGTGGCAGAAATACCAGTTCACTGGCCGAAATCAATGCGGGACTATAATAGTATAAAACATTCATTCATCCCAAGCACACACACTGACATGCACTCATTCAAACACATAGAGGGACGTTCATCTGGACAGTTACCTTGAAAGTATTTAAAA